>OU343220.1:288005817-288165976 GCA_910596185.1 Chrysanthemum makinoi | reverse complement strand
CCATTGAAAAGTTTTCTTGTCCACGCATCCTTTGAGTGTTTTGAAGAATGGTAGGGACCTGTCCGCTCCTTTTGATAAAAATCGGCTTAAGGCTGCCAGCTTCCCATTCAGGCTCTGCACATCTTTTAGACACTTACGGGCTTGGAGATCGGAAATCGCCTTGACCTTGGAGGGATTAGCTTTATCCCCTGCTTAGTGATCAAATGCCTAGGAATTGTCCTCTTCGACACCGAAGGAGCATTTCTTAGGTTCACTTCATATTAATCGCCCGAAGTTGGTCAAACGTTTCCTGTACATCGAGGAGTAGGTCCTCCTCCGTCTTTCTCTTGATAACCATGTCGTCAACGTAGGCCTCGAGATTTCTGCCTATTTGTTTGTTGAAGGCTTTATCTACGAGACGTTGATAAGTCGCCCCTGCATTCTTTAAACCGAAGGGCATTTTTACGTAACGGTAGACACCTTTGCTTGTGTAGAAGGTCTTTTTCTTCGTCCTCCTTTGCCATCTGGATCTGATGATACCATTTATAGGCATCTAAGAAGCATTTTAACCGGAAACCGCCAAGGATTCCACCTTCAGTCAATTTACGGTAGGGGTAGCAATCCTTCGGGCATGCTTTGTTGATGTCGGCAGTGAAATCCACGCACATCGCCACCCTCGTCGCTCTTTTTACAACCTTTGGATTGGCACCCAAGTTTGGTATTTGACCTCCCTCAGGATTCCTGCTTGTGTGAGTTCGTCAACTTCTTTGCAGGCTGCGGCGTTTCTCTCTGGGGCAAGGCTTATCCTTTTCTGCTTTATTGGCTCAATGTGCTTGTATTCATTGAGTTTATGCTCCGTTCAAGGATGTCCATCTATCGGAAAAGCTCTCGGAACCCTGTCATGTCAATATTTCCAAGCAAAAACATCAAGGTTAGTCTGCTTGAGAATACTTATTTCGATGAGCTTAAGCCTTGAAATTTTCGGGAGTTGTTTTCCTACTACCACCGTTTGTTCAAGGTAGCTAGAGTTTACTACAACTCGTTCCTCGCATCTGTCTGACTAAGAATTTCCATCGGAGACTCCTACGATTCTCTCGATCCTTTTGACACGTATACACCCTTATCCGCTCCATAACTAGAATGAACAGTTCCTACTCGAAGGAGTTTGGAACTTAATAGCATATGGTGGAAACAACAATTCCCATTTTTTGCATAGTTGTTCTCCCTATTAATAAATTATAAGGAGAATCGACCTTACGATGGCGAAAATGAGTGTTTCAATGTGGGATAAGGGGCCTTTGCCTATGGTGACTTCCAACGGTACTTCTCCCAGAGGCCATGAGTGTTCACTGAGAACCCTACTAGTGGTGCCTTTGAGTCTACCCCTCTGTGGCGTATGGATGCCTTGAGCTTTAGGAAACAATGCTCATAGATGATCTCGCAGGAGCTTCTACAATCCATATATGCTCGGTTTACCTCCCTGTTTGAGATTTGTACCTTGATGATTACGGTCGGTCGAAGGTGTCTTCCCAATATGTAAGGGAAGATTATTTCCCTACGCTTCCCAGCTCTCCCTCTACTTCATTCCTTTTTAAGGTGTTATCGTGTCTGCGTACCATTAGTATTGGAGCTTCTGCGGGCGTAGTTTCCTTCTTGTTCCCCTTTCATTCTCCTAGTTGAGTGTCAGAGAACTTGTCCTTTCCCTTCTTGATGACTTTGACCAGATGTGCTAACTGCCCGGATCGTACCGCCTCTTCGATTTGCTTATTTAGTTCCCTGCAGTTATTCGTGTCATGTCCATGATCTTCATGGAAATGGCAATACTTGGACATGTCTCTGGCCTTGCTCCGTGCTATCATCCGAGGTGGGGGATCGAAAGAATTTGCAGCTTTCTCGGTGGCTAGGATCTCTCGAGGAGATTTAACCAAGTTTGCCAAGAGTCCATGGTTCGAACCTTTGTTGTAGGGAGTGAAGCGATCTTTGTTCTTCTTCTTGTTTTTGGATCCTTCCCAGGAGGACCCTCTAGAGAATTTGTCAGACACTTCCTTTTGCTCTATCGGAGCCCCGTTTGCTGCTACCTCCTTAGACTCAATCCAGGTGTAAGCCTTCTCAATCAAGGCCTTGTAGGTGTTGGGAAGGTCGGTGGACAGGAATTCCACCAAGCTTCGAGTCCGAAGGCCATGTACAAAGCCATAGATTCTCTGATCTTCGTGTAACCCTAGAATTTGCAAGGTTTCATCAGTGTACCTGGTAACGAAGGCCCTCGTACTTTCGTTGTCCCTTTGTTTGATGGTGTGCACGGTTAGGTGAGTTTTGGTGTACTTCTTCTGCTGGCTAAAGTGTAACCGAAACTTAGCCTTGAGATCATCTAGACTCATAATGCTCCCAACTTCGTCCGTTCCACCATATTCGTGTGGGAGTCTCTGGCGTGTAAGTGAACATGTGGCATGCTACAGGCATGACCCACTTTGCATTTTGATAGCGCCCGAATAAGTGGAGAAAGTTATCGGATCGCCTTTTCCCATCGTAGGTGCCTATGTGAGTAGGCATCTTTACCCGTCGAGGTAAGGGGTAGTCCTCGATCCACTTCACTAAAGGTGTGCAAGCTCCAGAGGCTTGTTATAGTAAGGGTTGTATGGAGGTGGATAAACAGGTGTCGGGTTATACGGGTTAGGAAATGGTTGTGAGTAGGTAGGGTTAAGCAGTAGGGTTGATCTGAAGGGTATACCCCATTGATTGTGTAGGAACCTGTCCATAGGGCATTTCTTTGGTAATTCTGGTTGGGGAGTGAACCATTTGGAGGGTAAGTGTTGTAGGTTTGAGCAGGTAGGTAGGGATTCATTCCGGAGGGGGTAATGTGATTCATGTTGGAGTATGGAGGTGGATCTCCGACACTCGAAACATAAGAGGGGGGTGCTGGAGCCCCTGTCCCTACTCTTCCCAAGTGAGCAGCAAGAAGAGGGGGCAGGTTTACCCCTCCGTTTCCTACCGGGTTGTTTCATCCGTTGGAGTTCTCGCTCCTCCTTTCACCATGCATTCTTTCCCTTCTTCCCGGATTTCCTCCGGGTCCTTCTTCAAAACCCACCGTCCTTCCATTTGACCTTTTAATGGAAGGAGAACCATTTCGCAGGGCCGTCGCCCTTGCCACAGGTTGAGGTGCTGCCCTCTGCCCGATTTCCTCGTCATACTCCTCACTGGAATATTCCAACTCCCTCTGCATTTCAGTATTGCGAACCTGTCTCTTGTGAGCCCTTAGCAAAGAATCTAAGGCCTCAAAGTTTGCCTCAACGAAGGCGGGGATAATGTCTGGAATAGGGTTAGCGGATGTTGAGGCATGATGCACGGGAGTAGTTTCCAAACGAGATCGTGTGGTAAATGTTGATTGTTATGGGGCGAGATTGTCGGTGTTAGTCGTGGTGAGTGGGACCGAGTAGAGAAACACGGTGGAGGTGAATCTTCTCTTCCTGGTTCCATGCCGGAAAAGTAGTGTAGTTGGTTAGGGTATTAGGACTGGGTGATTACGGGACTAATAGTTGTGGTCCACGGATGGCGCACTGATTGTACAAAGATTGCACTACAGGCTTCGATGAGGATCAAAGTAATGAGGGGTGTATGTTCCAGCCAAGACTCGCCTGTAACATGAGAATAAGAAATACTAAGACACTACGTTAAGTGATTACGCAGGGGTAGGACCCTACGAACCACCTCCGGCGTGAGAGTAAGTATGAGTTATGGTTGTATAAGTGTGTGTAAGTAAAAAGATGAGTGTGAAATGAGCATACCATAATCCATTGTCCGTCTAACCTATTTATAGTGGAAGAAATACAGTTAGAGGCACTCTTGCATGAATGTCGGAGATCATGGGGGCGTCCCATGATTGTGGGTAACCGCTAGGGGTTAGTGACCCACGTTCTCAGACTTGACGGGGAAGCCAAGAGTGAGAGGGAGATCGTGGGTTTGACCAAGTCAGGAGGTTCCTTATCCATTGTTCCTTCGTCAACCATACCCCGAAGGGCTTAGAGCTGCGAATGGCGAATTCCCCTAAGGTAACCTTCGTGCCAACGAATGGTTTGACGCCTGTGGATATTTTGGAATCCTAACCTGGGCCTTCGTATGGAAGGGCTTCGACACGTCTCGGAGGAGTGTCCTTCGAGATACTCGGAGGGTACATCATCAGTAAGAAATCCCAATATCATACTCTTCACCGATGTTGAACTTTTTCTTGGCTAGAGCAACAAGTTGTGTGCACGTAATATTTTTTGGAAGTGATACACCAAAGGTTAAATCTTGGCAAACCAAAAATACACTTAGTTTACCATTCATTTTTTTTAGTATAGACGAATTTTTTTCTAAGGGAATGTGCTTGTATATGTCCAAATTTTATGCATATTATTTAGTTCGCACGCTTGTTCAAATCGCACATTCGCACATTTTTTACTTAAATGCCCATGTACTCTCACCTGACACCACATTAATTTACATGTACTTTCACCTGCACCACATTAATTTACATGGTCAGGGGCAATAAATTTCAACCCTACCCAAATATAATTATTTAGTTCGAACGCTGTTCAAATCGCATTCGCACTTTTTTTACTTAAATGCTCATGTACTCTCACCTGCACCACATTAATTTACATGGTCAGGGGCAATAAATTTCAAAACCTACCCACTTTATTTGTGTATTTTAATTTCAGTTATAAAAAATATACAAGAGGTTTAATTGAAATGGTACCGGGTACAAGTGTTTTAATTATAGTGGTTTATCGTTAGGTCCAAATATTATACTACACGATTTTTTTAAGGCACTGTGATTGTATATGTCTCAATTTTATGCATTTTAGAATGGGTATGATAAATATTAGAATGTCCAAATTTTATAATAAATTTCAAAATTTCAAAACCTACCGAAAATATACTTAAACCTTGGCAAACCACAAATGCACTTAATTTACCACTATTTTTTTTTTTTTTTTTTTTTAGGATAGACGAATTTTTTTCTAAGGGAATGTGATTGTATATGTCCAAATTTTATGCATATTATTTAGTTCGCACGTTTGTTCAAATCGCACATTCGCACATTTTTTACTTAAATGCCCATGTAGAAAAATATACAAGAGGTTTTAATTGAAATGGTACACATGTTTCGAAATCCCCTATAAATATTGAATGCACACTAACAAGTAACACACAAACAAACACTAACAAACAAAAACACAAAATTTTCTCAAAAATGTCTAAAAAAGACTTCAGCCAACAATTTGAACAAAAGACTTCGGCCAACAAGTTGATGAAGATGAAATTTTAAGAGAAATGGAGACAGCAGAAAGAGAAGCTGCTCTTAAGGAGGAAGCAGAAAGGGAGATAGCAAAAAGAGAATCTGCTCTTAAGGAGGAAGCCGAAAGGGAACGACTTATGCTCCAAGATGAAGAAGTTTTGTTAGAGATGGAGGAAGTTGCTCGAAGGGAGCAAGCTAAAAGGGAGGAAGAAGAACGTCGGGACAGAGAATTCGATGCTTTGTACAAAGAGTGGGATGAGAGCAGATTTGAAGGTTGTCGTGAGTATCTTTACGACGATGGTTACGACTCTAACAACTCTCAAACTTGGGATCACCCAGATTATATTTAGTTGTGTCGAAGTTTACTTATCATTTGTTTGTTTCGTTTCTTTCATGGTGGTAGTTGTGTTCTTATTTGTATTTGTATTTGTTTGTTTCGTTTGTTGTTTGTATTAATTTCTTTGTTTTGTTTCATGGATTTATATCTAATCTAGATGTCATTATTAAGAAAGTATATATTGTAGCAACAATTATTTTATTTTATTATTTTTTTTTGTTGCACATTTTTTTGGCTATTTTTTTTATCCACAAGATTACCGTCCCTGATAACGCCTAAAATGAACACGTTTTTTTTGTTGCGAACGGTTATTAAACGAAATACGTATTTTCTGTTTTTTAAGTTTAACTTCAACTCCGCGTTGTGAGAAAGTTTCTTTTTAATGATGTTGTTAGTTTTTTGTAAAGTTTATCTTCGGTTCGTAGTTGTTTATTTTCTTTGCGTGGCTGTTTACTGTCTAAAACGTTCCCAATTGTAATATTCAAAGATGTGTAGGGAGTTCATTATCACAGTATAGGGGCCTGTGAATTAAATTTGTATTGTTGTTTCAGTTCATAGTGTTAGAACTCTCTATTGTGTTTCCTTTACATTTTTTTTCATACATACGTTTTCAGTTATGTTTTGTAATCATTCTTTTCGATCTGGGTTTTACCATTTAAATGATTTTTGGATCTATATAATGGTACAATTACCTACGCACTTAATTATATTACGCCCAAATAACTACATCTCATCTAGATCTGCTTTCTTCAACAACAATGGCCACTCCCAATCTAGATGAACTCAAGGCAGCAGCTGGATCTGAAAACATTGCGACATGTTTCAAGCTACTTTTCAGCAGCGAGTTGGTGGAGCAGCGCAATCTTCTTATGAGCTTGGAGGTACTGGTTGGTCAGATTAGGGAGAAAATCCAGAAGTTTGATCGTACACAGACTGAGGTGCTTCATTTGGGACCGTTTCATGAACAGGGGGTGGATGCACTAGGTTGTCTTGGCAAGATGCAAATCGTGGAGCGTGATATCTTGCAATCTATTGAAGGAACATTGGGCTTGATACGTGATGGGATTGAACAACAGGAAGAACATGTTACCTTGATGGAGATCAATGAAGATCTGTCAGACAGTTAGTTTCTTTGGGTAGATGTGTTTTGTGTTTTGTGTTTTGGTAAGTTGGATTAGGGTTTATGTATATGGTAAGTTGGATTAGCGTTTAAAATGCATCGCCTTCCTGTTTATTCACTATTTGTTTAAGGAAGCAGTAATTATTGTGTGTGGATTTATAATTGTCAGGTTACAATTTTGTGTACTCAGATGCTGCTAATATATAGTGGCGGCGTTCATGTAATCGACAATTAATCTATATGAACAAATGTGGTGCTTAGTTTATCATATCTTGTTGTAGCTCCATTTTATTTTCGTTATTCTGTCATATTTCTTTTAGTTGAGGTATAGCAGCATGAAACAAGCACATGAAACAAAAAAAACACTTAGATGCTGATAAAGTTTAGCAAAACAGGTACAAGGGGCTTACTTGGAAGCTTATTTGAGATAAGCTAGAGAGGGATTTAGAACCTGGGCTTTTGGATAATTAGTGTACACCAACCCAGCTAACTTTTGCCCCTAATTGAACACCCTTAATAGGCTATCTACAGTTTAAAATAAGCTGCAAATAGGACTGTTGAGACATAGAGTATGCACAGAACATAAATTCACCCAATATACCCACTTTAACCCATCAACAGACATGGTAAACCATTTTTTTGAATTTTTTCCTCTTGACAGTGATTAAACAAGCTAGCTAACTCACCATTTTTAGTTTTTAAAAAAAAATTATCACTACAAAATCTTAACTAAATTGCTAATGAAAAACTTGTTTCAGAACAGGGTTGACTTCAGCGGTCAAAGTGGGTAAAAAGAAGTCATATTAACCAGCTATCTTAATTTCAAAACTGCTGATATCCTAAGATTGAGAATAAGTAAATAAGCATTAACTGCTTATTAGCACATAAACATTATAATGAACCGACAAGTAGAGAATCCATACCACGAAAAATACTTTGAAAGCAACCAGCTGATATAACAGATGGCAATGCATAGTACTTTAGAGTTGGTAATTTAAAGCCGAGCCAGTTACATAGAAATGTTACAGCACCTAAATGTTTACAGCACCGAAATGTTTACAAAAGTAGACATACCAACCATAAAAGATCTAAACTACTACAACAACTAAACTGTTACAGCACCTAATAGTTTTTCACATACAACACCTAAATTAGATGTAAACCATCTGTTGGTTTGACTGGTTCTATTGATTCTACCTTCTTGTATTTCCAATAGAAAGATATCAATTGCTCACGATATGCTAGAGCAAATTCAACAGGATCATCGACCATCAATGGAAGACCGTTTGTCAAACGGTACAAAAAAAGCATAGCCAAATACCACAATCTCCATAATAGCCACCTTGTAATGGCACATCTTTTGCATACCGAAAGGTTATTGAATAAGTACGTGGATCAATGTTTTTATTGGCCATGACCTGACTATCTTCAAGATAAACGGGAATATCCCTTGAAAAAGTCTGCCTCCAAGTATCCCACCATGGACGGCCTTCTTCATCGGGACCACCAAGGCTGTCATATATGGTAACAACACCTGATCGTATGTCTAGGACCGCCAAAGCCCAGTGAATATCTGACTCATTCACGGGAATGTAAACCTACAATATGAAAGGTGTATTAAAAGCAAACTCGTTCTAAAAAACAATGACAAACTGCAAACTCGTTCTAATCAATCAAACAGATGGAACACTTGAAACTTTCATTATTGACAATCGAATATAAATACTAGTAATGGGATAATCTCATATTGAAAAAAACACTTATCCTATTACGACTCCAACACATATCTTAAACACTCAATGACACTTATCCTAACACTTAAACAATGACTCAATGACACTTATTCCTTGCGCCAAACCGGAGCCGTTGTTATCCTATTGGATCGTTTCATCCCCTGAACTGCGTGTGTGTAACAGAATATTGTTCATAGTTTCTAAAAAATAATACAAACTTATACTAACTCAACTTGTATAGCGTGTAGAACAACATGTGAAAAAGAAAGGTTTAGAGTTTAGACACTCATTAAGTGTGTTTCCCTTTCACTTAAGCTAAAAAATTGGGCCATGCCACTTGGGCTGGTTTAGTTGGACATGAATCGATTGGGCGTTGAGCGATGACATACGGGTAAGTTACACATAGCATGAAACTTTAATGAACCCAATATCAGAACCCTTAATCAACATTTAATCCTATGGTATTCAGTTAATCTTCATGCCCATCTAACTACCAGATTTTGACTCTTAGAAGGTTTATAGTTGGGCTGATTTCTAAATAAAAAAATGCCCATCTAGCAAGATCATAACATGTAAATCAGCATACCAATCAATCATAAGGGTTACCACAAGCATCTGAGAATATTGATGATAAGGTTCTGATCTTGGTGATGAGTAAAAACCATGTAGTCAATATGTAGTCATTATAAGACGCTAATTGACCATAATGAATAAGTTGAAAACTGAAAACCAAAAGACTACTTCGTACCTTTTCAACATTTGGGGCTACCCAAGGCACACCATAGGTAATACCGTTTGCATAATACATTGGTATATCTCCACGAAGAAGCTGTGTCTTTGAAATATGGTCCGACCATCACCCAGTCAGCATCTTCAGGACTAAATTGCCACATATACAATACCCATACATCAATGTGCTGCAATATCACAAGTATACAGAAGAAAACTACATTAGCGAAATGAGAGATGGAATTTAAACGGTTTCAGGGATAATAAGTAGGTAATAATTACATACCAAATCAGACAACCAGCCTTTCCTGTTGCCGTCCTTGCACACTAAACCAGCCCAAAATGTATTGCATAGCTCCGCATTTGACCAAGGTAAACAAAATTTCATGTCCTTCCTTGAATGTAATAACATGTTAATTTCTTGATGGCAATTGATTCTGGTGGCTGGGGAACGTTCAGGACGATTCAGTTCCTGCGAAATGATGAAAAAACTCATATTTTACATCCACTCACAAGATTAATACTACACATCTGTTAAAGGCATGTCCGTATATGTCTGACCAAAATAAAATAAAGAAACATACGACCTACTGAAGTTGTGGTTTCATGTTCTAAGTTTGTCACTATGGAGTACAGCTGGAAACCACCTAGGCGAAGTAAGTGGAAGGTATTTTGGCATAATGATTGCACCTGTGGTACAAATGTATTGGGAAAATTTGATAGAAATGAAGAGACTAATAAAGTTGGGACTAGTGCAGGTGCAGGTGTGAAGAGACTAATAATACTAAGCCTAAAGTCATAGGAATTAAGGGTCAATTCCATAAGAATCTTAAGATTTGCCTTCAATTCAGACCTGTCACTAGGAAAACCACAAACTGAAACCAAAAAGTCCCAAATAATCATACTAACAAGGGCTTGAATAAGGATACTAACAAGGAGTGCTAAAAAAAGCCTTCTTTGTCAATTTTGACCCATTACATAAATTGTTTTGTCCTTATTGTAATGTCTTAACAGCCAAAATAAAAAAAGCCTTCTTTTGTCATGAAAATTGTTTTATCCATTTTGACCCGTTACATAAATCAATTGAAACAAGAGAATAAATCTAGGACGACATTCGGCCCTTGAAAATTCTATGCTACCAGCCGAAATTCTACATATTAAGTATATGACTTCTAATAACTACCATAAGCATAAACAAAAATGAATTGAATACTAATTAAGTATAAGTACCTCTTTCCATGGTTCAACTTTTATCTCACTTCCATCAGGACCAACAAGGGACTGTATCTTAGATTTATAGATCCTAGATCTAGGTCGACACTTTCTGGCCCTTCTTGGTGTGGTAGGTGGTGGAGCTGTGTATGGAGAAGACACGTGGCGGCTCTTCTTTCTCTCTCGTTCAAACGGAACCCTTACAGTTACAACATCATCATCCATAGCCTCATCAAACAAAGAGTTCAAATCCTGAAAATGAGATGCAAAACTGTTTAATCCAGTTAATGATGAAATTTAAGAAATATAAATTGAACTAGGTACTAAAACTTGCATACCACAACTCCTGAGTTATCCGTGAAATCACCATCCATCTGCTCATCGATCAAACCATTCAAATCCTAAAAATGATATAAAAAACAGTTTTATCCAGTTAATCATGAAACTTAATAAATAGAAATTGCATACCATATTAATTCGCGAGTTATCTGTGCCACCAACATCCATCTGTTGACCGCTCATGAAACCATTCAAATCCTGAAAACCATTTTCATGGTCAGTGTTATACAATTAATAATCAAACTTAAGACATAATTCATAAAATTTCCATACCAAATTTTGTTCAGCATCAACCTGCGGATCTAAACCATTTACATCCTGAAACTTAGATACAAAATTATACATATCAGCATACACTATTAACTAGTTATAATGATATTAAATAATTATTATGCGGAAGACAAATGTGCATACCATATTATCCGGAAGAGAAGAAAAATCAATCAAATCTTCCAAATCCTTTATTGAATCCTGAAACAATAAATAAAATTTAATTATATATATGATGGTCTAAACTTATGCAAATGGTAGAAAAATGATTCAATAGTTACCTGTCCAGTGGTCGTAACATATATTTCTTTAAATACCAAATCTTCATTAGGCTGCTTTGCTTCCTCCTCAACATCAACTTTATTGTTATCTTCGGAAAACTCTTCATTAGGCTGCTTTGCTTCCTGCTCCACATCGACTTTGTTGTTATCTTCGGAAACCTCTTCCATATGCTGCTTTGTTTCCTGCTCAGCACACACTTTTGAATGTTGAACATTTTCCGCCACTTTGTTTGGCTCAGGGAGATCACCAAATAGTTCAATGACAATATTGGCTTCCTGCTCAACTGCCTCTTTGATGGAAGGTTAACATGTGAATCATCAACAACATTAGCTGGACGGTCAACTCCTTCATTAGTTGGAAGGTTAACATCAACTCCTTCATCAACAACACCAACTCCTTCATCAACAACACCAACTCCTTCATTAGCCGGATGCTTATTTTGCTCTAAAGCAGCTATACGAGTATTAAACGAAGCTTCCATAGCGATCATCCTCTTGTAAATTTGTCTTTTGGTCACGTGTTTGAGGCAATCATCACTATCGCTTTCTTCAATAGCATGCTCCTCCACAACCCGAGTACGAACCTCAGTGCGGACATGAACCTCCGTGTGAACCTCTTCACGAATAAATTTTAGGGAAACCCTTGACTTGATCTTATCCCGTTTAACGGGATTATAGGGTCTTGCACAGGAGGCGTGTGGACTGTTGAAATACTCTAAGCTGCTCATCCACCAAGTTGAACCTTGTTCCGCAGCAGTTGGAACCATTTTTTATGGTGGTGGTTTGGTAGCAAAAAGCTTGACATAATCACTTTTGTGAAAAGCTGTGACATTACCCCAAGCAACGCCCCGGGGAACAGCAGTATCATCTTTGTCCGACCACAGCTTTGAGTTGGGAAAGCTTTCAAGAACAAAAATCTGTAATATAAACAAACATTATGTTAGATGGCACCACATTTTAAAATATGACTTTTGACTTAGGAAATTTGATAATAACTCAAAAAAACCATGGGATGATAATAACCATAAATGAGCAATCAGGTAGCTGTTGCTACTACCCAACTCAACCAAAATTAGGTGGCTGTTGCTACTACAGGTAATTTTGCGTACATAAATTCAGGTGGCTGTTGCTACTACACAATGTACTTTTGGGTCATAGCCTGGGTATTTTGACTTATGACTTTCAATTTCACTTAAACAAACAAAACTAGTACAACAACTCTACCAAAATCAACTAACTAGAAACAAGGTTTTATAATGAAATAATCCTAAACCTTGAAAAAAACCAGATTTTAAATGCAATTTGTTTAAGAACAAAAGACAATTGCAAACTTTAAACAATACAAAATAACAAATGCTGATTTCTTAATAACACAAACAAGCTACAACTAACCACTATTCTAAGCTGAGTTCTTAGAAACAGGGCACTTTTTGTAAAAACAGCCTACTTTGAACACTTCTAAATCTGATTTAGAAAATTATCAAAATTAATCTAAAAATATATTCATGAAAAACACCAACCAAATTCTCAAAATCCAAAATTGTAACTGATTTCGACTAATAATGAGGAATTTAAAAATACAAAAGTAAACACACTTAGCCACTGATGAAAGGAATTTTACCTGTTTCAAAAACAGAGCATTCTAAAGTGGGTCAAAACGATTGCATTTGAAAAACAGTTTACATATGAAAAAAGTATACTAACAAACGCATTCACTTATATATAAACATTGTTGAATTATATATAATTTGAAACCAAAGTATTCTAACCTTCAGAGCAAAAGCAAATCCATACAAGTTATACACTGCTTGGAAGGCCGCTCCCTGTCTTGCATAACATTCCATGTACTTGGTTCTGTTCTTAGAAACAAGATTATAGACCCGCTCATGAAATTGAACCACTTATCTGCCCCAAGGAAAGGAGTTCCATGCATCAAAATTGTCAGCTAAAACAACAATTTCTGAGGTCATCACATGCCTTAGCTCTTGACCCATGAAAACATAGTCCGCTGCTAAGAGAAGGAAAACACGGACAGCATCCTCAGCGGTTATGTGCATGAAATCCGACTCTCGGCATCCTCAATAGGTCCTCACCCTTCAAATAACCATAACCCGGGAACACACGCTTCAAAAACTCGATTGACATCATGCAAATGGTCTAAAGAGATTTTACCGAATCGAAATCCAGTGATAAGGCAAAATTCCTTCATACCCAGCTCTAAACTATGTCCCCCCACATAAAAAAAAGGGTGTATCAAATCTTTGATTCTCAACATTCCTTTGGTGTTGGAGCAGGAAATTAAGAACATGATTATCATGCTCAAATGTTCTAATATTTAACCACGGTCCGAACACAGTACTCCTAAACAGGTTAAATGAATTATCCTCCCTACAACCCAACCTATCACGTATCTTTGTCAGAAGGGATAACCTAGTTCTTATCGTGACCCGAGCATTTACCACCTAATTGAAAATCAAAATAGTAACAAAAATTAAACTAATGCATAGATGACGATGGATTACAAGACATTGTTTGTTTTTCAAAATTTTGGTGATGATCAGGGGTTGAAGATGATCAGTGTGTGTGTTTAAGAGTTTAGTTGTGTGTGTTTAAGATGATTATCGGTGCGTGTTTCAAGAGTTTTGATGTGTGTGTGTTTAATGTGTGTGTTTTATGTGTAAAAGTGTTTCATGTTTTATGTGTAAATGTAAAACGTGCCAAAAAATAAAAGTTATTCATTCCCGATAAAATAAAGGATAGATTTGATTCCTTACATGTGTGCATTCCCCATAAAGTTATGTTACATTCGCACATTCACCGTTCGCACATTTGTATAACAAAGTCAAACGAGGCATTGGTTGTCACTGTACTTGTTGTCCCCTTTTGGGAATTAAAAGAGTACTTGTTGTCTAACATATTGGTGGACACGTGTCAATATTTTGGTGGAGTCGCACATTCGCACATGACCAAATTGGGAAGAGGCTTTATTTTTGTACCTCAAAGTGACCAATGCACAACTTTTTGTCCCTTTTTGGGAATTAGCCCTTTTTTTAATGGCTTGTTAGTTGTTAGGGAGGAGGGAGTGGTACCCTAATACCCTAGGTGCCACATCACCTCTATCCAATAAAAAACCTCCAACTCAAAACTACCCAATTCTACCCTAACACTACCCGATTTGGAGGGAGTGGTACCCTAGTACCCGATTTTTTTTAAATACATAAAATCACATACAATATTTAAAATAAAAACATACGATTTCATTAAAAATAAAAAATACATATTATTAAAAATAAAAACAAATTAAAAAAAGTAAAATATAAATATGTATATACTATAAGGTTTGAAATGTAAACATGTATATACTATAAGGTATAATATATAAATTACTTATATATTAAAAAGTAAAATATAAAATACATATACCTGGTCTTCTCCTTCTCCATGTTACCTGCAGGTACCTGCAAGAAAAAAGAAACGAAGCAAAAAATATATATTCTATCCCACCCAACGTTCATTTTTTTCAAATTGTCTCACCTCCCACGCTCGGCTTCACAAACCGATTTCAATACCCGATTGCTCAACCCGATGTGGAGGGGGTGGTGTACCCGCTCGGGTATCCCTACCCGATTGCACTACCCGCATCCACTCCCTCCCCCCTTAGTGGTTCAGGTGACATTCAATTAGACAATATGCTGACTTTGAGACCCGTCTGCTACTCGCCTGAAGGGGTAAAAGTCTCGGGTGGGACTCGAACTTGATACCTCCCCTAGCCAAACATCCCCTTCCCAAAGCACCTTAAGGAAACATTAGTGGCCAACTGAGCTAGCCCAATTGATTAAAAATAGGTACCATCTATATGTGTGTGTTTTTTTGAAACTGCAATTTATTAGCACCGAAAGATAAACGGTATACACGAATGAAAACAACCTCAACAACTAGCTATTAAACTAAACAACTACGATCACAGCGAAATTATAAGCATTACATCAGTTTGGAACAATTATAATCTTGTTGGGAAAAAAATTGAACCAATCAGATTGCTTTATTTTCTTACGTGGCAAAATGATGCCAGATGATTGAACAATTAAAAGTCAAAATTGAAGGTCCAATTGGTGGTTGACAATTGAAATTAACGTGTGAAAAGTTATTAGAAAATAAAACTGCCTATAAAGATGTATTAGGTATTAGTTCTTTACTAGAAAATGTTGGGAAAAAAATGTCTACACTCATATGCAGTAATAGCCAAACCTTTGCAGCCATATTTTGATTACCCATCAATTGGAGGCGTATTCGGTTTTGCTAACAACAACAACCGCATGAATATTGTATAAGATTTCCTTTAATTAAAAACATTTTCATGTATGAACTTACTTGATATTAATACATACTTTATTAAAACTCATTTACCTTAATTATATGTGTTTAAATCATGTATTTACATAAATGATTAGTTCATATTTAGAAACGTTTTTAACTAAGGAAAGCTTAAACAACACCCATGAGGTTATTGTTAGCAAAACTCATTTCTTTATTACGTATCAATCAAATTACTAGGTTAGTTTGATCTACATTACATATAATGGAAGAAGCTCTTTTCCTCCATTAAATATCTTAATTTTAAGTAATATAATTTAATATGCATCATGTACAAATCATGCAAGCTATTTTCCTCTATTAAATATATCTTACTATCATTGATGCAAAATTAATATACTTTCTTAAAAAACTCATTTAATGATAAATACAAATATTAAAATACATAATATAATGTATGCAAGCTACTAATTAATGATGCTTTAAAAACCCTCTTTCAATGAAAAATACAATTAAAAGAAAACATTATACAAACTAAGCAAACTACTAAACATAAAAAAAAAAAACCAAAATAATATAGACTAAACAAAGTTTCACCAAACTTTTGTCATTGCTTTTAGTCCCTAAACGAACAAATTAATCAATAATGCTATTGCCAAAAAAACGTACAAATAAAATAAATTATGAGCCGAAAAAAATTAAATTACAGGGTACCCGCAGCTGCATCCCGCAAGGACCCTGCTAGTTTTTTTTTAATGGATCATTATTTTTTTTAAATCTACGTTGTTTTTTTTAATGATAGCTTGAAATTATTAGGGTTTTCATGATGAAAGTATGTTATGGTATAGTTTTAATTGAATTTCACATTTATAAACCCTAATAGTTACGGAGTATTAAAAAGGTGACTAAATTCTTTAATAGTTAGATTTGATACGTATTCACCATTAAATGGTTCGTGTTAATTTTAATGGTTCGTTGATTGTTTGCTATTAGTGGTTCGTAGAAATAGGGGTGAGCGTCGGTCCGGGACCGAGACCGAATTAGGGTAAAAACCGGGACCGAGACCGAGACCGAATGTGGTCGGTCCGGTCCGGTCCGGTTCGGTCCGGTCCGGTCTTCGGTCGGTCCGGTCCAAATAGGCAAGATTTTCTGTTTTTTGGTCGGACCGGACCGAGACCGACCGGACCGAGACCGAAATAAGGTAAAAATCGGGACCGAGACCGGACCGTCGGTCCATCGGTCCGGTCGGTTTTGTCGGTCGGTCCGGTCGAAACGGTCGGAATGCTCAGCCCTACGTAGAAATGTTAATATTGGTATGATCGTTAAGCATTTAATATGAGTTTCCATGCTTTGTTGATTAGTCTAATTAAATGATTAATTGTTTAACAATTAGTTTGCACTTCATATTGGTAATATGTGTACATGATACCGATGAAAGAAGGATGATGTAGAGAATTCACCGGAAGTGGTTTCAAAGGTTCTTAAAACAAGAATAACCACGTTCTCAATTTTGGAACAAAGTTTTCATAACAATGATGAATAAGCGGAGAAAATGAAAAAAGAATGGTCATACAATTCATCATCATTGCTAAGTGCATTTTTTAGGTATAATACCATTTGTATTTCTCAATATTGACGGAGTTTGTTGTTCGAGTGTCCTTTTTATAATTGTTACGATAAAAGTATCTTCATTAATGCAGACTAAAAGCTTAAACCTAAGTAAATTTGGTGGTAGATTAAAGAACCTTTAGAAGAGATTCATGTGGTGCACATAATTGACAACAACCATATAGCAGATGTTGCATATAACCCTTTCCACCAAGTTACTACCTCTTTTAATGTTTCCATTTATAGGTTTGTGGTTACACCCATTTTAATTGCTTTCACATACAAAAGTAGTCAATAATACCAAATATCTCTGTTGTAAAAATCGGCTTAGGCGGTCGATTAATCCCCGCATAATCGTTGATCGCTCACTAAGCGTCTTGATTTATCATAATAGGCCTATTTAATCGGGTTGGTCAAAGATCCTTTAAAAATCGGTCAACAAACCGATTAATCGGACAAAATCGGTCTAATCAGATTAATCAGACAAAATCGCTTAAAAATTGGTCAACAAAATCGCTTAAGAATCGGTCAACAAACCGATTAATCAGTCAAATATCGCTTAAGAATGGTCAACAAAACGAGTAATATATGTGTTTGACTTTGAACTTTGAACTTTGAAGAATTATGTATTATGTTTATATTGAACACTTGAAATATTTGAACTTTAATGCACTGTGTTTATCTCATACATATAATATAATATAATATTTAAAATTACAAATTTATCCATAAAATTTTCAATCCGATTAATCCCCGATTAATCGCCGCCTAACCAATTAATCGCTAGACCTTACCCGACCATCTCACTAGCGCCTAGCGATTTTTACAACCTTGCCAAATATGGCATTAAAAGTGTAACTGATTTATTTTGTTTTTAACTCGGAAAGTACAAAGTTAGTAGACTTAAGTGACACTCAACTGTCAATTATATTACATAAAAAATTACTCCGTAATACTTAAGATTCTAATGTTGTATTGTGTTGGTATTCATCAAATTGTAAGAACAGTGGCTCCAATAAAAGGCATCCACACCAAGAGTTAATAAATTAAAGTGAGAGTTAATAAAGTGATACTGTTAAACCAATAAAGCCTTTTTCTGTATATCTTTTAAACTGTTTCATGTTATTTCTTGATTTCAACTATAACAAATATTTTTTTAAATATTATTATTGGTCTAGCCATTTATGGTGTTTTTTTTTTTTCTTTTTTTTCTTATAATTATCTTTTTTATATTCATGTGAATTAAGTTATCAATATTTTGTAAAAATTTCATAATGATTTGATACCCTAACATATCTTTATTTTGTCGGGTTATTATATGCTTCCAAGTTTTTTCTGTGTGGGGTAACTCTATTAATATGCCGACAGAAACAGCCAAAATGTTTAATATAGAAAGGGGCCATCGGGTATGCGGTGGTAAACAACCGTGGGTCCTCTCTCTACTGGTCCTATAATTTCAAAAGAAGCTTCATCTATAAGTAGGTATAATGATAAGACTCTAACTTAAAAAAAGTGTCAGTGTTATACTCCGTATTATTTTTAACATTTCAACATTAACATCAAAAAGTCATCATTTATCATAATACCATGTTAACATTATCTTTTGAAACTAATCATATTTATTTTCTTTTACATTTTTACAAACAAATTAATTTTTCATTTATTAAATAAAAATATAAATTACATGAAAAAAACACATTTTTATTAACACATTAAAAAAATCAACACATGTTTATTAAAATTAACAAAACACTTTTATATAATACAAGGATTGAATATGTAATTTTTTTAAAAACAAATGAATATTTCGTGTGGTAATTGGCTTTTTTTAAAACAAAATGACAAAATTTCTATGAGTAACCCTTCTTCGTGATTCTGAAACGAGGTTGGCTCTTTGGAATTTGATGTCTATGGCACAAATTTCAAGGTCCATTTCTTGTCTATGCTTTGAGTAGTGGTTTCTTGTTTAGAAACTAAAGTATCTTATGTAAGCATGCACAACCAATAATTTCACTCATCCATTATACACATTTAAATATACGGAAAAAAAAACTGGAAAAAAAGAAAACAAACAAACAAACAAACCTTCATGTTACAACACACGTTTCTGTGACAAGTTGAAGAATAACGCCGTTGAAAAACTTGGAAGGGCGCTACCATAACGCCATCCAACGCCCTGCCACATGGGCATAACGCTGGGTGAGGCGTAATGGTACCCAACACTCTAATGACGAAAATTATTTTCGTTCATTAAATGTATTTTACTAAATTTAAGTTTTAAAAGATACAAAGTAATATATAATAATATTAATGTCATGTATAATATATTAAATAACAATTTTTTTACACATAAATATTTAAAACATTCATTAATGTGATTTATAAAGCATGAAAATATGTAATTTATATAAGAGATGCCATATATATTATTAATCATACATAGCAAGAACAAAGACGAAACTTGAAAGTTGTTGAAGGAAGGGCTAACTTGAAAAATATATATTTTAAAAGCACCGATATACACTACCTTGAAATTTTTGTATTAAAAATGAATAAAACCATATATAAAAAGGTCTAAATATCGTACATAATGTAAAAAAAATTGGGGAGGGGGGGGGGTGGCGGTGGCACAACCCCTCTCTGTCTCTTCTAAGTTCTGACTCTGAGCAAGAACTAATTTATATTTCTTTATGTTTACACGCAACATAATATTTTGACGAAAGTTACACAACATTTACTGATTAGCAAGTATCTTTCACTGACAATCACAAACTTATAAAGCTATCGATTGTCATTTTCGTATCGTCAGTGCATCATGATGCATAGGCACTTGACATTTTAATATCAAATAGTGCGCTATAAAGTTATCCCAAAATTCTCGCCATGCATAAAGTTATCATCATGAAAAACATGTAATCGGAAAATATTGATCATCAAAAACTTTGATTACACGATACCCGTCGCTGCAACGTGCGAATACCCTGCTAGTATATTTTGATAACATATTTAGATAACATAATAAGTGGAACTGTTAACCATCACCAAATTTACTAAGGTTAAGAAACTTAACCTCTTCAAGAAAAAATTAAATTGCAAATTCCACTAAATACACCTTTGGGGTGGCTAGTGAAAAGGTCAAAGACGGTCATCGGAATACCTCTGTTAGGCCGCGAACATCTAAGTTAGAGACGCGCTTCCCGATAACATGAAAAACAAATCATTCTTATAATAAGAGGTAACAATATGTTATGGGTCCTCCTATGCAGGCACCCCATAGGAGGGGAAAATAGGGGGTGTTTGTCTTTTCTCTCTCCTAGCCAATCATTGGTACATGGGTTTCCGTGCTAAAATTTGGAGTGTTTTGTGTTGTGTTTGTATGAGTTAGTTTTTTTAGCTTTTTTTTACAACTTTTTTCAGTTTTACAAGTTTTTTTTTTACAAATTTGTTACAAGTTTTTTTTTTACAAATTTGTTACAAGTTTTTTATAACTTTTTTTAGTTTTACAAGTTTTTTTTAGTGTGAATCAGTTTTATAACTTTAAAAAAAAAACGTAGTCGGAAAATTTTTGAGGCTCAGTTCGAAGGTTGCAAAGTGAGATTTTATCTCACTTTGCCGTCCATTCGGTTTTCATCATCGCCTCGGAAAATTTTAAGGCTCAAAAATCATCATCGTCTCGGAAAATTTTTAGGCTAAAAAATCATCATCGCCTCGGAAAATTTTAAGTCACAACTGTACAAAGTCACCAGTTCACAGGAACTGCACAAAGTCACAAGTTCACAGGAACTGCACAAGTCTCACAAGTCCAAAACTGCACAAGTCTCACAACTGCACAAGTCTCACAAGTCTCAAACTGCACAAAGTCTCACAAGTCTCAAACTGCACAAGGACACAAGCCTCACAAGTTCAACAAATTTCACAAGTTACACGTTTTCAACATGAATGTGGTAAGTAGGATTCCAAAACTGCAAAAGTTCACAAGAAAGTGAACTAAGATTCTCAAAGGGGTTCTGCTATGCAGGCACCAAACAACTTATAATGCCACAAGAAAGCAACAACACCACAACATAATCCACTTCACAATCAAGCAGAAAGCAACAACCAACAACACCACAACATAATCCACTTCCCAATCAAGCAGAAAGCAACAACCAACAACCAACAACACCAACAAGTGGTCCACCACAACAAGCAATAGCACCACAAGCAACAACACCAACAAACAACAACAACAACTAGCAACAACACCACAAACAACCATGTCTAGTTCACCATTTGACACACAAGAGGTAAGGCTCAGATTATTATCTCGTTATGAGATATAAACAATCATGTTGGCTGCAAATATGAATGTTGCAATCCATTCATATTTGCCATGCCAAAACTCTTAAGTTTTTTTTAAAAAAAAATCATCATTGCCTCTTTTTTTAAAACCTATTAATTTCATTTAAAGTTGCAAAGTAAGATAAAACTGCACTTTACCATCCAGTAATGAAGCTGCATAGGCACCAAAAGTTTTCATTTAAAGTTGCAAAGTGAGATAAAACTGCACTTTACCATCCAGTAATGAAACTGCATAGGCACCTGCAAAACATCACCACAAAAAATAGTCAACGAAACCAAACAACTTCTCACAGAAACATCACCACATCTTTATTATTTTTTAGATCTAACAAGTTTTTAATTTTAAAAAATCATCAGTCTTTACCATATCAAAAAAAATTTCAAAATCTAAAAAGTTTACCAGATCAAAAAAGTTTTCAACATATAAAATCATCAGTCTTTACCATATCAAAAAAGTTTTCAAGATCTAAAAAATTTACCAGGTCAAAAAAGTTTTCAAGATCTAAAAAATTTACCAGATGCAAAAAGTTTTCAAGATCTAAAAAAATCAGTCTTTACCAGATCAAAAACCTTGTTAGATCTAAAAAATAGTCAACGAAACCAAACAACTTCTCACAGAAACATCACATCTTAATACTTTTTTAGATCTAACAAGTTTTTAGTTTTAAAAAAATAATCAGTCTTTACGATATCAAACAACTTTTTAAGATCTAAAAAATTTACCAGATCAAAAAACCTTGTTAGATCTAAAAAATAGTCAACGAAACCACACAACTTCTCATAGAAACATTACCACATCTCTATATTTTTTAGATCTAACAAGTTTATAGTTTAAAAAAAATCAGTCTTACCATATCTAAAAGCTTGTTAGATCTAAAAAATAGTCAACGAAACCAAACAACTTCTCACAGAAACATCACATCTTTATACTTTTTTAGATCTAACAAGTTTTTAGTTTTAAAAAAATAATCAGTCTTTACCATATCAAAAAAGTTTTCAAGATCTAAAAAATTTACCAGATCAAAAAACCTTATTAGATCTAAAAAATAGTCAACGAAACCACACAACTTCTCACAGAAACATCACCATAACATAACCACAATAGCAACATCACCACAACATAACCACAATACCACGATCTAAAAAGTTTTTAGATTTCTAAAAACTTTTAGAGAGAGAGATATAGTGAGAGAGAGAAACATAGAGAGAAAGAATTACGTGTGTGAGGATAGTGAGAGAGAGAGAAGGACATATATCAACTCAAGACAGAAGAATCAAAAGAAAACGCATACACGCATAAACCACAAGGAACGAACGCGTAACCACATCCATAACCACACACGTATATAACTCTTTTATAATAATTATTATAATAAAAGTATTATAATTTAAAATAAAAGTATTATAAAAGTTTGTATTTATAAAAGTATTTATAAAAGTTTGTATTTGTATTTATAATTTAAAATAAAAGTATTTATAAAAGTTTGTTAAAAAATGTATTTATAAAAGTGTTTATAATAAAAAATTTTATTAGTTTTTTAAAATAAAAGTTTTATTAGTTTTTTAAAAGTTGTATTAGTTTTTTAAAAGTTGTATTAGTTTTTTAAAAGTATTATAAAAAGTTGTATTTTTAAAAGTATTAGTTTTTTAAAAGTATTATAAAAAGTTGTATTTTTAAAAGTATTAGTTTTTTAAAAGTAGTATAAAAAGTTGTATTTTTAAAAGTATTAGTTTTTTAAAAATAAAACTAATATAAAAGTTTGTAAAAAAAATGTAACAATAAATAAAATTTTTGTGTTTTTTATTTTTTAGGTGTTCGGTACTGAAGTTGCTTTAACTGATTGTGTGCAATCTACTGCTCAATCGAACGGTTTTCTTATTGTTAAAGGAAGAACTAAAACAGATAGGGGCTATAAGTACTCTATCGAATTTTTGTGTTCTAGACAGGGACGCTGGGACGTCTGCACGTGAAGGTTTAGAAGATGAACTTGAACGGCAGACTAGTACCGCTAAAATTAATTGCCAATTCAGATTACTGGCGAAATTTATAAAAGGTCGAACTGGTAACACTAAAACTAGTGGTTGGATATTGAGGGTCAAGTGTCCGAGGCATAATCATGATTTTGTAGACTCGTTCCATGGTTTTTCACAGGCCATGCGATTAAAAGAAAGTGAGTTAGTTTTGGTGAACCAGTTGACAAAACAGCAAGTAGCATATGTTTACTCAACGACAGAGGCTGCTCACTTCGTTCATGCGGTTCTTGATGAAAATTCACCACTCCCGTATACTCACCCACAATGGAGATGGTTCAGAAATGACTTGGTCGCGGGATGGGCTTATATGTTTACTCAACGACAGAGCATGTTTATAAGGACGTAGAAAACGATTATTGATTTATATTGTAAATGACAAAACATGTATAGACGATTACTGATTTATATTATAAATGACAAAACATGTATAGACGATTACTGATTTATATTGTAAACGATAAAACATGTATAGACGATTCGATTTATAGTAAACGACTCGTCATCTTTGTTACTGATTTATGCTCCTGCTCTGGTTCTTCCTCATCTTTTGTTACAGGAATCGGATGACATTCATTGGAGGGACATTCATTGTGTCAACAACACACCCGCTCGTGTTGAGATTTCAGATTATGTGCCTTCTTCTCCATCTTATGTGCCTCCCTCTCCGGCTATATCTCCAACTGCAGATGAGGAGAATTTTATACACGTCCTCGGTTCTTCCTCATCTTTTGTTCAGCCGTCTCGCGTTGACGGACGAGGCGAGGCGAGATTGCCGGATTGAGGAGACGCATTTCAGAGTTAGAGTTTCGTGTGGGACAGATGGCAGCATCATTGGAGCGACTACGCCTCGGGCGTGATTGATCTTAGTTTCTAGTTATATTGTGATTTTGTGAACCATGTATCAACTATTAATCTATAACAAGATTGGTTATTTATGTATTCGAAGCTTCTAATTTTTTGAACCATGATATTACTGATTTATGTTGTGAATAATTATACAAATTCTTTTGGCCGGATGCAACAAGAAAATCCTTTCTTGTGTCGTCGTCGACGTGGATTTATAATTGAAAGAACATCCCAAAAGCCCAAAACTTGTGGTCTGAAGTATTATGCATGTCCTTTGTCAAAGGTAAATAATTAAACGTTTGCTTATTTACGTAAATATATCAATAACTTGTTTGTTTAGAATACATTTCATATAATTGTTTCATCATGTACAATGCCAGGGACTGAAGACTATGGGTGTCGATACTTTATGTGGAAGGAAGTATTTCAACAAAAGTACTTTGGTCAAGCCTCTTCTTCAACGCAGTGCTCAAACTGCGAAACTAAAGATAAAACGATCAACATGCTATTGGTTCAAAACAATTTGTTGAAGGCAAGAATAAAGACGTTGGAGGCATCACTGGAATTGACAAGAAATCCAGTTGATCACGCATGTCAATCGAGTGGAATACTCTATGAGCTTATAGATGACATTAATAATCTTCATGTGGAGTAGATTTCGTTGTAATAGTAGTAGCATTTGTTGTTGTATTTGGTTAATGTTTTAATGTTTAATGTTTTAATGTAAAAACACTACACAAATAAATATACTCTACATATAAAAACACTACACAAATAAATACACTCTTACATATAAAACACTACACAAATAAATACACACTATATATACACTACACAAATAATTAATAAAACAATACACACAAAAAAAACAAAAAAAAATAATAATAAAAGGAATCCAATCATTGGCCCAATGATTGGGAGTGGGCCCCACCCTATGGGGTGCATGGGAAGGAAATGTTGGGGTGTTGGTGTAGATCCACCCTATGTTATATATTAAGAGGCTCGGATTTTGGTAAATTATTATGCCGCGTCATAACTTTAAGGTAGTTGCATGTCCTTTCAAATATATTGTTTTATGTTGATGTTTAGCGTCGACATCTTATTTCACGGTTTCACACAACATCTTCAAAGTCTCATCATATCTGTTGGGTTATTTCAGTATCCACCGAACATATTTGAACATAAAATAGCTTAAGTATAACATAGCCGTTGAGAAATACATAGCATAACTCCTTATGAGTTCTTGAAGACAAAGAGTCTTCACTTTGGTGTCGATGTAGTTCAGCTACTGAAGTACAAGTTCCAATAAGGTATTCACTTCAGTGAGGTTAGCAATGCCTCATTAAGGGATCTCTTATCTCCTCATAACCCAAGATACCGAGAAACGAATCTCAAGTATCTAGAACATCAAAGGCGGAAAAAATCTACAAAAGTATAAAGGGATAGATCAAGCCTTCACAGGATTCAACACCTTTATAGAGTTGGTAAAAAGGTGAAACAAATGTCAAAATTGTTCCTTAAAAAGCGTATATCCCTTACCTAAAGTGGAAGCATTTAATGCACACATTTCCTAACCATCGAATGCTCAACATGCGTATAATAGAAGCCTTTAGAAACCCTAATACTCTACTATAAAAGATAATGCTTTTAATGGAGTAAATGCTATCTTTTGTAATTATTGTGAAACACATTCAAGAGTATTTACCCCTCGAATTGAACTTAGGCTACTGAAATTTTCAACGAGTAAGTATAAGTTCATACTTAGACCTCAACATAGGTTTTGTGTTTAAGTTAGAGAAAAAAATCACCTCAATTGTCATTCAACTAATATTTTTATTCTGCAAACAATCTTTGTCAAATTCTTTGATTCATTTCTAATAAGCTAGTTGCATGTCCTTTCAAGTATATTATTTTATATTGATGTTTAGCGTCGACATCTTATTTCACAGTTTCACACAACATCTTCAAAGTCTCCTGATCTCTGTTATGTTATTTTAGTGTCTACCAAACAGATTTGAACATAAAATAACTTAAGTATAATATAGCCGTTGTGAAATACCTAACATAACTCCTTATGAGTTCTTGAAGACAAAGAGTCTTCACTTCGATGTCAATGCAGTTCAGCTACTGAAGTACAAGTTCTAATAAGGTATTTACTTCAGTAAGGTTAGCAATGCCTCACTAAGGGATCTCTAATCTCCTCATAACCCAATATACCAAGAAACGAATCTCAAGTATCTAGAACATCAAAGGCGAAAAAAATCTACAAAAGTATAAAGGGATAAATCAAGCCTTCATAGGATTCAAAACCTTTCTAGAGTTGGTAAAAAGGTTAAACAAATGTCAACATTGTTCCTTAAAAAAGCATATATCCCTTACCTAAAGTGGAAGCATTTAATTCACATATTACCTAACCATCGAATGCTCAACATGCATAAAGTAGAAGCCTTTAGAAACCCTAATAATCTACTATAAAAGATAATGCTTTTAATGGAGTAAATGTTATCTCTTGTAATTAATGTGAAATACATTCAAAAGTATTTACTCCTCGAATTGGACTTAGGCTACTGAACTTTTCAACAAGTAAGCATAAGTTCATACTTAGACCTCAACATAGGCTTTGTGTTTAAGTTAGAGAAGAAATCACCTCAATTGTCATTCAACTAATAATGTTATTCCACAAACAATCTTTGTCAAATTCTTTGATTCATTTCTAAAAATAATTTTAAACGTCGAAAATCCCATTGTGTAAATCTTGTTAAATTGTTCCAGCTTGTGATTCATAAAACTATTCTAAAACACATTTGTTAGCATAAAGAGCGAGTCTATAACTTAGTTATCTTGTTATAATCACACTTTAAAAGGAACAACAAGTGGCATCAGAACGATTTGATTTATAAAACCTTTTTAATATGTCATTCAAAAGTTTTTAAAATCAAAATCCTACCATGATAACATCTGATGTGCCTTAACATCTAGACTCAAAGAGTAGTGGTTATGTATCTAGTAGTCCCAAACTAGAAGATAACAGATTTACCAAATAAAAGAAAAGGTTTTATGTCATATTGCTGGTATGGAATCATACCTCATTAAGTTTATTAATGATGGTCCATATAACTTCTTAAGACCACAACAAATCTTGAAAAACCTAAAGCACAATGGACAATTGAGGAAAGAAAGATAGTCAATCAAGACCAACGCTTCAAAAGTATTATCATGTCATGCCTTTCACATAATGTGATGGAATCGGTCATTGGTAAAATATATCACCTTTCATGTTTATTATAACATGTATTGGTTTGATAGATCTAGTGACAAGTCTGTTAAATTTGTGTATATATGTTTATGATAATAGATAGAAATTATATATTAATTTTAATGTTGGTTTGTTTAAATAACTTGTTTTAACTTTTTGCATATATCATGATCAATCACATGCAAAGCTGATCATGAGCAAGCCAATAGTAGTATTGTAATATTGTTATTAATATCATGATAAGTTGGTATGTTATTAGTCGTCTGTCATGTTTATTGCCATGATTTGTTATTTTGATGATTTATTCACGCCATGGTTTTTGGAAATAAGGCCTAGATGTCGAGTTGTAAATTATTTGTATTTTGTATATATATTGATTTCAATTGTAAGTACTAAAATAAGTTATATATTTCAATTATAATAAATGTAAATTAAGACCGGATGCCTGGAGACAAGAGCTATTAATCATGATTGGACTACTTTAGTTTGTTATGTAGGTTAAAAGACTAATAATTTGTTTAGTTGAAGATGAGAAGAAATAAGGTCCCCCTAAATAAACCCATATTTTCCACTAGATAAACCCTCATTAATATATCAATCATTAAATTTGTTACTTTTATAGTTAAATGTGCACTAATGATGATATAATCATTAAAATACTTTGACTAATCATTTAAAATACCTTAATTATTATAATTTATATTTATATATATATATATATATATATATATATATATATATATATATATATATATATATATATATATATATATATATATATATATATATATATATATATATATATATATATATATATATATATATATAGTGCGGTTCTAGAGAAAAATATAATTTGGTAGAAAAGTGAGAAAAAAAGTTACAGGGTAGATTTTGATAACAATCGAAAGTTTAGGGCTAAAAATTGAAAAAGAAATAAATCAAATATGGATATCAATCAAATCGTACAAGTCATTCACAAATATGAGATGAGATACACCACAAACACCATCTGCACCGTTACCCTCGTCACCATCACCACCATCTGCACCATTACCACCACCACCGTTGCCACCGTCTGCACCGTCAACATCACCACCGTTGCCACCATCTTCCGTCATGCAACCACCGCGTCAATCATCACTCCAACACCATCACACCGCCATAAACATATTAAGGCATCAGTGGAATCGCTGGCTTATTCAAATAATACAGATTCACTCAAACAAATCTTCTTATTCAGGTTATATATAAACTTCATTTAGCTAATTTTAAGCTTTTCTTTATTATTTTATCTATACGACATAACACAGATTCACTAAAATTTCTATGTTATTTTGTGCATTATAGGGTAAATTATATCATAATTAGTATTATTGTGAATTTTTGTAAAGTTAGGGCATCTGTTATGATTTTGGAAGTTTAGTATAAATAGTTGGTATTCACTGATTAGTTAGAATATATTTGAAATATTTGACATTTTAGGGCATCAATGTGTAAACACATCATTATTTGTATTTTTGTTGAATCATATGACATATTAAGGCATCATTTAGTAAGATTAGCGCATCATTAGACATTAATGCATGAGTGTATATGTTTACTGCATCCGTTTGTATTTTTAGTGCATCGTTAGTTATAATAGGGCATCTGTTTTTAATTTTAGTGCATCACTGGGCAAATTAGGGCATCGGTGAGTATGATTAGTGCATCGGTGTACCAATTAAGGCATCAATGTGTATGTTTAGTGCTTCCTTTTCTCACTTTAGTTATCAGTAAAAAAATTCATAAACATGTTTGGCATATTAGTTTTGTGAGTGGTGTTACTTTGGCTGCAATATTGGGCATTTCATTTGGTTCTATAGCCACATTTGTATAGCTATTCTTATACAAAGAAATTTGATCCATCCCTGCATCAAAAGTGGACGTATTGATACTTCACAGTTCACTAAAGGTGAACATATGCAATGCATTTGACTTTTTTGGATCTCTTAACTAGGGGAAAAAATTATTCTAGCATGCTAATATTCTTTTTAATTGTTAGGATCACTGCTTGACGCGATAAATGTTTACCTGAAAGTGGCAATGGAACAACCTTTTTACATTCACGCATTCAGTATTATAAGTTTGAAAATAGAAGTTGTTGCTCAGTTCTGACACATGATGATGTAGGAAAGACTTTGGTGATAATGTCATCAACTCCTAGTTATCTGGGGCAAAGTTTGAGACTGGAATACCAGTTGACTTCAGCAAAGTAGAGACCCGTTTGATTCCAACTGTACTTCTTATTGGCCGCCCTAATGTTGGAAAGTCTGAATTATTTAATCGGTAAGCTATTGTTATATACGTGTTCTTCATACTTCAATTTTGACAGAACCCATATATATTCATAGTAAAAAGGAAGATGAATGGTGTGGGTGGGTTGGGTAATAGGTCAAAATGGATATAGTCAAAAAGGTAATTATTGGGTATGGGTCGAAAGATATATATACACATAAGGCATCTATGAGTATGATTAATGCATCGAAAAAGTAGATATTAGTGCATCCATTTGCGTATTTAGAGCATCTGTTTGCATCATCTGAGTTTGATTAGTGCTTCGAAAAAGTAGATATTAGTGCATTCATTTGCGTAGTTAGAGCATCTATTTGGACATTTTAGGGCAACGAGGGCGGTTGATTATAGTAACTGCTGTACGTAAACCCTTTTTCGAATGTTCATTTATGGTCATGGCGACACTCAAAACACATTCAAGGACCACTAAATCACTTTCAGAGCGTGATCCAGACTCTCATGACAAATGGAGGCCACGACACAGGATGGAGGTAAACTTTACTGGTCTAGGATCCATCTGTGTTGCGCCTGGATTCGAGCAAGAGAAAAGTCGGGTCGAGGAGAGGTCTAGGATCCATTTGTTTTTACTAGAATTTATGAATTAGTTTGTCACCTTTGCATCTAACTTAGCTGTACGTGCTTTATTTTAGGTTAAGGAGGCTTAAGGAGAGGTCTCTCATGAGCATGCAGAACTGCGAAACCTTAGAGAACAAGCCAAAACACAGGGCGTTGGTGTGTGGAACATGGTTAGTTACTGTTGCTCAACTCAACCGATAGCTAGTTATTTGGTTACACTAATCTGGGATATGCCCAATGATTGGGTTTTATATGGAATATTTCGTGCTCTTGAATTAAAGGATATCGAAGATAATTATTGGATGTAAATGAACGGGCATGATTTTCTAGTGTGTGATTCATTCTTGAAGCACATTATTGCACAACATGGTCTTTTTTTCTTTTTAATCGAAATGATGCTATTACTTACAGTGGTGAGATAACTCTGATTTGTTAACAAAATGGTAACTTTTTCAAAATAGCATTTCTTTAACCAACTATGATGACCAGTCTTATGAATATAACTATTGAATGGGACTTGCAGTTCATGTTTGGGGACATAATTGCAAATTTTGTTACAAAAGCGTTTTTTTTAACTAATTAACCAATCTCTTATTGACAATAATTTTCCCCCATGCAAGTAATGTCTTGTTTTCCAATGTAACACGGTTACAGCAGTAAACAGTTCAAAATTATCTGATGATTCTGTTGTTTGCAATCTTCACTATCATAGTCAATTTATCTTTTTTATTAAAGAAGCTAAATTTTCAATGTCTCTGAGATGCTAATTACTCTTGGTTCCTCGAGTTTATCTTTTTATTAATCCATCGTGATCAGCACATCATAATTCATCCATGGCTTCACCTTGTCCACGAAACCTTACTAATGTCTTTATATCTTTAACTAGGCACTATCGATAGGAAGAAGGACAACAAAAGAATCTGCTTTACCAATTAAGGTACCATCAGATGAACCAAATGGTGATTACGCAGTGAGTCTCATGACCCTTGACATCACTAAGAGAGTTACATCATGTATAGAGGAGGAGGCTATGGTGGTGGTCTTTATGGAAGTGGTGGCGTAGTACGGTGGGGAATGTATAATGCGTAGTTATTGGAGGCATGGGTGGATAGGTGAAATTCGTTTGCAAGTTGCGTGAGATGAGTGGATAGACTAAAATATGTACGGGATATTTTAGTGCATCGATTGTGCAATTTTAGTGCATCCATTTGTAGATGCGATTGATTTATCTCCTATCAAGCTGTGTCCCCTTCTCGGGCACATAACACAAATTTATGTCTCACCTCGCTGAAAATTCAACCGATGGGTCTTCTGCAGCGGTTTGTCTGATTATGTGTCCGGTTGTCCGGTTTCAATGAATCTGGTGTTGGAAGTTTTGTAACGGATGTTGGCCTATCTGAAGGTTAGTTGTTGTTGTTTTTGTGTGTGTGTATTTTTTTTTTTTAATTTTTTATGTATACAATTAATCTTTGTACAGGTAGTCCATCATTACCTGATGGTAAACATAAGTATATTACAAAACGTATATTAGATCTTCAAAGGAATATTATTCCAGGTGAAATGTGTTTACCGCCTGCCACTTTGTCTCTTCGAAGACATGGTGCATCTAGAATGGCAGCGTGTGTGATTATGATTTTGTTGCTCAAACTCTAGGTGATGGAGTTGTCGAGAATGTAGTGCGAAAGAAGATTGTAAGTTTTGATTGCTTACTCAATCGAGGAGTAACACTTTTTTTAATAGGGATGTCTCTAGTATTGTTGCTTTTAGTTTTGGATGGCTTTTAAAGTCTTGGTTATTGATTTTAACTTATCGATGTTGCAGATTTTGGAGGCCCAGTAGTTGAGTGGGTGGTTGATCAACTTTGTGGTGCGTCGACTTGCAAGCTGCAGATAAATCAGCTGATTCTGTACAAACTAAAGGTAAATTTGGGTTTTATTCCATCTGTGTTTGTCTTTGGAGTATTGTGAATAGGTTTTTGTATAGGTGATGTTTGTATACATTTGGTATCTTTGTTGTTCTTATTGTAGATTTTTTCGTTTGTGTCACTAGATGATCCTTCTAATTCGGTTCCAAATGCCAAATGATCAGCGCAATCGGGATCACACTCATCATCGGATGTCATAGGTGTAACTTGCAAAGGCGTGTTTCCACGAGATGATTTACAGTACAAGAAGATTAGTAGGCAGTAGTATTGTTTTATTGTCGTGATGATTTGTATACATTTTATTGTATTTTTAGTGGGAATGTGGCGAAGAAACAATATGTACATTTTATTGTATTTTTAGTGATCTTTGTGTCTAGACACGGAAATCTAGCATTTGTTAATTTTATTAATAGATGACTACAGGTTTTTCTTTGGAATAATAGATTAGCTATTGAATATTATAGATTCCACGAAAGAAGTGGGTTTTTTTTACAATAATTCATCTTATGTGTACATGTGGGAAAAAGAAGAAAAAAAGCTCTCCCATGGTGAATCTATATTGGGGCTGTTTGACGTTATACTATCAAAGGAAATTTAAAAGATACAAAACAGCCCTTGACAAATAAAAAAAAGTAACAAAGAAGCCCTTTGAGTTAGGAAGGAAAAAAAGGAGGGGAAGAGGGGTGATCTAACGGTTGAGATCACTTCTCTCACTTTTCTCTTGAGATCAACTTTTTAAATGATCAAATTTCTATATATATATATATATATATATATATATATTTACTTATCCAAATATATATATAAAAATAAACAAATATATAAACATAAAATTCAAAATTTTATCAAGTAATTTTCATTCATTTTTTCAATCACGAGAGTGTTACTAAATGAAGTTTACCAATACTAAATGCATGCTTGGTTCAAATTAGGGAATAGGAAAAGCTAAAGCAAAAGGAATGCAAAGAAATATAATGAGCATTACTTAGTATTCCTTTAGTCAATAACTTTGCTTCATTCATATTGATAACTGTAACATATGTGGTTTTAATGTTTTATATTATGTTATATTAAATTTTTAAATAACTATGCTAATATCATAGAAAGAAGAAAAGACGAGTTTGGATAATGGTCCATCAGTTGGCTTTCGATTGTGAATGTCTTCTTTGCCACCACTACTAGAAATTGAAGTATCACCGACGGAATTTCCGACGGACAAATATCCGTCGTTAATTTATCCTAATTTCCGATGGATTTACATCAGATTACCAACAAACGGTGCAACTAACTTATAATAAAACTTTTGGGTTGTGTCTACGGTTTCCAAGGGATTGATTGTCTCACTATTCCGTCGAAAATGTTTTAATTAATTATTACTTTTTAATATTTTTTTATTCCCGTCGAAAATCCGTCACAAATAACTAATATTTCCGAGGGAATACTGACTCAAATATTACAAACATGTTTGCCAATTTATTGCGAACTTTAAAATTAATCTTCGATATATAACAATACTTTGATACAAACTTGAACACAATATTGTACATATGTCAACAACTTACATAAAATTATTTTGTAGTTCACTTTTTAAAATTCTCATATATGTATATAACATAAATATAAAAATAACATTTAACACAGAGTTATAATGTAGTTACTCATAATATATCCCAAAATTATTAATTTTAGAACACACATTTAATAACTCGTGCGTACACGAATAATAAAGTTAAATATCGTCAAACTTATAAGTCATGTATATTAATTTCAAAAGTTAAATTAAAGTCGAATAGTGCCTAGACCTTCTATAAGGTTTATAACTAGTTAGTCATTAAAGCATATTGGATGATCTAGTTGTTTTGTTTTAAATATAAAAGCAAAATCGATCAAGCGGATGAAAAACTAGAATTTAGACTTTAATAACTGGACTAACAAGTTTTAAAGGTCTCATATGATTTTGGCCCTGGCCCTTACATCCAAGGTTATAAATAACGCGATGCGTGGCGTTGTGACATGACCAAGCCTCACACTTTAGTGGTTAAGGCGAACTTTTGCGTTTATAATATATGACATAAGGCGACACATAATATGAAAATATTTATATATTTATATTATATTTCATATATACATAGTTTACAAAAAGACTATCATAAGACGACATATAAAACGACGACAGCATTTACTCAAACCTAACACTTTGCAAGCATTTATAAATCTTTTGTATACTTTTAAAACAATTCTTACATATAAAGAAATAAAGTAAAAATAATAAAACCATACTTAGACAAATTCTTATTCATTTAAAAAAATTTAATTATAAAAATAGTCTTAAAACCTTTAACGACTTTTATACAAATTCTTATTCATAATCAAAATTTTCATTTCAAATTCTATAATAGTTAGAGAAATTCTTATTCATTCCAACTTTTCAATTTCCCTCTAAAACCTTACGACTGTTCACATCGCCACCACTTCATCACCGTTCCATCACATCGGCACCACTTGATTCACCACCACTTCGTCACCATTCCATCACATCGCCACCACTTTTATCAAGGTTTAATTCTTCTATTTCAATTGAGCTTTGAATTTATTTTGTTATTATTTATGTGTAATTTGAATGTATTTTGTTGCTGAAATTTTTTCCCTAATTTAATTTTGAATGTATTATTTTCCCTAATTTTGAAGGTGTTTTGTTATCAGTTGATGTAGAATAGGAATAAGAGTACAATAATCGGATAAGGTGTTTTATTATTTTGCCCTAATTTTGAAGTAGTGGTTTTAGAGTGTTTGGCTGACATAAGAGTACAATAATCGGATAAGGTGTTTTGTTGTGATAAGTAGTTGATAAGAGTACAATAATCGGAATAGGCATGGTTGTTGTGGCTGGAACGCTAAACTAGCAAGTTTTATATCATAAGGATTTACGCTAAACTAGTGTTCTGTAACAAATGGAACAGATTTTATAATGCAAATTGAAAACGTCAGCTATAATTCGTTAGTGTTATGAAATTTTATAGTTATTGTTATGACTTCTGAATGCTATTTAATTATAATGATGTTACAGTGAATGATTTTAGTTTGTGTATTGTTTTTTTAGCATTAGATATGTTACGGTGAATGTTAGTAGTTGTAAAATTAGTTTTGTTACAGTGAATAAGCTTAAGTGTTATGTGTTACAGTGAATAAGCTTAAGTGTTATGTGTTACAGTGAAATAAGCTTAAGTATTATGTCGTAAAATTTATCCGCCTATAAACTTATTAAACTAATAAGCTTATAAGCCTAATGAAAGTGAGCTCATAAGCTCACTTTTGTTAGGATTGGTTTCAATGTGCCTATTTATGTATTTAGGTGTATGTCGATAGAGCTTATTTGAGTAGCTTATTAGCTTATCGGTGGTGTCAAAACGCAGCAAGACTTTTGTGAGTGTTTGGTTTCAAATATAGCTTGTAAGTCCATGTATGGGGGTTTTGGAGGTGAAAAGTGTGTTTCTATAATATGTAACCTGTAAAATTGGATAAGCTGAATTATAAAGTTGACTTTATGTAATGTTACATGTGTTAATTTATTAAGTCTTTACGTAATTTTAGTGATAATATTTGCTTTGACTTACATAAATAATCAACTGAAAAGCATTTTGAGAGAGTAGGGGGTTAGGAAGTATGGTTTGCTGCGAGTGGAAACTAGAACTTGAGCTCTTAGGTTGCTGAATTTTGACATGATGTTGTGGATAAGTTGATTAGAATGTATCATTTTTAACTTGAGCTCTTAGGTTGCTGAGTTTTGACATGATGTTGTGGATAAGTTGATAAGCCTTCAGCTGATCTTGAAAAAACCATTCTACCACATATTGTGATAAGCATTAAGCAGAAACTAATTTAACTAGAAAGTCTCTGTTTTGTTTTTACTTGAGTTGTGACTCCCTCCCACTTGGTCTCATTATACTCCTGTGCTGCTTAATTCCGATTATTTTCAGCCAATTTAAACAGCAGTAGGCAATGCTAAAGTCGCCTTGTAATTATACTTAATTCCGATTGCAACAGAATCTATATATTTTTTGGGAGTTTTGTGAGTAGGATTTTGTGAGGATTGATATAAAGGTCGTTGTAGAAACTGGGTTTGATGAGCATTATGTTAGTGTGGTAATATCATTGCTTGCTTATCCGTCTTTCAGTAATGTTAAGAAATTAAATCTACAGTGTTTCATGCTTTCATTAGCAAAGTATGAAGCATATGTATTTTTGCTTTCTGATTTTATGTGCTTTAGCTTAGCTTGATACTTGCATGTGACACACTCTTGAGACCTGGTTCAGATTGTGGTCGCTTGGTTTGTGTTGTTATTGCCAAATAGACACATTAACTTTAGCCTTTGGACTTGCATACATTTAGCACTCAATGTGTGCCGAGTGTTGGTGTATGCAGATATAGCCTGCAAATTTGCAGTTAAAGTGATAGGTCCGCAATTTTCTTAGTTTTCACATACAGTGTTGGATATTGGATTTCACATACACATCAAACCATAACACAAAGTGGGCGTATAATGGTGAGTTCTAGAGAGAGAAAGTTAGAGGTTTAGGGAACTTAGTAAGAGAAAGAAAAACTATTATTATGAGCTCCAACTCTCTACCTTGGGAGGTAGAGAGTATTTATAGTCTTACATAAAACGCCACACAACGGGCTGTGGATCAGGCATACAGTGGGTAAAGACCCGTCCGTCCTCCACGGTGTTACAACTAAATACTACTTAACATAAAAGTAACTATGACTACGAGCTTTCTAACGATTACATATACTTGAGGTGACTGACTCTTTAATACCTGGAATTTCTAATTCCTAACAATCTCCCCCTAAGGGAGGTCACCTCAAACATATACTAAAATGACATTGAATACAATCCGATATTACATTAACAATTGATCTTGCATTCTTGATGTAGTACTTTGCTCCCAAGCTCGTAGTCATTGATTCCACTCATTGCATGTTTGGTTAATCCAAGTGGAGGTCTTTTACTGATCCACGGATAATAATGTTGAGCCAGCTTTTGAGATCATCAGCTAATAGAAAATCTCCGATACATCCATTGTGGTGTTGGTATTATGTGATGTTGTGACTTTCGGACCGACATGCTCACATTCTGGATCATGATATCTTCTCATCCGAGTAGCGGAAGCATTCGTTGATTCATGATATTGGCAGCAGCGTAGCAGAAGCATGGAGTGAAAATATCAGAGTCATTGATGCACTAATCATGATTTTTTTTGAGATGAATGTGTTAGGTGAGCATGCGGCTATGGATTGACCGCTTCATTCTCGATCACCGCAAACGCCGGGTGTACCTGCATAAGACAGTTAGCAATAAAGCGCACGAAAGTGTCTTTGATCACTTTCGATGAATTGAGGTACACGGCCCACGGTTCGCCGTTGATCAGTATAAGTATCGCCTGTGATCGTATAATTCAAGAATTTCCTTGACAGGGTTTCGCAGCTGCTCTAGCCGTTCTCAAACCGAACGTCTCAAAGAAGACAACATGGAGTGAGTGAACCAAATAATTTAAGTCCACCGATTGATGAAAAGAGATTTGAAAAACAATCGTATATTGCTCAATAGAAATTGTTTTTGCAATATAACGAAGGTTTTAATGAAAATCAATTATCAATCATAAAACACCTTTGATTTGAAAAATTAGTACACGGTCGACGTGCTAATGAAAAGAGTTTTAAAGCACAAAGACCGTTTTTCAAAGGTATCCGTCAATCCATAACCTGAACCGTGATTGATTCAAAAGATTGAATCGCCCCATTGTTTCGCTCTCAGTTGTCACATGGTTGATCTATATAATAGATCTCACATGCCACCTACCAGGAGCTTGTTAGATGTTGGCTCCCGAAGGCTTTCCATCTTCACAGTGAATATGTAAACACATCACTCAGATGTTCCGGCAATACCACAAGGATAATGCGTAGGACTCAAGATATAATCTCTTTCCACATTGTGTGAAACAGAGAGTCTTCATTGAAAGTGTCCTAATGAGATTTATTGATGATCTCGTGGCACTAGACTCAATTTGTGCATATTTGGATCCTATATCGGAGACTAGGGAGAGGGTCTCCTCCTTCAATATCAACAATCTCTAAGAGAAAGTCGATAGATAATGTCGGTTCCCCGTGAGAATGAAACAAGTCCTTTTAAGAGGAACTTGAGTGGTTTGGGTAGTTGAAGTGCAGTGCCACGGGTCCATGACGCCTTGTCTTCAATACCGATGTTACCATCAGTAGTATATGAATTGAACCCGGTTTCGCCTCTAAGGTTGAATAAATGGAGGGCTATTTGTTTTCACCCTTTTCTCATTCAATTCTTTTTAATTCTTCAACCCTTCAGTGCTTACCGAGACTTCATAGCAAGAACCTTGTTGGGTTTATTCCAGGACTAGCTCAGTCTTAGTCCGCACTCTTCCCATATCTCATTTTTCTCCTTTTATCATCATACCTAAGAACTCTACACTAACTAGTGGATAGTCCCTCGGTAGATCCCTCCGGTTCTGGCGGATCATGGGAACACATACCTAACCTTAACGTCCTTATATCACCATTCATAATGTAAAGTTGGTTGGTCTTTTTGGTATTTTTCACCTGCCATAGGAACCAATTGAAAACCATTTGAAAATCAATCCAGATACTTATGATATTTTATCAAAGCATTTTGTACCTGAATTGTTTTTGATATTTTTAGAAGAAGAACTCCCCTCAACATGTGAATCAAGTATTTGAAATAGTTTTCCACACGGAGGCAAGAGAAAGAATTAACTTCTTTGATTACCATTTTCAAAAAATATCAACATCACTTCCCTAATCGAATCAAGTAGATAAAGCATTTTGGGGAAGGATGAGGTTTTCATGATTTTGCTCCCCTCAATATGTGCCTCGAGATTTGAAAAGAGTTTTGCACATACTAGAGGGAACCTGCACCTTGAGATAAGTTATCACGCTTCAAATCATAGGTTTAAGATAGATGCTCCCCCTCAACATGTGCATGGAAAATTTGAAATCGTTTGTCATATGTGGGAAGGGAGCTTGTACATCCTTATAAAACCATTTACCGAATTATCAGTTTAAATCCAATATTCTCCCCCGATCACAATTATCAAATCATTTGAGATTTGTGATCTCTTATAGATTTAAATTGATTTTGAAAGCTTTTAAGGAGAATTGTGACTTGATTATGAAAGCGTTTTAACTGATAATGATCGGATTTTAAGACTTTAAACTCCATTGATAAAACATGCATGAATATCTTTTGAAAACAATTGAATGCCAAATAACTTTTTAATTTAATTGAAATCATTCTCCCCTCAATCAATGACATAGGTTGTTGATTGAGAGATTGATATTTTGACAAATAAGTCCAGATGATTATCAAAAATAGAGACTGAGTTATTTTTCAAAGCATTTAGTTTTCAGCAGATAAATGTTTAAAGAATCAGAGCATGGAATTTTGAAAACATGATAAAGTATGGCTCTATTATTTCTTTGAAAAGCGGTTAGCCTGAAATGACAATAAACCATTGTTTCTCTTTCTCCCAAAAATATTTTTTTATTTTTTTTTTTTTTTTTTTTAAATTCGAACAACATCTAAAGTCCCGTGTCATTCTTTGAATGACAGCACAAAGACCGTAGATATTATCGAACCGAGAAAACGCATGACAAAATGACAATATTTTTGAAGATTTTTCGAATTTTTCAGATTTTTATGGTTTTTGAAGGTTTTATAATTTTGTATTTTGATTTTCGAATAGATATATACAAGAGATAGATGAAGATAGACCTTTACTCCTCGTCTTCAAGCCAAGACGTGGAAGAATAAACTCAAAACGTTCTCTTGGAAGAGCTTTGGTGAAGATGTCTGCTAACTGATATTCAGATCTCACAAAATAGAGTTCCACCACACCTTTTTCCACTTGTTCCCTGATGAAATGATGTCGAATGTCAATATGCTTTGCTCTTGAGTGTTGAACGTTGTTGCAAGAGAGAGCAATAGCACTTTTATTATCACAGCACAGAGGGATTTTGTTGAATTCAAAGCCATAGTCAGATAATTGAGATCTCATCCATAAGACTTGAGCACAACAAGATGACATGGCTATGTATTCAGCCTCTGTAGAGGAAATAGAAGTACTCATTTACTTCTTTGAAGACCAGCTCACAAGCTTATCACCCAAAAACTGAGCACCTCCGGACGTACTTCAACGAGTATCTTGACATCCCTGCATGATCAGATCTGCATAGGTCGTTAGTGACATACCGGTGTCCTTCGGTACCAAAGTCCCATATTGATGGTTCCTTGGAGATACCGAAAGACCCGCTTAACCGCTTCAAGGTGCTTTTTAGTAGGCTTAGCCTGGTATCTGGCACACATGCAAACAAATAACAAGATGTCGGTCTACTAGCGTGAGGTACATCGGGATCCAATCATACTACGATATTTTGTTTGGTCAATCATGATCCCCGAGTGGTCCTCATCTAGTTTGGTTCGATCAATCATGGGAGTGTCAACAGGTCACTTGAATCAAATCCAAATTTCTTTAAGATCTCAGTTGCATATTTAGATTGATTTATGAAAATGCCTCCGGGACTTTGTGAAATTTGTAATCCCAAGAAAAATGACATTTGTCCCATCATTGACATTTGAAATTTTGAACTCATTTCATTAGAAAAACGATCACATTCCATTGGGTCAGTCGAGGCAAAAATAATATCATCAACATAAATTTGAACATTAGTTAAATGTTTGCCTCGACTTCCGGTGAACAATGTTGGATCAACTGCTCCTTTGCTAAATCCGGTTGATAGAAGAAACTTTGACAACGTATCATACCATGCCCTTGGAGCTTGCTTTAAACCATAAAGGGCCTTCTTCAAACGATAAACGTGAGTAGGATGCTCTTGATTTACAAATCCTTCAGGTTGGCTGACGTAGACGACTTCTTTAAGATCTCCGTTCATGAATGCCGTCTTCACGTCCATTTGATAGACTACCATGTTCTTACTTGCAGCATTAGCCAAAAGATTCTAATTGCCTCGATTCGAGCCACAGGAGCAAAAGATTCTTCAAAGTCTATACCCTCCTCTTGACGGTATCCTTTAGCAACTAATCGAGCCTTGTTCTTCAACACATCACCATGCTCATCAAGTTTCACTTTGAAGATCCATTTTAGAGCAATAATCATAGCACAATCTGAGCAGGTACTAACTCCCATACATCAAGTCGATCAAACTCATGAATTTCATCTTGCATAGCATTGAACCAACTATCTTCATTCATGGCGGTTTTAACATCTTTTGGTTCGATCTTAGAGAGTACGGAGTTGAAGAAGCACCATAAGGCATCGGTTGCAAGTTGTTTCCGTGTGGATACTGGACGAGAGGGATTTCCAATGATGTTGTCTAATGGATGATCGTGAGTCCATTTTCTGAGGTGTTCATGTGGTAGTTGTTGAGGGACTGAAGTAGCAGAGTCGATGTCTCCTGAAGAAGATGGTTCTGATGAAGATTCAGGAGCAAATATGTTTTCAAATGGAGCATCTTCATGAGTAGCAAAGGGATTAACTTCATCATTGATGCCGTAAACAGTTCCATGATGTACATTTGAAGAATGATGATTTGTTGATGAGACGGAAGGATCAGCAGAAGGCATTTCTTGACTTAAAGATATTGAGACTGAGGGATTGACTTCATTCACTGGAATATGAGCAGCCTCTGTTGTAGGAATCGACACCTCATTAGTACCTGGATCATAAAGTTCATCAAACATAGGATCAAACAATTTCTTTAAATCATCTTCCGATGGAGGTACATATGGAGTTTCTTGAGAAGAGTTTGGAACAAGGGATGAACCAATTGGACTGATTTGAAGTGCGGGTCCAGAACTGAATTTTTCAGGAGCCATTTGACCGTCACTCATCAAACGTAACGTGAATTGTTTCCATGATGTTTCGGGTTCTTTTGTTGTAGATTCGGTATCCCTTTTGTTTGGTGCATACCCTACAAATACTCCAATGTCTGCTTTAGCTCTAAGTTTGCCTAAGTCTTGACCCTCATTAGTTGGATAGCACAATGCTCCAAACACACGAAGGAATGAGAGATTAGGTTTTCTATTGTGGACAAGTTCATATGGTGTCTTTCCATGAAAAGTGTGAATCAGGGAACGATTTTGTGTGTAGCATGCAGTGGCAATAGCTTCAGCCCAGAGAAACATTGGAACTTTTGAGTAAATCAGGATTGTTCTAGCGGCTTCTACAAGAGTTCGATTTCGTCTTTCAACTACACCGTTCCGTTGAGGAGTTCGTGGAACACTTCTTTGATGGCTGATTCCAATGCTTTCATAAAATTCACTAAGTTGTTTGTTAACAAACTCAGTTCCATTGTCTGTCCGGATAATTCTCACGGTTTTGTTAAGTCGAACCTGCAGCTGTTTGATGAGTTTGATGATGATATCAGAGTTTCATCCTTTGTCCTTAAGAACTTGACCCAGGTGAATCTAGAGTAATCATCAACTATAACTAACACATATTTCTTCCCAAAGATATTCCGCACTCTCATTGGTCCACATAAATCCATATGAATTGTATGAAGAACTTCGTGATGAGTTAGTAGGTTTGGGTTTATGGGCATACTTCTTGCTTTTTCCCAATTGACATGCTGAACAAAGATGATCCTTTTCATACTTTAGTCGAGGTAAACCTACAACTAAGTCCTTTCTGGAGAGATCATTGATGGTGCCGAAGTTCAAGTGATTGAGACGTCGATGCCATAACCATGACTTTGTTTTGAAGCCTTTGACAGCAAGCAAATTGGAGAAGACTTCATCATATCTTCTATAGAGATGGTGTAAAGATTTGAACCACGAGTTCCTCTTAAAAGTTCCTTACCATCAAGTTCTCTAACAAAACAAGTATGTTTTCTAAAGGCTACTTCTAGATCAGAGTCACAGAATTGACCAACAGAGAACAGATTATGACCAAGACCTTCCACATAGTATACTCTAGAGATAACACTATCACCAACAACATAATCACCATAACCCATAATTGCACCGAAATGATCATTACCGAATCTAACTGTCCCGATGAATTTGCTCACGAGGTTCATGAGCCGCGACCGGTCTCCAGTCATATGCTTGGAACAGCCTAAGTCCAGGTACTACATAACGATTTGAACGATCTGCAGTTGAACACGCACAAGAATGGATAATCGGATAATTGGGATCCCCATGCAAGAATGGGTTCCACTTGGTTAGTAACAGTAATTGGAACACCCACATCCGAAATAGAAACATCCATATCAGAAGTAGAAGCAATGGAATCATTGGGAATAGAAGCAATGTTGGTGTCTCAGATTTGACCTATTCAAAGTATGTTCACTTCTTAAGGGAATAGTTCTACCAATAGGCATCCATTTTCTAGTGGGCATAATCTTAGCAGTTTGAGAGCAAACCTGATTATTCTTATGGCCAAAAGGTATCCAATAATAACCTATCTTTATAAAAGTTCTTCCTGTGGGTTTCCACTGTTTTCTAACAATCTTTCGTTTTGCCTTTTTGCCTTATTTGCACGATTATTAGCATTAACAATTTTAACTGGGCATTTGATAGCATTAGACAAAGCATTCACACGACATTCATGATTAGCAAATGAATTCAAGCGACATCATTACAAGGTTTGCAAATAGTATCAGAATTCGAATTAATTACAGTATGCCTAAGGCTAATACTAGAATCAACACGATTCGCTTTATTCAACTCAAGCTTAAAGTTCCTAGATTGGTCTTCTACTCTCTTCCAATGCACATTCTTAGCTTGCAAGGTCCTATCATTCCTTGTATTGTCTTGAGACTTTGACCTGCTTGCTTTAAAGTCACTGATTACTCCTGTAGAGGGAATGGAAACATTAGTTGGTTGATCTAATTTTTGCATTCCTGAACTTGATGTGCAAGGATCTTAAGTACTAGAAGGCACATTAGTGTATACTTTCTTAAGACTGTGATTTGAGCTTTTTGCGGCACACTGCGTTCACTTTCTTAGCACTAACATATCCGAATCGAACTACTTGAAGGCACATTAGTGTTTCCTTTCTTAAGACTGGGCATAGAACGGATTTCCCGCTTGGCACTAGGCATAGAACAAGGCATCACAGCTTTGCCTTTTGCACCTAAGGTTAAGGATTTGGGACATGTTGCAATTACACATTCTAGCAACTCTTGAGATCGTTTGGCCTGGAGGCAAGCAAACCTAATTTCACTATCAAGAGGTTTGTTAATGAAATCCTCTTCGACAATCTCACGGAGACATTCTAGACTATCCTTAAGGTGAGCAAAGTATTCATGAAAAGCATGTTCATTATTCCTAAGATGAGGAGGAATATATTTAACTGTCACAGTGTATTTGCAATCTAAGGGTGACTTTGAGACAACATTCTTATTGAAAACAAGTGGCAGTTTCCCATTTCCCTGACTTCTCAGATTCTCAATTTCCTTTTGTAAAGACGTTATTTTTCGTTGTTTTGGTCACGGGTGACTTTTATTGAATCATATAACTCTTTAAAATGTCGTTTAACTTTTTCATTTTCTTCTAGAAAACTCTCGTTTTCCTTTTGTAAGGCATCAACTAAGTTTTGAAGATGAAAAGTTTGAGAATTCTGAGAATCTAAAGGAGGAGGCATTTGGGAGCCTGTCATATTGTTCGTTTGACCCTTTAATTGAGAGATTTGGGCTTTCAACTTTCTGATCGTGTTGCATGAGCTTGAATCGTTCATCACGTTTGTTAATTTGAAAAACTGCATCAAACTCTGGAGCATCTGAGGATGTCTCGATATTTGAAGTTTTGACATTTTCTTTAAGATGTTGATATTTTAGTTGTAAATTAAAATGCTCAACTTCCAGTTTAGAAAAATGTTTAACCAAATTGTCGTGATCATCCAGTTCAATTTTCTCGTTTAGTTCAGAATTAGTTTTTTCAAGCTCAATGACACGATCATGGGAGACTTTCAGGGCAACCGATAATTCATGAAATTTGGAAGCATTAATGGAACAATTTGTAGCAGTGAAAACACATCCTGAGTAATACATTCAAATCAGGTTCTCATTTAGTGTATGCAAGTTCTTCCTCTCAATCTCATTATATTTTAGTGCTCGCTCATAGTCACTAACTTCAACTATCATTGCATCAAATTCCTTTTCCATTCCCTTAATATCAGTTTCTATCCCTTTTTAAGACTCTCAAAGTGATCTTTTAGAAGTTTAAAGAAAGGCATGACCTCCGTTAAATAACATTCTTTCATTTGCTCAAAACCTCTTTCTCCTTCCGTAATACCAGTGGGTGTGATCCTTTTCTTGCAAGTTTTCTCAAAATCAACAAATAGTTGAAGTATAACATATTGGCTAATTAAGGTCTTGCTTTTAGTGGCAATTGTTCTAGGAACAAGATGCATTGGTGTATTAGGAGGATACACAGTCGCTTTAGGCATTTTCCAAAGAGGAGGGTTCGTTTCAACAATATTTTCGACTTTTCGCTTATCTAAATCCATTTTCCGTAAAACTTGTTCGGAGTCAACAATGTCCGAGGTTTAAACATGTTCAAGGAAATCCAGTTTTCCTTCTTGTAATCATGGGGTGTAATCTTTATTTTCTTCTCTACATTTAGGATCATCTAATTTCTTGTTCATCTTTTCCCTAGTGACTTCATCCGATTTCTTATCTTCCTCAGTGCACTCAACGCAACTAGGTTTCGTCTAGGTTTAAGGATTTCATTGCCATCATAAAGAACCTTATGAGCATTTCTAGCCCTTTTAATGACCTCTGGATTTGGTTCCTCAACAAGGGAATGCTATGCTTATCGCTTAGGACCCTATGCTTAGTGATCATGTGAGCAATCTGAATGGTGTTCCCTTGTATGTACAACTTGTTTTCAAGTTTGTTTTTCAAAGTTTTCAGATTAGAAAAATCTTTCAAGAGTTTTGATTCCTTTGCATTAAATTCTTGCTTAAGCATTTTCACATTTTCTTGAAGTTCTTGTTTTTGCTTAGCAGTTTTAGAAAGTTTTTCTTGCAAGGAATTTAACTCTTGTTTTAATACTTCTCGAAAATTACTTTTTCTAATAATTGTACGCACTTGGTCATCCATTTCCCGCTCACGAGTGGTCAACTCAAATTTAGCACGTTGTTCATAAATAGCAACACGTTCTTTATAGGCATTTAATTCAGATATTACCGAATCATCAGGGGCACAGGCAGTGTATTCATCAAAAATATAGTCATTGTTGACCGCAGGAGATGCATCACTTGGTACAACTTCACTTTCACTTTGTTTCACATATTGATCATATGGGACAACATTGATATTACCCATATTTTCAATATTTGATACAAAAGTTTCAGTTGATAGTACTTTGTCATGCATCTTTTGCACATCAGGATCATCGTATAGTTTTAGTACCTCTGAGATGAGTGTGTCTTTGGATGGGCCACTGTGTGAAGAGGAGACCTTGGGAGAAACCATTGGAGAAATGCTAGCCATAAAGATTGTGTGTGCAGCAGGTCCATCATCCACATCAGAATCGTATGCATCACAATCAGCGACTTGAAAGGCATTCTGATGATTGTGACCTATCTTCTGAATAGGCTGCTCATCCACATCTGCATCATAGGTCTTGGCATTGCCCTCAGGAAGAAACAACAATTCCTCTTCATCCAAAGTAGCACCATTATCCTGAGCTTGCACAAGTAGCATCTTCTCTCTGAAGTAATCAGATTCGTGGACGCTTTGGAGATGTGCAGTTCCTTGCAATGTGTCCCCCACCACCACAATTATAACATTTGATCGGCTTAGCTTGACCTTGATTTCCATTCCTTCCTCGATTCTGATTACCAACATAACCTCTACCAGCTCCTCCTCTTCCTTGATCATCGTCTTTCTTGAACTGGTTGCACCATGACTTTCCCATCTTTACTAGAGCTTGATTGTGGAGTTGAAGCGTTCGATTTCATTGTTGGTGTGAAGACGGTTGGTATGTGGAGAGTGTCATGTTTTGTTAAACCATGAGGCTAGTTGATTAATGAAGTTCCCACGGTGCATCAGATCAGCTTGTTTGAACTTGGATCGAATGAGTTTGTGATTACCATCACCATGGGTATGACTTGTGATGCTTTGGTGGTGATTCCAATGTTTGAGTAGAAGGCAGTTGAATCATTTGATGAGCTTGTCTCTCCTGGATTTGGTTTGAATTGTTCAAGAATCCTTTTTTCAAACATAGCATGTCTCTCATTCTCAAGAAGGAAGGCATAGAGTTGCTCATAGTTTGTATTCTTCAATCCTTTAGTGAGCTTCACAGAAGTGACAAACTTGTGCCATTCGGGATTCATGTTGTTCACAAACTTTGAGTTCAGCTGAATGTTAGGCATAGTCATTCCGATGTTCCTCATGTCATTCACCAACTTATGAAATCTCACATAGTACTCATAGACACTCTCATCTGGTTTCATCTTGAAGTGTTCAAATTCGTCATAGAGTTGTGATTCTCTGTCTTCCATAGTTAATTCTGAACCCGAGAGAAGCATCTTGACATTATCCCATACTGCCTTTGCCTCGGTGTTGTGATTGATCAGCTTGTAGATGTCTTTAGGAAGACCTTGAAGAACAATGTTAGAAGCCCTGATATCAGCATCGAATCTCTTTTTCTCCTTATCATCAAGCTCATCATACATCTTTGGTCTGTCCATTCCGTAAATCCGAGTTCCATCTTCAGCAGTATCAAGTACATCTCTAGTCGTCTCAACTCGATACGGTCCTTCATCAATGGATTTGAGAATGTTGACACCATTTTCCTTTCAAGGCAGCATCTGATTCGTTGAGCCCAAGAATCGTAGTCAGTTCTGTCAAGCATGGGTGGACGAGTATCTGAACCACCTGCTTGAACATCCTCGGCAACAGTGGAGATGATAGTAGGAACGTTGGTAGACATGTTAACAGATTATACGGGATTTTATAACTCTATGATTAAACCGGGAAATAGATTCTTTCACCGGATTTTACTAAATCAAGAGAAAACCGTAAACAATCACCCAAGTCGCTAGAAGATAATGCACCAAGTCACTAACACCTAATTCGCTACACCCCCAAGTCGCTAAAGTCCCAAGTCACTAGACAAATGCAAGTCGCTAAGTAGTAACTCGCTAACCCTCAAGTTGCTAGCAAAATTTTGGCAAAGAAACTCAGTCGCTACTTCAAGTCGCTAAAGAGCAACTCGCTACAGACCAAGTCGCTACCACCAAGTCGCTACCCGTAGTGGAGAGTCCACTACTTGTACTGTTAATCGCTAGGTCTAATTCGCTAGCTCCAAAACGTGAACTCGCTACAAATTGTGAAGCAAGTCGCTACGAAGAAATAGATCCGTATATCAAGTCGCTAGCAAGAAAAACCACATAAACATCACTTTTCAATCCAAAACAACCCAACCAAGATGATTCAAGCTTACCAAATGAAAACCTAAACACTTGTGATGATTCTAAACATAAAAGTACTAACAAAATCCAAGCTTTAACACAAGAAATCAACCAAATGATGCACAAACCACTAAACTTTTTCAAACTCAAAAACCACCTAAAACCACTAGAAATCCAAAGATGTGCAAGATATGATCTAACCATGGCTCTTGATACCAATTGTTGGATATTGGATTTCACATACACATCAAACCATAACACAAAGTGGGCGTATAATGGTGAGTTCTATAGAGAGAAAGTTAGAGGTTTAGGGAACTTAGTGAGAGAAAGAAAAACTATTATTATGAGCTCCAACTCTCTACCTTGGGAGGTAGAGAGTATTTATAGTCTTACATAAAACGCCACACAACGGGCTGTGGATCAGGCATACAGTGGGTAAAGACCCGTCCGTCCTCCACGGTGTTACAACTAAATACTACTTAACATAAAAGTAACTATGACTACGAGCTTTCTAACGATTACATATACTTGAGGTGACTGACTCTTTATTACCTGGAATTTCTAATTCCTAACATACAGATCAGTTTTGGCACAAATATGTTTCGAGGTGAAAAGTGTGTTTTTATAATATGTTGTAACCTTTGAAAATGGATAAGCTGTTAAGATTACCCAAACACACACTGAGTGGGTGTTTGATTCATCTACTTTAAAAACAAGCAGGTAGCAAAACGGGCTTATATCTAATCTTAATCTAAAAGTAATCAGATAAGCGCTTAGTTAAGCAATCCCCAAACGCTTAGTGTATCCTTTTGCATTGTTTTGTATTTGTCTGTATTACATAGTATCAATAAACTTATTCTACAAACATCTTAATGATGATGAAGCCAAATTTCTATTTTGTGCTTATGTGTTTAGTTGGGCCTAAAACTTGTCTTCCTTTAATAGCACATGGTATCACCCTCTTGAACTGTTCATTTAGTACCATTCAGTTTAGTTATTTCGGCAAGTAAGGACAGAGAATGGATGTACAAAAGAAGAGATAGTCAGGGTCTTCTTTGTTCTTATTACCAATCGAAAGTGACCGAGTTTTTGAATTTCGCGTTTTCAATTGAAAGAGTTGTTAAAAGAAAAACTTTGGGAAGTAACGTAGTTTTCCGTATCAAATGTCCGTGTTCTAAGTGTAAAATAAAAGTATTCAAGAAAAGGGATGATGTTAAGTATGATTTATGGCACAACGGGTTCATCCGTGTTTATACAACTTGGTATGCCCATGGTGAAAGAAGAAGTAAACGAGCAGAGATAGGGAAATGTTCTGAGCCAATCGAAGATGACAATGTTGGTGGCTGCAGACAAATGATTTTGGATATTCATAATGCAACATTTCAGTCAGATACTCAGGAAGAACAAGCCCCAAATTCTTATGCCAAGGGATACTATGATATGTTAGAATATGATGACGAGCCTTCGTACGGGGGGTGTCAAAAGTATTCTACACTTGAAGCAGCCACAAGATTGTTAAATTGGAAAGCATAATGCAATGTACCTGAGGCAACATATAATCGAGCACTTTCCATCTTTAAGGACATGTTACCTGATGGTAATAAACTGGTTGAGAACTTTTATGATACAAAAAAGATTATGATAAAACTCAGCCTTCCAAAGGAAAATATTCATGCTTGCAAAAACCATTGCATGTTCTTCTATGGGAAAGTTGATTCTCTCTTGACTAAATGTAAAGTATGCGGTCATTCTCGTTACAAGAATGGTGGAAGAAATAACGTCCCTAATTTGGTGCTTACATACTTTCCGATTACTCCTAGACTTCAGAGAATGTACATGTCAAAAAAGATGACTTGGCATCACGATCATAAAACAGACTCAAATAAGATGGTACATCCAAGCGATGGTAAGGCATGGAAACATTTTGACTCAACCCATTCATCATTTTCTAAAGAGATTTGGAATGTTCGTCGTGGGTTATGCACTGACGAGTTCAATCCAAATAACTCGAATTCTAATTCATATTCATTATGGCCTATATTTCTTACAATCTATAACTTACCTCCTTGGATGAGCTTAAAAGATGTACATGTCAAATTGAGTTTGGTTATTCCTGGAAGAAAGAACCCCGGTCATAATTTGGATGTGTTTTTACAGCCGTTGATTAAAGAGTTGAAAAAGCTATGGAAAGATGGTGTTGAAACTTATGATGCTTATCGTAAAAACAATTTTAACATGAAAGTTGCATTGTTATGGACAATTAGCGACTTCCCTGCTTATGCAATGTTGTCCGGATGAAGCACACACGGAAAATTAGCATGTCCATATTGCATGGGCAGTGTGGATTCATTTCAGTTGCATAATGCTGGGAAACCGTGTTGGTTCGACTTTCATCAAAGATTTTTAGATTCTAGATACCCGTATAGACGTGATAGGAAGGGCTTTTTGGCTCAAAAAGCCGTGTTTACTGGCCCACCTCCACAATTAACCAGTAATGAAATTTGGCAGCAGGTTCGTTATCTTCCTACAGTTTATGAAGGCGAGCCATACAAACCCAAAAATAAGAAACTTGATGGTTTCGGTCATACGCATAATGGGGTAAAGAGAAGTATCTTCTGGGAGCTTCCATATTGGCGCACTTTGTTAATTCGACACAATCTTGATTTAATGCACATTGAGAAGAATTTCTTTGAGAACTTATTTCACACCATCATGGGTAGTTTGAAAACGAAAGACAATGTCAAGGCTAGGAAGGATGTAGAATATATTGTGATAGACCGGAATTGCATATGTTTAAGGTGCACAATAAAGATATGAAGCCAAAAGCTTCGTAAACTTTGAATAAATTGCAACTGCAAAAAGTGTGCGAATGGATGACAAAGCTTAAGTTTCCTGATGGGTATGCATCTAACATAGGGGGTGTGTAAATTTAACAAACTGTAGCTTTTATAATTTTAAAAGTCATGATTGTCAGGTGTTAATGCAAAGATTGCTTCTGAGTGCTTTAAGAGGGATGATACCAAATGTAATATGGGATGTTATAACAGAGTTGTGTACATTTTTTCGTGCAATATGCTCACGGGTTTTGCGGATTGAAGATTTAGAAAAACGCAAGTTGGAGAAAATCTTCCCACCCGGATTCTTTGACTCAATGGAACACCTTGTTGTACATTTAGCTAGCGAAGCTCGTCTTGGTGGTCCAGTACAAAATAGATGGATGTATCTTTACGAGAGGTAATTATTACTATAACTCAACACATTTCTGTTTACATAAAAAACCTATATTTTAGCTGTAATAGTTTTTTATTTTACTTATTTTAATTTTTTTTAATTTCATACAGGAAGTTGGGTTCTCTAAAAAGAACAGTAAGAAACAAAGCAAGGGTTGGGGGATCTATTGTTGAGAGTTATCTTGTAAATGAACTTTCTATGCACTGCTCTTTATATTTTGATCCAAGAATAGAAACACGCTTGAATCATGAGCCGCGAAATTATGCTCCAGATATTCATTGCTCTTCTCCAACAAAATCACGATTAAACATATTCAAAGTTCCATCTCGCAGATTATTTGATACGGGATCTAAAAGAAAATTGAAAAATGCGGAGAAGCATAAAGAACACACATATATCTTGCTTAATTGTGAAGATGTTCACCCTTTTTTAAGGTATGTTAAACAGCCCCTTTGTATTGACTTGAGCTAGTTTTAATTACTTTGATAAAGTTTCAGATATTACTCTAAGTGCTTTTTCTTAGCATGCCAAGTGTGAGACAGTTAAGAAAACTATAGTTAATAGAGAGAATATGTAGGTATGCAACATTGATACATCTGCACAAACATATGCAGGAGCAAATAAGATACAATAACGTATAAGTCAAGAGAACATACCCATATTCAATGACAAACCACCATATGTTGGATGAAAACTAGAATGATCATCCTCCTTCCTCCCATACTCCCGTTACAACTATACATTACAGGCTAACACATGTTGTATTCTATTTCCAATTATGTGTTCTATCATATCTTGTTATTATGCAGATATAAGAAACAGGATGAGTTCATGCAATACATATTAAATATTAACTGTATAGATCTTCTACTATACTTACATTTCATTCTCCTTCAGTTATCTCAGGCTGTCATCTCTTTGTTCCTCCAGCTTAGTAGTAACGTCCTATAACAGAGCAGGAACCAAACTAGTTAGATGCAAAATGCATATACCCTATAATTCATAGACACCACTAAAAAGATACTCATACATAAAATACTTTATTGATACCTTTATTTCTTCCTGAAACTTGTTTGATAGCTCCAGTCTTAGGTTTTGACTTTCTGATGATACCCTTTTGCACTCATCGTGCCAAACACCCGAATACTTATAAATACATTCATCAAGGAGAACCCAATCAACTCATCGCAGATCAGCATATAAGGTAAAAAAAATATAAACAAGTTGCAGAGATCCCAAATGAATTAGCTATAGTATGTGCTTTAAAAACATTAACTTCATGTTACAATTATAGCCGCCAATCATTTCTGTTCTTTTATGTCTTAATATTTTGTTTTCTTATATATACTTAATGTTTGATTTTCATTTATGTTCTTTTATGTCTTAATATTGCTTTTACTGGTTTCGCGTGGTGTGCCAATCATTGCACATTAAAACCGCAAGCCTTGGAAATTGGAATGTTTGAACATACTCTACTTTTGTTTATATGAGATTGTTTAGGGGATAATTAATCTGATTATCACATGTCTCTAAAAAAAATTTGTTTATTGTATAGATTGTTTGATAACTATATTATGCAAGAGGATCCTCACATCGATGAAGAAACACTTGATAGAGCTAGAGATGAAAATTTTGCTCAATGGTTTAAGGAGCATATACAATCAAATGATGGCAACGAACACTTGAAAGTCTTATCACGTGGACCAATGCGTTATGTTGAGTCACATAAAGGTTACTTTGTAAATGGTTACAAGTTCCACACCTTGAAACATGGTGATGGGCGGGTCACACACAATACCGGGTGTAACACCCCCAAATCTCGGTACAGCGGAAGACTTAATCAAGTTTTCGGGGCGTTGCGATTGGATTGGTATCTCACACAAGTATAGCAAACAAGATAGTCATTTTCATTCAAAACCAATCCCAAATTTAAATATTTAAAACATTAATCCAAAAGTATAAATATTAGGCCCAAAACATGATTTAATAAAATAGGTCCCCATAATTTATCAGAGTCGAATATGATCCTTGAACCATGCCATCTTGCCAAGCTTCCACCGATCACGTATTCCAAACAAAGCATTCAAATACCGAGAAAATATGCTAAAAGGGTCAGCTAACGCTGGTGAGTTCATAGGTTTAAATTCAATAAAATCATAGTGGACCTGTAGGAGTTGATTTGCTATGCAAGACCTAAGATAGATAAATACCGTTCACAACCGATCCTACCCGGATCACCAACCGATCCTAACTGGATCACAATCCATATCCCGCATCCAGGATTACTCGGGCCCCGCGACTCTAGTCCAGAATGTCGTGGCAACCTCTAGAACAGCTTGCCAACCCCGACTAGGTCGAGGTAGAGGTCTATTCTTAGCTAGGTAACGGTACCCTAGTCTAAGGCAACAACTACCGCACATCTATCTAAACAGTCAAGCACATAAGCAAATCCAAATAGTTTTAAAGGTTCAAAAACAGTAGCATGATTCTCACCCCAATTTAGTTAAAAACGTAGATAAAAGTGGGGCTATGAAACTCACCTCAAGCAAGCAACGTACGAATAAACACTAACAGAAGATAATAGGTAATCACAGCACAACAACTATTGACTCGGCACAACCTATTAAAGTAAACCAATTTTAATATATATTTCCGGAAATCAACGTTATCTACCCCAATGTATTCCATTTTGTTATTTTCAAAAATGTCTCGTTTTACCATTTAATCCTAGTGTTTGGTATCCTCATGTGGCTGTATCGACTCAACATGATGCCATGAATGCACTCAAACAACCAATATATGACTCAACGCAACAAGATGAGACATCTAAGCGATAAGCTCCATAGTCCAATAAGTTTCGGAATAAATAGTAGACCTTATCGAATTTGTCAACTCGATAAACTCAATTATTTATTCGTGTCGCTTATTATCCAATAAATTAGTCGCATCCTAAAGAGTCATAAGGATAATTCACCCATTAATAGGGTTACCCAACGTACCTAGCGGGCTCTTATTAGATTCGTCAACCTAATAAGTCCGCTACCCACGTGGATCAACACTATTAATGTTAGGTTATCCGTAACCCATGCACACATAGTAAGTAAATAAATACTTGAAAATAGCATTAAATGCCCATAATTGGCATATTTCGATAAACATGTACTCGAAATATTAATTGCTTATTTATTATAAAACATTTCCATTTTTTGTCGCTAGTTTCTATTTGAAATAGCAAATAACAAGATAAGTCTTGTTATCGATATTTTTGATATAAAAGCCTTTTTATTATTTATGTTTCATAGTCTATTAGCATTTTCATATATATATATATATATATATATATATATATATATATATATATTTCGTCAAATTCCAATATTAGTTTCATATCATTATTCGTTTCGAGTCCACAAGCACGAGTCATGACTTCTCGGCTTTTAATCAATCAATAGTCCAAATTATACTAAAGTCCATGTTACGGCGTTGTCGGGGTCAACTATTGACTAAAAAGTTAAAGTAACACCGGCGTTGCTCAAAGTTGACAATTATATATATCAAGTCTAATTAAAAGTCATAATAGCGCAATTCAATCTCAAATCAACCCAAATCAATCTCGCCAACCAATCAACCAACCAAATATACCCGAAACCAATGTTATGACCCTAATGGTCATTACACGGTCGCGGTTAAGATCACGTGAACCAACAAGCTCTAGAAGTTTTTCGGCTCCATGCGTCTCATCCAAACACCAACAATATCAACCAACAAGCTACCAAAACGACCCGACCCGGACCCAAGGTCCAAGTGGGTCACGTACGCAACCCAAGGTGCACGTACGTGCCCTAGGTGGCTCATACACCATTTCTTTCCCAAGCAAACACTACCAAATCACTTCCAATACATCCAAACACAATCAATCAACCTCCAATCATCAACCAAGCATCAAACCCATCAACTATTCCTAACCAAAAACATGAAACTTGACATAAAATGTAAAAACCCAACACTATGATACACCACATGATACCAAATCACTAGCTACATGTTTATTTAAGTGTTAATTAGATTTAATCCCATGTTTAAATCAAAAGCCCTAAAAATTATAATATGGTCGAACAATATTAATGCCATACATGGCTTATTAAAGCTTAAACAAGTGTTACCCATGTCCCATTTACCTTATTCAAGCCCGATCTACAATATTTGATGAAAACCCTAAAAGTACGAATCTTAATCTTGAGATTTGAAGGTGTTAATGAAGGTTTTAGTGAAAGCATTATATATGGATAGAAAGAGGGAAAGGAGATCTACAAGATAGTGGTGGAGGTGAGATACCACTTGCCGTAATTTGGCCGGAAAATGGCCGGAGATGGGGCGGCCAAATGGTGGTGGTGGTGGTTAGGGTTTTTATTTTTGAAGAGAGAGAGAGAGAGAGTTAGAGAGAGAAAGATGAGTGTGTGTTTTTAGTGAGAGAAAGTGAAGTAAAAATGAGGGTGAATGAGGGTATATATATTTTGGAAGGAGGGACCAAAATAAAAACTATTTTGGGAGGGGGGGTGGCCGGCCTTGGGTAAAAAGAGGGGCCGAAGGCATCATTTTTCTTAAACTATCCCGTTTACCCATTCCCGAGCTCATATATTGTCCCCCGAGTGTCCCACGACGTTCATTTGACTTTTTATTATCATTATTTATGTTTTTCCACAAGTTTTGACTATTTATTTGTAAATTTTCGAGTTACGGTCTAAAAGTTACAATATTTCTCGTTTTAGGCTTTTCTAGTGCCGAATCGAATAGTGCCTACCAAAAAGAGTTAAAACTCACACGATAACTCGTCCAATCATGAAATAAATCATAAAAACCAATAGACGATATAAAATCAAGTCATGGTTGATAAAAATAGTGATAAAGGCAAAAGCTCGGTTTAGTTTAACGTAATGCGGTTACCTAATATAGACTCCCTAAATTGCCAGTTGTCACAACCTCCCAGCCTCAGAAGAAACCCGTCCCGGGTTTCACTCCGAGTTGCTTGATGTCATGAAAAGTTTAGGATACTTCCTACGGAAAACGTCCTCACGTTCCCAAGTGAACTCCGGTCCATGTCGGGAGTTCCAACGAACTTTGACAATCGGAATACGGCTATGCTTCAGCCGTTTAATCTTACGATCCATGATTTCAATCGGTTCCTCAACGAAATTCAATTTCTCATCAATACGGATATCTCTTAAGGGCACAACTATGTTTTCCTCTGAAAAACATTTCTTAAGATTACTAACATGAAAGACATTGTGTACACTGCTAAATTCCGATGGTAGCTCCAAGCGGTATGCTACCGGTCCGATTCTTTCCAGGATTGGAAAGGGACCAATATATCGGGGATTGAGTTTTCCATGCTTTCCAAATCGAATCACTCCTTTCCAAGGAGAAACCGTTAACATAACACGATCTCCAACCTAAAATTCTAAGGGTTTACGTCTCCTATTGGCATAACTCTTTTGTCTATCTCGAGCGGTTTGCAAGCGGTTACGAATCTGAACTATCTTCTTAGTGGTTTCTAGGACAAGTTCGGGATCTGTAAGTTGACTCTCGCCAACTTCAGCCCAACAAACAGGAGAACGACATTTTCGGCCATACAGTGCCTCAAATGGAACGGCCTTAATGCTAGAATGATAACTATTTTTGTAAGAGAATTCAGCCAAAGGGAGATGTCTCTCCCCGCCTTTGCCGAAATCAATAACACAGGCTCTAAGCATATCCTCTAAGGTCTGAATGGTTCTCTCGCTTTGACCATCGGTTTGAGGGTGATAAGCAGTACTCATATCTAAGTTTGTCCCTAACGCTGACTGTAAGGATCTCCAAAAGTGGGACGTAAAACGACTATTTCGATCCGAAATGATAGATACCGGTACTCCATGACGCGATACTATCTCCTTAAGGTACAGTCGAGTGAGCTTATCGAGACTATTGGTCTCGCTAATGGCTAAGCAGTGAGCAGACTTAGTTAAACGATCAACAATTACCCAGATAGCATCATTGCCGCTAGCTGTTCTTGGTAATTTGGTGATAAAGTCCATGGCGATTCGCTCCCATTTCCATTCTGGGAGTTCGGGTTGAACTAAGAGTCCTGAGGGTTTCTGGTGTTCGGCCTTTACCTTAGAACAAGTCAAGCACCAACTGACATACTGAGCTATGTCGGCTTTCATGTTAGGCCACCAGTAGAGTTTCTTAAGGTCCTGATACATCTTATCGGCTCCGGGATGAATAGAGTATTTTGATTTATGCGACTCATGCATAATCAACTCACGGATTCCACCATGAAATGGTATCCAGCTTCTGTCTTTGAAGCACAAGGTTCCATCGGAACACTTCAAGAAGCCGTTTTCACTTTGTACCATTCCATGAAGATTATCATAAGGACGGTTCTCCTCCGTCAATGCCTCAGCTTAAGCGGCTAAGATTTGAGATGGCAGAGGCTAAACAATGGTCATTCCTAGGGATCGAACGAGCAATGGTGGAATGTTCTCCTTACGACTAAGTGCATCAGCCACAACATTAGCCTTACCAGGATGATAACGAATCTCACAGTCATAATCACCAAGCAATTCTAACCAATGACGTTGTCTCATATTCAGTTCTTTCTGATCCAAGATATGCTTCAAGCACTTATGGTCGGTAAGTACTACACACGTAGTTCCATACAGATAATGTCTCCAGATTCTAAGGGCAAACACTACATCACCTAACTCAAGGTCATGGGTGGTGTAGTTTTTCTCATGCTTCTTAAGTTGTCGGGATGCATAAGCAATCACCTTCTCCCGTTGCATCAAAACAACACCTATGCCTTTATGCGAAGCGTCGCAGTACATGACAAAGTCTTCGCTTCTTTCAGGCAAAGCTAGGATAGGCGCACTACACAATTTCTCCTTCAGAAGTTGGAATGCTTCTTCTTCCTTTTCTCCCAATTCATACTTAACGCCCTTCTGTGTCAGTTTGGTCAGCGACTTAGCTATTTTGGAAAATCCCTCAATGAATCTCCTATAATAGCCTGCTAAACCTAGAAACTGGCGGATTTCTGATGGGTTCTTAGGAGCTGCCCATTCCTTAATGGCCTCAATCTTAGCTGGGTCAACATGAACACCTCAACTATCTATCACGTGACCTAAGAATTGTATGAACGGTATCCAAAATTCACACTTAGAGAATTTGGCATACAACTTCTCCTCTCTCTCAACAATCCTAAAATGAGCCTCAAATGCTCTTCGTGCTCCTCACTACTCTTGGAGTATATCAAGATGTCTTCTATGAATACTATCCCAAACTTATCCAGATATGGCTTACATACTCTGTTCATGAGATCCATGAAAACTGCTGGCGCGTTGGTCAAACCAAACGACATCACTTGGAATTCATAGTGTCCATAACGAGTCCTAAACGCCGTCTTAGGGATATCCTCCTATCGAACTCTAAGTTGGTGATAACCAGATCGTAAGTCGATCTTAGAAAAGACACTAGCTCCTTGGAGTTGGTCGAATAGGTCATCTATTCTAGGTAACGGATATCGGTTCTTCACTGTCAACTTATTCAACTCCCTATAATCAATACACATCCGAAACGATCCATCCTTCTTCTTCACAAACAACACCGGTGCTCCCCATAGTGACAAACTTGGTCGAATGAATCCCTTATCTGACACTGTTTAGAGAGTTCCTCCAATTCTCTTGGAGCAAGTCGATAAGGTGCCCGGGCTACAGGTGCAGCACCGGGTATCAACTCTATTTGGAATTCCACTTGTCGGACAGGTGGAATCCCTGGCAGATCGTCGGGAAACACATCCGGAAATTCTCTAACAATGGGTACATCATTAAGGTGTCTTTCACTCTTCTCCTCGCTTTTCTTTTCAGAAATTCGAGCCAAGAAAAGACAACCTCCTCTATCGATGTACTTCTGGGCCTTAATACAAGAGATGATGCTCAACCGGGAAGGACTTCCACGGTCGCTCCGATCTCCTTGTATGCTCAGAACTTTTCCGCCATACGGTAAACGCACGATCTTCTCATTGCAGATGATGTGTGCACCGTTCTTCGACAACCAATCCATTCCGATAATGACGTCAAAACTTCCCAAGGTAACTGGCAATAGGTCTATGCTAAACGGGCGGTCTAGGAAACTTAAGGTACAACCTCGGACTACGGTGTCTATCTTCTCCCTATTTCCATTAGCTAATTCCACATCGTAACTAAACCCTAGAGGTGTTTGGGAGATTCCTAGTAATGGCATAAAATTGGTGGATACAAAACTCATATCCGCACCAGTATCAAACAGTATGGAAGCATAGCGATTATTGAGAAGGAACGTACCCGTAACTACGTTAGGGTCCTCACCAGCTTCCTTCCCAATAGCATACACACGCGCTGTTCCCATGTCTCTCTGCTGATTCCTAGCACCATGGTTTCCCTGGTTCTCCACAACCTCACGCTTCACAGGGTTTAAGCCATTATTTCCCACACCTCGGTTAGCAAATCCTCCTACATTACCGGGATTTCTTCTCATCCACGGCTCTCGGCACTCATTCTTGAAGTGTCCCTTCTTTCCACATCCAAAACAGGTGACAGTGGCCTTCCAGTCCGCTCCTTATGCAGTTTGAGCTGCAACAAGTGGTCGGGACCTACAGTCTTTGGCCAAGTGTCCTACCTTAGAGCACTTCCTACACACATTCAAGCATAGTCCATGGTGGTGTCGGTTGCAACGACCACACATGGGTCTACTACCTTCATAACCTTTCCTTTCTCCATTTCCTATGGCGAACACCCTGGCTGTCTCATGCCGTTTGTTGCCATTCCCTTGAACAACTTCATTCCTCTTCCTCTTATCACTCCTATCACTCTTACCTTTGTCTCCTACTTCTAATACATAAGAGTCCATCAAACGCTGAGCCACAGTAATTGCCTCATGCAAATTAACTGGCTTCGCAGCGATGACATCATTTCGAGTACCTAAAGTCAATCCATTAGTATACATCTCAATCTTAAGGTCTTCAGTGCAAACCATATCAGGGCAAGCAACAATAATTCTAGGAAACGACGTTTGTAAGTCGTCATGTCAGTACCCTTAACCTTATGGTTCCAGAACTCAATCTCTAACTTCCTAACTTCATTCCTAGGACAGTACGTCTTGATCAGGAGAGCCTTAAACCGAGTCTAAGTCATGCTATAAACTACATCACTTCCTACTGATCTGTGATAGTTGTTCCACCAGGTCAACGCTTCGTCCTTCAAAGTAAATGTTGCATACTTAACCTTACAATCCTCATTACAATTGCTAACGGCAAACACAGCTTCAGTTTTCTCCAACCACCTAGTTATGTAAACTACTCCCTCAGTTCCTCCGAACTCGATGGGACCACAAAATTGGAACTCTTTGTAGGTACAGCCTCGAGTTCGATTCAGCATTGGGGTTCCACCAGAGGTGTTAGAAAGATTAGTCTCAGCTAGCAGTTCAGCGACACGCTGCGTCACTAGCTGGTCAATGTGGGATGGGTTCACAGGTGGTTCTCAGGTTGGTTTCGGGTGACGAACAAGGAGCCGTGGTTCCTAATGGTTTCGTCTTGTTGCCATTATTCAAGGCAGGGCTTCATAAGTCTAAAGAGTTGGGTTTACATAATCAAGGTCGGATAACGCTCTAAACAAAACAATCACCGAATCATAACTAAAGGATGCACGTTTCCTATAACTCATAGGTTTCAAGGTGAAATACATGAAAGGATACAGGAAATCAAAACGATCCTAACAACGATACTAATAAGATAACTAGGATAAACCTACATCTCGAACCAAGTACTACTTAGTTTCAAGGTGGTACAAAGCCATGAATCAAACACTATCTAGCCACGATCAGGAATACCACTAACTGATCTCCTAACATCGTCAACCTCTCTGCACAAAGATGCCAACTCAACACGTCGAGCGTCGCGATTACTCTTAAGATCTACGACCTCTCTCTCCAACTCACCAATCCTACGCCAAATCGCTCTATCTGCATCTCAAGCTGTCGCTAACCCTCTCAGCAGGCCCCCAACCTGCTCCTGGAGCTCCGACATACCCTGACGCAGAATCGTAGTCCTCCTGACTACAATACCCATATCAGCTCTCAGATCCTCTATACTAGCCCTCGATACTCCAACCAATCGATATGTCAACCTACTAAGCCTAGTACCCTATGATGTAATCCTCTCCCACATCAGACCCGTCTCACCAAACTTCTCGAGCTCTGAAGCAATCTTCGCTGGTATCTCAGATCCTAACGGGCTACCTATCTCAGGTGAATGTGGAGGTGAATCAAAATCAAAAGGCTGTCCAGGAGAATCAGGCTCAGGCAAAGGAGAACCTGGTCCTGGAGAATGTGCAGGACTCTACAATGGAGGAGTACCCCCTTCTGGGATATCCTCATCATCCTTCTCCCGAGGATCCTCATCCTCATCTACATACTGCTCCTCAATCTCATGCTCCTCCTCGACCTCATCCTCAGAGGGAGAGTCCATGACTCGGAGTCTCTATGCGGGTAAATCCTGAGGTGGTACAATAGGGGATCTAGGTCTTCTAAGATATGGTGATGCTGGTGGTGATGACAGAAGAGAGTGGGCTGCTAAGCGGATAGGTGATGATGGTGGTCTCACGGACATGCGGGCAGTACTATAAGCAAGTCTAGGAGTCTGGGCTCGCCCTCATCCTCAGAGGGAGAGTCCATGAGTCGGAGTCTCTATGCGGGTAAATCCTGAGGTGGTACAGTAGGGGATCTAGGTCTTCTAAGACAATGGCAAAAGGTAGGAATAAGTGTTCGAAAATAACTAGTTTTAATAAGCGCATCAACTCAACCAAAACATGTATCACATAATGAAAGTTTTAAAAGTTGAGGTACCGTATTACTCAAAATATGCCTTTAAATAAAACACGTAAGTTCAGTTCTATCACATAATCCCATATCAAATCAATCGAGTTCAAAATCCCAATATCATAACATATCAATAACTCAAATCAAATCCGTAATATCTCGGTAATCGCATCACATTTACCCAAAATCAATAATCATATCCCAAAACATATCATCTCATAAGTCAAATTGTAGTTCGTACCGTAATCAAATAAGAAGCTTCGGCTTGGCAAGCGGGCGTGCGTCGGTCGATGATCAATTTTCTTAAAAAGTGGTTATAGTTTAGGGTTTATAAAATAGCTAGTTCTCTATAACCTTGAGCTCTGATACCAATCTGTAACACCCCCAAATCTCGGTACAGCGGAAGACTTAATCAAGTTTTCGGGGCCTTACGATTGGATTGGTATCTCACACAAGTATAGCAAACAAGATAGTCATTTTCATTCAAAACCAATCCCAAATTTAAATATTTAAAACATTAATCCAAAAGTATAAATATTAGGCCCAAAACATGATTTAATAAAATAGGTCCCCATAATTTATCAGAGTCGAATATGATCCTTGAACCATGCCATCTTGCCAAGCTTCCACCGATCACGTATTCCAAACAACATTCAAATACCTGAGAAAACATGCTAAAAGGGTCAGCTTACGCTGGTGAGTTCTTAGGTTTAAATTCAATAAAATCATAGTGGACCTGTAGGAGTTGATTTGCTATGCAAGACCTAAGATAGATAAATACCGTTCACAACCGATCCTACCCGGATCACCAACCGATCCTAACTGGATCACAATCCATATCCCGCATCCAGGGATTACTCGGGCCCCGCGACTCTAGTCCAGCACTGTCGTGGCAACCTCTAGAACAGTTGCCAACCCCGGACTAGGTCGAGGTAGAGGTCTATTCTTAGCTAGGTAACGGTACCCTAGTCTAAGGAAAAAACTACCGCACATCTATCTAAACAGTCAAGCACATAAGCAAATCCAAATAGTTTTAAAGGTCCAAAAACAGTAGCATAATTCTCACCCCAATTTAGTTAAAAACGTAGATACAAGTGGGGCTATGAAACTCAACTCAAGCAAGCAACGTACGAATAAACACTAGCAGAAGATAACAGGTAATCACAACACAGCAACTATCGACTCGGCACAACCTATTAAAGTAAACCAATTTTAATATATATTTCCCGAAATTAACGTTATCTACCCCAATGTATTCCATTTTGTTATTTCTAAAAATGTCTCGTTTCACCATTTAATCCTAGTGTTTGGTATCCTCATGTGGGTGTATCGACTCAATATGATGCCATGAATGCACTTAAACAACGAATATATGACTCAATGCAACACGATAAGACATCTAAGCGATAAGCTCCATAGTCCAATAAGTTTCGGAATAAATAGTAGACCTTATCGAATTTGTCAACTCGATAAACTCAATTATTTATTCGTGTCGCTTATTATCCCATAAATTAGTCGCATCCTAAAGAGTCATAAGGATAATTCACCCATTAATAGGGTTACCCAACGTACCTAGCGGGCTCTTAGTAGATTCATCAACCTAATAAGTCCGCTACCCACGTAGATCAACACTATTAATGTTAGGTTATCCGTAACCCATGCACACAACGTAAGTAAATAAATACTTGAAAATAGCATTAAATGCCTATAATTGGCATATTTCGATAAACGTGTACTCGAAACATTAATTGCTTATTATAAAACATTTCCATTTTAAGTCGCTAGTTTCTATTTGAAATAGCAAATAACAAGATAAGTCTTGTTATCGATATTTTTGATATAAAAGCCTTTTTATTATTTATGTTTCATAGTTTATTAACATTTTCATATATATATATATATATATATATATATATATATATATATATATATATATATATATATATATATATATATATATATATATATATATATATATTTCGTCAAATTCCAATATTAGTTTCATATCGTTATTCGTTTCGAGTCCACAAGCACGAGTCTTGACTTCTCGGCTTTTAATCAATCAATAGTCCAAATTATACTAAAGTCCATGTTACGGCGTTGTCGGGGTCAACTATTGACTAAAAACTCAAAGTAACACCGACGTTGCTCAAAGTTGACAATTATATATATCAAGTCTAATTAAAAGTCATAATAGCGCAATTCAATCTCAAATCAACCCAAATAAATCTCGCCAACCAATCAACCAACCAAATATACCCGAAACCAATGTTATGGCCGTAATGGTCATGACACGGTCGCGGTTAAGATCACGTAAACCAAACAAGCTCTAGAAGCTTTTCGGCTCCACGCGTCTCATCCAAACACCAACAATATCAACCAACAAACTACCAAAACGACCCGACCCGGACCCAAGGTCCAAGTGGGTCACGTACGCAACCCAAGGTGCACGTACGTGCCCTAGGTGGCTCGTACACCATTTCTTTCCCAACCAAACACTACCAAATCACTTCCAATACATCCAAACACAATCAATCAATCTCCAATCATCAACCGAACATCAAACCCATAAACTATTCCTAACAAAAAACATGAAACTTGACCTAAAATGCAAAAACCCAACACTATGATACACCACATGATACCAAATCACTAGCTACATGTTTATTTAAGTGTTAATTAGATTTAATCCCATGTTTAAACCAAAAGCCCTAAAAATTATAATATGGTCAAACCATATTAATGCCATACGTGGCTTATTAAAGCTCAAACAAGTGTTACCCATGTTCCATTTACCTTATTCAAGCCCGATCTACAATATTTGATGAAAACCCTAAAAGTACGAATCTTAATCTTGAGATTTGAAGGTGTTAATGAAGGTTTTAGTGAGAGTATTATATATGGATAGAAAGAGGGAAAGGAGATCTACAAGATAGTGGTGGAGGTGAGATACCACTTGCCGGAAGTTGGCCGGAGATAGGGCGGCCAAATAGTGGTGGTGGTGGTTAGGGTATTTATTTTTGAAGAGAGAGAGAGAGTTAAAGAGAGAAAGGTGTGTGTGTGTGTTTTTAGTGAGAGAAAGTGAAGTAAAAATGAGGGTGAATGAGGGTATATATATTTTGGAAGGAGGGACCAAAATAAAAACTATTTTGGGAGGGGGGGGGGTGGCCGGCCTTGGGTAAAAAGAGGGGCCGAAGGCATCATTTTTCTTAAACTATCCCGTTTACCCATTCCCGAGCTCATATATTGTCCCCCGAGTATCCCACGACGTTCATTTGACTTTTTATTATCGTTATTTATGTTTTTCCACAAGTTTTGACTATTTATTTGTAAATTTTCGAGGTACGGTCTAAAAGTTACAATATTTCTCGTTTTAGGCTTTTCTAGTGCCGAATCGAATAGTGCCTACCAAAAAGAGTTAAAAATCACACGATAACTCGTCCAATAATGAAATAAATTATAAAAACCAATAGACGATATAAAATCAAGTCATGGTTGATAAAAATAGTGATAAAGGCAAAAGCTCGGTTTAGTTTAACGTAATGCTGTTACCTAATATAGACTCCCTAAATTGCCAGTTGTCACAGCCTCCCAGCCTCAGAAGAATCCCGTCCCGGTTTTCACTCCGAGTTGCTTGATGTTATGAAAAGTTTAGGATACTTCCTACGAAAAACGTCCTCACGTTGCCAAGTGAACTCCGGTCCATGTCGGGAGTTCCAACGAACTTTGACAATCGGAATACGGCTATGCTTCAGCTGTTTAATCTCACGATCCATGATTTCAATCGGTTCCTCAACGAAATTAAATTTCTCATCAATACAGATATCTCTTAAAGGCACAACTATGTTTTCCTCCGAAAGACATTTCTTAAGATTACTAACATGAAAGACATTGTGTACACTGCTAAATTCCGATGGTAGCTCCAAGCGGTATGCTACCGGTCCGATTCTTTCCAGGATTGGAAAGGGACCAATATACCGGGGATTGAGTTTTCCATGCTTTCCAAATCGAATCATTCCTTTCCAAGGAGAAACCTTTAACATAACACGATCTCCAACCTGAAATTCTAAAGGTTTATGTCACCTATCGGCATAACTCTTTTGTCTATCTCGAGCGGTTTGCAAGCGGTTACGAATCTGAACTATCTTCTCAGTGGTTTCTAGGACAAGTTCGGGACCTGTAAGTTGACTCTCGCCAACTTCAGCCCAACAAACAGGAGAACGACATTTTCGGCCATACAGTGCCTCAAATGGAGCGGCCTTAATGCTAGAATGATAACTATTGTTGTAAGAGAATTCAGCCAAAGGGAGATGTCTCTCCTCGTCTTTGCCGAAATCAATAACAGAGGCTCTAAGCATATCCTCTAAGCTCTGAATGGTTCTCTCGCTTTGACCATCGGTTTGAGGGTGATAAGCAGTACTCATATCTAAGTTTGTCCCTAACGCTGACTGTAAGGATCTCCAAAAGTGGGACGTAAAACGGCTATCTTGATCAGAAATGATAGATACCGATACTCCATGACGCGATACTATCTCCTTAAGGTACAGTCGAGCGAGCTTATCGAGACTATCGGTCTCGCTAATGGCTAAGAAGTGAGCAGACTTAGTTAAACGACCAACAATTACCCAGATAGCATCATTGCCGCTAGCTGTTCTTGGTAATTTGGTGATAAAGTCCATGGCGATTCGCTCCCATTTCCATTCTGGGAGTTCGGGTTGAACTAAGAGTCCTGAGGGTTTCTGGTGTTCGGCCTTTACCTTAGTACAAGTCAAGCACCAACTGACATACTGAGCTATGTCGGCTTTCATGTTAGGCCACCAGTAGAGTTTCTTAAGGTCCTGATACATCTTATCGGCTCCGGGATGAATAGAGTATTTTGATTTATGCGACTCATGCATAATCAACTCACGGATTCCACCATGAAATGGTATCCAACTTCTGTCTTTGAAGCACAAGGTTCCATCGGAACGCTTCAAGAAGCCGTTTTCACTTTCTACCATTCCATTAAGATTCTGGTAAGACGGTTCTCCTCCGTCAATGCCTCAGCTTAAGCGGCTAAGATTTGAGATGGCAGAGGCGAAACAATGGTCATTACTAGGGATCGAACGAGCAATGGTAGAATGTTCTCCTTACGACTAAGTGCATCAGCCACAACATTAGCCTTACCAGGATGATAACGAATCTCACAGTCATAATCACCAAGCAATTCTAACCAACGAAGTTGTCTCATATTCAGTTCTTTCTAATCTAAGATATGCTTCAAGCACTTATGGTCGGTAAATACTACACACTTAGTTCCATACAGATAATGTCTCCAGATTCTAAGGGCAAACACTACAGCACCTAACTCAAGGTCATGGGTGGTGTAGTTTTTCTCATGCTTCTTAAGTTGTCGGGATGCATAAGTAATCACCTTCTCCCGTTGCATCAAAACAGCACCTATGCCTTTATGCGAAGCGTTGCAGTACACGACAAAGTCTTCGCTTCCTTCATGCAAAGCTAGGATAGGCGCACTACACAATTTCTCCTTCAGAAGTTGGAATGCTTCTTCTTCCTTTTCTCCCCATTCATACTTAACGTCATCCGTGTGTAGGTTTGGTCAGCGACTTAGCTATTTTGGAAAATCCCTCAATGAATCTCCTATAATAGCCTGCTAAACCTAGAAACTGGCGGATTTCTGATGGGTTCTTAGGAGCTGCCCAATCCTTAATGGCCTCAATCTTAGCTGGGTCAACATGAACACCTCGACTATCTATCACGTGTCCTAAGAATTGTACGGACGGTATCCAAAATTCACACTTAGAGAATTTGGCATACAGCTTCTCCTCTCTCAACAATCCAAAAATGAGCCTCAAATGCTCTTCGTGCTCCTCACTACTCTTGGAGTATATCAAGATGTCGTCTATGAATACTATCACAAACTTATCCAAATATTATAACAACCCGTAAAATTTTGGATTATTATAATAATATTTATCACGTAAAAAAAATTCAAATCAATTATTTTCTGACAAAATGCCAATATCAAAAATTTAAAAACGAGAGGTCATTTCGTTTCTTTAGAAATAAGACACCGCACATACAATACTTGCCCACAAAGTATCTGTGAAATTTATTATTGTCCAAGTTAATATGTAAGCATACATAAGCTTAATCCATTGTTCCGAAAAATTATTCTGTATACTGCAGTGCAGTAGCATACAAGACTAAAAATAAATACTGAGATAAGAGAAAAATACACTTTTTATCAATCACTAATAATTTACGAAAGAAAACGAGAAGTTATCTCGTGAATTCAGAAAGTCACGGCACCGCACGAATACCGACACCAAATTAATAACGGCAAAAAGTTATAATCAAATTTCTAAGTAATAATGATGTCATATTATTACGTCTAAGAAATCGTTTCCGAAAATATAATTTCTATTCTTTTCGGATACCGGGAAGCGATACCTAAACAGAGTTTCGATAAAACACGGGGTACAGATTATACAGTATTTGATAATAACACAAAAGAGATAAATTTATATCTCTCTCTCCCACGTTTCGCCCCTACCTGCTTCCTCCCTCCCTATCTAATCGAGCCTTGTACAGTAGAAACATAAGAATGGAAAACCTGAAATCATCTTTCTCCTCCCTCATATTCTCACTCTCCAAAGACATGAATCAATTTGTCTCCCATGTCTTCTTCTGCTACCAACGCACGCCCCATCTAAGGTCAACCCCTCAAGCCTAAGTCTTGGATAGCTTGAAGCATCACTTTCATCCTTATGGTCAGTCACAAGAATACAAAAGGGATTGGTGTTGAAAGGGATAGCAGCCATATAAGTCATCTCACAAGACTCAAGACCAAGAAAGTTGGGTCAAGACTTACTCTAATTTCCTCTTTATGAATACCTCGAAAAACAGCAGGGATTTGCACAAGTTCTTCTTAAAGACTCACTTACAGAAATTAGGGTTTCATAATTTAGGGCTTCTTCAAATTGAATTAGGGGTTTTGTAAATTGAGGAATCAATTGTACATTACAAGAATCAATTGGTTTGTAATCAAGTTTTGTCGAAGAAAGCTCGAGCCTCTTTTTATCTCTGGTTCGGTCCTGCTTCCGTTCGAATCGTCAACATAAATTGTAAGAAATTTTACTTTTCTTTTGTGATTAATAATTAAAATGAATAATTTCATTTACTTTTCCAAATAAACAAAATGTGTATAAGATGGATGTGGGATTTTAGTTTGTGTTGTTGTTGTGCTTAAGTGTGGAAAAAACAAGATTTGAAACTTGAAAACATTATAAATTAACTAGTGAATACTCTCGCTCAGTCTAGTAATTCGCGTGTCCCATTTTGATCTCGGATACCAAGTGGATAATAAAATGAATAAAAACATGTTGTGGTCTTATTCATGTGGTACGATAGACCAAAGGGTGTTAAACGACGAGTTGAGTCAACTCAACTCAGCCGAGTTGTGATAACTCGGGTGAGTCGACTCAGTGTGTCGGGTCAGGTTCGTTTAGACTCAAACTCATCTCGAATTTGTCTATTTCGTTGTAGTTTATTTCACTTGTTATGGTTGTGAATTCGAAACCAAAAGCCAATATGACTCGTTGAAATGCGGATAAGTCTTTGTTGGACATGTGTTTAAAATCGCGACATGTTTCTGTTCCATTTTAGTGTTAGTAAGACCGTTGAGCTGTTATAATAAGCTAGTAGCTTATGCTCGTGCTTGGTCTACTTTGTGTCAAGCCATTCAGACCAGTTGAGACTTGGATTCGGTTGAGAGAAACCCACGTTGAGGTGCCTATTTTCATTGTTATAATTGCATCATACCGTCACAAAACCCGTAAGGGTGTGACTGGTAACAAACATTCCCTTTCGAGTCAAAATGTTACAATATGTTTCTGCCATTTTGTGTCCCTTAGGATGCATTTAGCATCACGTTCCTTACCTTCTTTGGATGTCAAGGATAATACACAAGTCCTATTTTCCTTCTAGTTTTTAAAATTAAAGGCGTTTAGTACATACACTGGGTAGCATGATTCCCCTTTCACTGTGTCAAAGTATTTCAAAAAGGTGCTATTTATCCTTCTATTTCATTAGGGTGCATATAATTTTAGTCTTCGAAAGTGGGCCACAGCCCCTTCCCAAATCAGAGTTCTGTTTGGTTGTGAAAGGATGGGCCGAAGCCCATCTCTTGAGCAGTTCCCTTGAGTCATAGCACACACACTCCTATTATATTTAAAGTCCCATTAAATGACGTTCAACCCACGAGTCGTGCCGTAACGAATATGTCAACCAACACTTCTTCTTACAATTACCACCCGCTTACTTGTTCAATATTGACTATGTACATTATTACTCAAACAAACGTTTTGCAATTCGACTAATGTATATGGCCAACTCGACCTATTTTACAAACTTAACACTTATAAAAAAACTAAACTACGTCTCAAGGATTTCTAATTAATATCGACTGAATTCTAAATCATAATGGCGTATATTTACACTACTATTTCTAAAACGACAACTTTATAATCAAATTACTAACTATACAATAAGCGAAACTCAACTTTAAAACGTTGAGCAAAATTTTATATAAACATTATACTCAAACTACAACGAAATCGATTTATATAACGATGTCTCACTATTTTGTCGAAACATACCTCTAAGATGTCTACACGGGTCATGCCAGATTTTCCTGGAAATCCTATAATTATTACTTAAACCTTCTTTTACAAATATTACCATTGAAGACTATTACTTGGAATATAAATTATACACACTTTCAATTATTAACTAAGACTTAATATATTTGTATAAAATATACAAATATATACTTTTTAGCAACGTTCTATCATAATCCAAACACGTCTCCTACTCTTGCGTAACTACTTTCCGTATGTCGTCTCTTGGTTATCAACGAATCAAAGACTTATTCGAATTGTAAATATTTATTCTTTGATAACACTTGAGTCAATAATCGAGCCAACCTATATACAAAAGTTTTGTATACACTTTTCCCGCCTCCACTCCAAGAGCCAATACTTTCAAACACTTAGAAAACTATTTAAACTTAAATGTTGCCACACAAGTAACAACAACAACAACAAAAACATTTAAAATTTATAAAGTTAGTTAAACTTTATCGAGTTTTAAACATAAAGACTAAATATGTCGTACTTAATTAGGTTGCGTGTTGGAAGCCGTGCACTTTCACTCCTTGATTAAATTCCCTTTAGACTTCATATTGCACATTGCGAAGGTGAGTTTCATAGCCCCTACTTTTACTTGTTTTATAACTGTTTTGGGGGAAGATACATGCTCATTTTTACTTAAATGATTTAATTATTAAAATTCTGCATTCTATGCATACTATGCCCTTTGATTGATATGTTTTAAGATACATCATACCTAGATGCTTTAAGGACCACACCAAAACCTTTGACCTAGAATATTACGCAGCTTAGCCTAAGACTTTAGATCCCAAATTGCCCTTTTCATGAACCATCAATTCCTGCTGGGAAGCGCGAATGTTATAAATAGATCTATTGGGGTGACTCCTGCCGGTTGACCCCGCTTGGGTAGGCGAAACATATAGCATGTCGGGACCGAGTGTATTGGGATAAACACTCGCCATGGGCTCCTTATTTGTATGACGTCCTTGTGCATACATAAAGCTCGTAGCCGGTTGCATGAACTTAGTGCTAGCGTAATAGATTCAATATATGACATTATATTCATTGTAATGTACATATACCCTACTTATGGTCCACTAATGAAATCTCTTTAATGAAATCCTTTTATGAATTGAAACCATAAACTTTATGACATTATGCAAGACGTAATGATCATCAAAAACCAAATTTGACCAGTGTACTGAAATCCCTTTTTAAATAAACCTATGAACTCACCAGCATAAGCTGACCCCTTTTAGCATGTATCTTCAGGTTTTGAAGTGATAGCTTATCTTTGGAGGCGCAAGGAAAAGGCATGGCATGGTCATAGATGACTCTGATTTATGTATTGGGACCACTCGTTTATAATGGGCCATTTTCCGCACTAATCAATAATGTAAACATTGTTTTAAAGAATGAATAAAAGTTTATTTATGAAAAACCAAATGTTCTATGCTTATGTTGTGATACCAATTTAGTAGCACCCCAATACTTGTATGCTTCCGCTGAGCCATTTTGGGGGTGTTACAGATTGGCATCAGAGCCTAGGTTATAGAGAACTGGTATTTTTAAAACCCAGACTATAACCACTTTTACAAAAACTTAACCCTATGACTGACACGTGCCTGCCTGCCAAGCTGATGCCTCACTTATGATCATGCCGAGATCATACTTGATAAGATACATGTTTTATCACTGCTCACCTAATTTCATTATAGGTTATAATTATTTTCCCTATACGTATAGTTACGTATCACAGCACTACACCTTTCCCTTACATAAAGAGAATAATTGTGCTAATCCTTCAAGACAACCTTTAAAAGTATTGTGACATATTACTAGCGTAACTAAGCTAAGTATTTCAAAATTCATTGAACCTCGGGTGAATATAGACTGATCACCTATATTCAACCAGGGACAGTGGGACATAGCCTGATCACCTATGTCCGACTCAGAGGTGAATTTTGCAGTACTTAGGATAGTTATAATAGCTTTATGTCCAGTAAGAAAATGATAATATTTTGATAAACATGTAACATTTCAATAAACCACACATTGATGGTTACACTAAAGCCACACATTGGCGTCACACTAATCCTTAATCATAAGCCACTCACCGGCATTCCTTAATCACAAACCACTCACTGGCATTCCCTAATCACAAACCACTCACTGGCATTCCCTGATCACAAGCCATTCACTGGAATACCCTAAACACAAGCCACTCACTGGCATCACCCTATACCTTAGTCATAAACCACTCACTGGCGTCACAAAATTCCTTAATCATAAGCCACTCACTGGCGTCATCCTACTTCTTAATCATAAACTTTATAATTCCATATCACAATTGGGTTATGTTATAGTCACTCATACCCCAACCCTTACATTCCGTGAACGAATCAAACCATCCTATGAACAACCCTCCATAGCACCTATGAGAAAGATACAATAAACCTTTGGCAAAATCTAGAAAGACATGAATAAGGGACCTATAACCCCACAGAAACTTGAAAACTTTACGCCCTACCCTAAGAATTAAAAACCTAGAAGCTCCACCCACCTTTTAAGAATAACCGTGCCTACCTTGTTACCCTTCTATAAATTAAATGAAAGAGTTGCCATACAAACTATTTCCGATTATCCCACAAACCATTATAATCAAAATACTTCATGAACCACTTCATGAATTATTCCACGAACCAAATTACCACCTTACCATTTCACCATAATATAAACTACAATTCTACCCATACCTTACCAAAATAAAGTGTTCCTTAATACTTTGAAAGGTATTCTAGAACCACTCTATTGGTTACTTATTTCCTCGAAATGTGTTTTAAGTTAATACCCCATAAACAGAAATGATCAATGTCCTCCTTGATAGTTAAGCCGACCTTAGGATATATCCTACACCTCTGCCTAAAACCATAGATAACCATGAGGTTCATCAACTATCAAATCTCAAATCCTACCCAACTTAGACAACTAAACCATACTTGTAACTATGGGTAAATGTTATATCCTGCTACACATCCTTGCTACAATAAAATTTTCAAATTGGAGGATTCTCCTTTAAAAATCCAAGAATAATACTTTCCAAATCCCTCATTAAAACGAGACTAAATGCTGAAACACTAAAAGATTCGCAAGACCTTCTTATACACCCCATAATTGAGAACCAGTTTTACAATCTTGTGAAAATGTGTCATTTTTACACAACTATCGATTTTGAAATCTGGTCTTAGTCAAACTTGTGCAAACACTTATTCGAAAGAAAATTTCAAAAACAAATGTTTCTTCACCTTTAAAGAATAAAGCACACAAATCCATAGCGAACCTTAAGAATCAACCCATATACTTTAGAACCATTAAACACCAGAAAGGGGTACGTTTTGATAAAACCATGAGAAGTGATAAGGTTTTAAAATGTACCTTTTTGAGGGGTCGTTTAAGCCCTTATTTGATCACTTTTGTATCCGTTATTACTTAATATCGTTTATTTTCACTTTTTAGGTATCTTGATGGCAAAATGCTGGCAATGACACTTATTCGGACGAAAAGGCGCGAATATACGAAGAAAATGGCCAAAGTCAAGAATCGAGACACTCAGGCTGCTGGAACTGAAGGGGACGGCGTCAGGCACAACTAGCGACGCCGTCGGACAACTTTTGTGACGGCTCAGTAGCCAAATTGCCCATTTACAAGTGACGACTTCAGGTTTTAAAAGAGTAGGACGTCGCAGCTCAGACGGCCTAGATTTGATCCAGACGGCGTCAGAGACTGAAGGCGACGGCGTCATAGGAATAAGGTGACGCCGTCACAAGTCGCAACATCGCGCGAAGTAGCGATCTTTTGGCCATAACTTTTGCATACGAACTCGGATTTAAGTGATTCAAAAGCCCAGGTGACCGGAACGATAAAATCTACAGTTTGGTGAAAAAATGGTCGTGACGCCATCACACTTTAGGTGTGACGTCGTCACTCTTTGCCGACAGAAAATCTGCCTATAAATATAACATTATAACTTCACTTTTTGTAAGCCCTAAACCCTAAGTCCGATTCAAGGGTTTAGGTAGGTGTTTTTCCAGCAACTTAAAGGGTTTCAAACACTCTAGAAACATCGTGTAATGGTTTGTTTGTTAATCCAATCCTATGGTATGTCTTCAATTATCATAATTGTTGCTTGCTCTTCATTAATTATGCTTGGCTAATTCATCTAGTGTTTGCTTATGATTGTATGAAACTTGTATATAATTAATTAGATCTTATTGATTTCTTAATGATGCTTGTGTCTATCTTGATCATTAGGGGTGTGACAATTTCAATGAGTCTAATTGGTTTAGTTTATAATTCTTGCATCCTACTGTCTCTTGTTTGATTGGTTGTCTCTTATCTTAATTGTAATTGGCTTAGGAGTGCGACTAGGCTATCGTTGTGTTTAATACTTGATAAATCTTGGATAGTTTATGAATGACTTAGTGGATTTCGTTTACTAAACCCAAAGATAACCTCAAAGTTTGTTTATGAATGACTTAGTGGATTTCGTTTACTACACTTAAAGGTGACTTCAAAGAGTTAGGGAATGCACACCTTACGACCTTAGAAAACACAACGCGTTAAGAATAAGGATGTGACAATTCAACCATCAATAGGATGTGACAAGTCAGTAGGTAGAATTGGATAGCTAGCAAGGAGTAATACATCATAAGTAGATACGCTTCACGTTCCTGGTAGACCCACAATTTAGTTAGTATCTTTTGGGATAGTTGACTAGCAACTAATTCCACCCTACCCTTCACAACCGAGATTCATAAAATATAAAAATACAAAAATAATCATCCCTCACCTTTAGACTTAAATCGACATACACTTCAACCTAACAACACTATTCCCCTAGAGAACGATATCAATACACGTGGCTTACCCTAATACTACACTACAACGATTAGGTTCACTGCCTAGGGTGTTATAAAACTTGCTCGACGAAAAGGAAGTTCCTTCGACCCCGAACGCGCTGCGTAAGCGTATCAAGCTTTTGGCACCGCTGCCGGGGAATAGTTATTGTTTAGGCTTGATTTCTATCTCGTTTAGGTCTAGTCACAAGATTCCTATCAAGTGAGGTTTTTTTCTTTTTATTAGCTTCCTTGTAGTCTATCCCCCTTCTTTGTGCCTTTGTTCGTAAAACTTGTCCATTGACTCTTCCGTTCACCATTATGGAGAACGCGAATCCACTATATCCGCGGTTAGGTTTTTTCATAAAAATTTATGATATTACTAAAGCGGATTATTCAAGATGGTGGGAAGAAAGTAACCAAGTCCATAAACCTTTTGAGGGTTTCACCATTCCATCAAGCCCACAAAACACCTCATCTAGTGAAACCTATGCTTCGTATGAGCCTTCACCTAGGATAGACTTTCGTGAACAACCTCCATGTTTAGAAACTATTGTTAGTGAGGCCCTTAGGAGAACTGACCAAATCTGTGAAAATATTATGGTAAGCAACCAAACATTAAACCATAAGTTGGATCAATTACTAAGTTTGGTTTCATCACGACCTAAGGAAATAATACATGACGAGCATATAGATGATGTAGATGTGATTGAGGATAAGGTGAAAAGTCTAGACCCACAAGGAATCCCACAAGTCCTACCATCATTTAAGGCATACACACCGCACGTGACTTACCCGGAAGTAGTAGAAGAGACTTTAGGAATCCCAATAGAGGTAGAACATTTGAACCAAACGCAACTAGAGAATATAGGTTTGAATACTTGTAGTCTCAGTCTTACTCTTAGTTCTAGGGAATTTCCTAGTGTTGATTAACCGGAACCTCAATCTTTATTTCCATCCCTAGATATACATCTAGGAGACAAAAGAGGAACCGACCCACCCATCAACCGATTTAGTCTGGGTAGTTTTAGGATGAAGGAAGCCATTCACACACCCCCTTCACCTCACGTGGCATATTTCCACCCTAAGGGTGTGTATCGCTACTATCACTCGCACTTAAACTTAAGTGTAGGGAAAACTTCCCTTTTATCTGTTAAATAAGGGTAGAGTCAGGCTCGTGACTCGAACAAAAACAAGCGCTTCTTGGGAGGCAACCCATGTGTATTTGTTTTTCATTTTCATTTGTGTGTCGTATATCTTTTATTAATTGTTTATTCCCATGTTTGAATTTGTAAAAATGCTTTATTTTGTCTTTAACCTCGTCTTAATTACATATAAAGGTATTTTACATAAGGGATAAGTGTAGGGAGGATTACACACGTTTTCAAAAGAAACGTGAACATGATAATTACAATTATTTAAAAGATATACATGTGTGTTTGTTCGAGTCAAATGCTTGTATCGAGTCATAATGGATGTTATTGCAGGAAATTTTTCCAGATTTTAAAGGTAAAAATTTTCCAGAATTTTTTTCAGAATATCGCAGACCATGTTGTGTCATGATAACGACGGCGAGGTCGCAACTGACGTCGGGGAGGAGTAAAACTGCTTACTACTTTTTCTCGTTTTCTGTGCTACTTATAAATTTTTAGAATTTTCCAGGTCTTAATTTTCTAGAAAATCTGGAAACATCCATTCCACAAGAATTATATCTTATTTAAGTCTGGAATTACATCTTGTTGTGATTTTTCTTTGTTCGGTTTGATGCGTTGGGTTGTTTGTTTTCTTAAAGTGTGCAGGTTTTATTTATCAAGAAGAAGATACATAAGATTGGAAGGAGCTTTTCACGCAAACACTCTTCTTGAAGAAAGATTTAACCACCACTTTACACGGATCCTACCGAGCTAATCAGGGGAGTACTAGTTTCTTTCGTTTTTTTTATTACCTTCCGTTATCATAACTTTGATACTTTCAGGGAACATTGGGGACAATGTTCAGTTTAAGTGTAGGGAGGGAAAATAAAACGGGAACTTTGAAACTATGCTTATCCTTGAATATTTGCTTTGTCCAATTGCATTTGTGTAATAAACCATGAGAAAATGTCGGTTAGGGTAATTTTGGCACCAAATTTAAATTTTTTCATGACATGTAGGAGTGGGCCATTAGTCTTAACAAAAGCGTCTCATGGATAGGAAGTTATATGGCTAGCACAAAAACCCTTTACCACCTAAATTCCACCCAAAATGTGAGGATTGCCCTTAGTTTAAGTAGGAATTAAAGCATTCATCTTTAATGCTTAGTGTGTGAACCAGTAATATAATAGATTCTAGAACTTGTTTTGTGATGCATCCCGAGATCGCTAGTAAGACTACACTTGTGTAGTTAGGAATAACTAAATGATAAGAGGATTAGGATAACCCTTGTTTGATACCTGTAATATAATTACTTCTTCCACCCCGGTTGAGTAATTCCCCTACACCCTTGCGTTGTACTCACTTTTAGTACATGATACCCCTAGTTAACCCCTCTGAGCCTATCCTTTTCGCGGTTCTCGTGATGTTTCGGTTTTCCGGAATATCAATGAAGAGCATTGTTTACAACCCACCCCCAAATGTACACCAAAATCGCCTTAGCCTACCTTGTATGCACTCACTTTTAGTGCATTATTGTTATCACACTAAACCCTTAGTTCAATTATCTAGTTGTTTGCATAAGTTGCTAAGTCGAGTCTTATCCTTTGTACACAGTTTTGGGACGATTGGGACTCATGAGAAAAGTTAAATTTTATGAGATGACGGGAAGCGAACGTTAAATTCAAATTCCCTTTATTTGCATAATAATGTACTCCAAGTGTTTTGATCTTTTCAATTCGGGTCAAATTAGTGTTAGAGTAATAAAAACTCAAGTGTAGGGATGTGCCTATAAATCTCTATCATTCTGATGTTATCATAGAGGATGGTAGAGTAAAAGTGTATGAAAAAAAACGGGCTACCATCCTACATCTATCTTTAAATTCATGTTTGTTTATTTTAGTTATCTAGAGTCTAGAGTGTCGAGTCTTGGCTTAGCAACGCCATTCTTTGCATGCTTGTAACATAAAGATTTTTGACTTGCCACCACTAAATAGCCTATCCCACCAAACCCTTTGTTTCCCTACCGTAAGCCTATCATTACAACCCTTTAAAACACCTCTTGGATAGTCTTTCCTAGGTGCTTACGCCAAAGCGATGGAGGATCTAGTCTCAAGCCTATGGTAATCTATGTACTAGGACCGGTTAATGTGTGTTTATCTTCCATTTCTAATTTGATATATTTCATATACACCCGAGAGATGTGAGTATCCAAACACCCCTTGTGAGGTGCTAGTATGTAATTTTCGTGCTTGTTACGACTTTTGCGGGGCTTATATGTGTTGTGAATTGTTCTAAACCAATGCTTCATGACCCCTAACTTATAAATTAATTGGCTAAAAGCACATTTGCTTGAGGACAAGCAAATACCAAGTGTAAGGATATTTGATAATGTTTTAAAATGTACCTTTTTGAGGGGTTGTTTAAGCCCTTATTTGATCACTTTTGTATCCGTTATTACTTAATATCGTTCATTTTCACTTTTTAGGTATCTTGAAGGCAAAATGCTGGAATGACACTTATTCGGATGAAAAGGCGCGAATATACGAAGAAAATGGCCAAAGTCAATAATCGAGACACTCAGGCTGCTGGAACTGAAGGGGACGGCGTCAGGTACAACTAGCGACGCCGTCGGACAACTTTTGTGATGGCTCAGTAGCCAAATTGCCCATTTACAAGTGACGGCTTCAGGTTTTAAAAGAGTAGGGCGTCGCAGCTCAGACGACCTAGATTTGATCCAGACGGCATCAGAGACTGAAGGCGACGACGTCATAGGCATAAGGTGACGCCGTCACAAGCTGCAACATCCGCGCGAAGTAGCTGATACTGTTTTGGCCATAACCTTTGCATACGAACTCCGATTTAAGTGATTCAAAAGCCCACGCAACCGGAACGAGAAAATCTACAGTTTGGTGAAAAATGGTCGTGACGCCATCACGCTTTAGGTGTGACGCCGTCACTCTTTGCCGACAGAAAATCTGCCTATAAATATAACATTATAACTTCACTTTTTGTAAGCCCTAAACCCTAAGTCCGATTCCAGGGTTTAGGTAGGTGTTTTTCCAGCAACTTAAATGGTTTTAAACACTCTATAAACATCGTGTAATGGTTTGTTTGTTAATCCAATCCTATGGTATGTCTTCAATTATCATAATTGTTGCTTGCTCTTCATTAATTATGCTTGGCTAATTCATCTAGTGTTTGCTTATGATTGTATGAAACTTGTATATAATTAATTAGATCTTATTGATTTCTTAATGATGCTTGTGTCTATCTTGATCATTAGGGGTGTGACAATTTCAATGAGTCTAATTGGTTTAGAAAATCATGGCTCCTCAGATAGAGGATGTGCTACTGGCATATCACCTAGGTACCCATACCCAAAGGGGAAACCCAAGAACAACCTAGGAAAAAATTCAAAACTTGTTCCAAATACAATCACCTCGTTTCCGACACCCTATCGGATAACGTAAACTGAGATCCAGGACGGATCTCCTGTAAGGTGGGTAGAATATAACAACCCGTAAAATTTTGGATTATTATAATAATATTTATCACGTCAAAAAAAATTCAAATCAATTATTTTCTGACAAAATGCCAATATCAAAAATTTAAAAACGAGAGGTCATTTCGTTTCTTTAGAAATAAGACACCGCACATACAATACTTGCCCACAAAGTATCTGTGAAATTTATTATTGTCCAAGTTAATATGTAAGCATACATAAGCTTAATCCATTGTTCCAAAAAATTATTCTGTATACTGCAGTGCAGTAGCATACAAGACTAAAAATAAATACTGAGATAAGAGAAAAATACACTTTTTATCAATCACTAATAATTTACGAAATAAAACGAGAAGTTATCTCGTGAATTCAGAAAGTCACGGCACCGCACGCATACCGACACCAAATTAATAACGCCAAACAGTTATAATCAAATTTCTAAGTAATAATGATGTCATATTATTACGTCTAAGAAATCATTTCCGAAAATATAATTTCTATTCTTTTCGGATACCGGGAAGAGATACCTAAGCAGAGTTTCGATAAAACACGGGGTACAGATTATACAGTATTTGATAATAACACAAAAGAGATAAATTTATATCTCTCTCTCTCCCACGTTTCACCCCTACCTGCTTCCTCCCTCCCTATCTAATCGAGCCTTGTACAGTAGAAACATAAGAATGGAAAACCTGAAATCATCTTTCTCCTCCCTCATATTCTCACTCTCCAAAGACATGAATCAATTTGTCTCCCATGTCTTCTTCTGCTACCAACGCACGCCCCATCTAAGGTCAACCCCTTAAGCCTAAGTCTTGGATAGCTTGAAACATCACTTTCATCCGTATGGTCAGTCACAAGAATACAAAAGTGATTGGTGTTGAAAGGGATAGCAGCCATATAAGTCATCTCACAAGACTCAAGACCAAGAAAGTTGGGTCAAGACTTACTCTAATTTCCTCTTTATGAATACCTCGAAAAACAGCAGGGATTTGCACAAGTTCTTCTTAAAGACTCACTTACAGAAATTAGGGTTTCATAATTTAGGGTTTCTTCAAATTGAATTAGGGGTTTTGTAAATTGAGGAATCAATTGTACATTACAAGAATCAATTGGTTTGTAATCAAGTTTTGTCGAAGAAAGCTCAAGCCTCTTTTTATCTTTGGTTCGGTCCTGCTTCCGTTCGAATCGTCAACATAAATTGTAAGAAATTGTACTTTTCTTTTGTGATTAATAATTAAAATGAATAATTTCATTTACTCTTCCGAATAAACAAAATGTGTATAAGATGGATGTGGGATTTTAGTTTGTGTTGTTGTTGTGCTTAAGTGTGGAAAAAACAAGATTTGAAACTTGAAAACATTATAAATTAACTAGTGAATACTCTCGGCTCAGTCCTAGTAATTCCGTGTCCCATTTTTGATCCTCGGATACCAAGTGGATAATAAAATGAATAAAAACATGTTGTGGTCTTATTCATGTGGTACGATAGACCAAAAGGGTGTTCGCTTGACCGAGTTGAGTCAACTCAACTCAGCCGAGTTGAGATAACTCGGGTGAGTCGACTCAGTGTGTCGGGTCAGGTTCGTTTAGACTCAAACTCATCTCGAATTTGTCTATTTTGTTGTAGTTTATTTCACTTGTTATGGTTGTGAATTCGAAACCAAAAGCCAATATGACTCGTTGAAATGCGGATAAGTCTGTGTTGGACATGTGTTTAAAATCGCGATATGTTTCTGTTCCAATTTAGTGTTAGTAAGACCGTTGAGCTGTTATAATAAGCTAGTAGCTTATGCTCGTGCTTGGTCTACTTTGGGTCAAGCTATACACACCAGTTGAGACTTGGATTCGGTTGAGAGAAACCCACGTTGAGGTGCCTATTTTCATTGTTATAATTGCATCATACCGTCACAAAACCCGTAAGGGTCTGACTGGTAACAAACATTCCCTTTCGAGTCAAAATGTTACAATATGTTTCTGCCATTTTGTGTCCATTAGGATGCATTTAGCATCACGTTCCTTACCTTCTTTGGATGTCAAGGATAATACACAAGTCCTATTTTCCTTCTTGTTTTTAAAATTAAAGGCGTTTAGTACATACACTGGGTAGCATGATTCCCCTTTCACTGTGTCAAAGTATTTCAAAAAGGTGCTATTTATCCTTCTATTTCATTAGGGTGCATTTAGTTTTAGTCTTTGAAACTGGGCCACAGCCCCTTCCCAAATCAGAGTTCCGTTTGGTTGTGAAAGGATGGGCCGAAGCCCATCTCTTGAGCAGTTCCCTTGGGCCGTAGCACACACACTCCTGTTATATTTAAGGTCCGATTAAATGACGTTCAACCCACGAGTCGTGCCGTAATGAATATGTCAACCAACACTTCTTCTTACGATTACCACCCGCTTACTTGTTTAATATTGACTATGTACATTATTACTCAAACAAATGTTTTGCAATTCGACTAATGTATATGGCCAACTCGACCTATTTTACAAACTTAACACTTATAAAAAAACTAAACTACGTCTCAAGGCTTTCTAATTAATATCGACTGAATTCTAAAGCATAATGGCGTATATTTACACTACTATTTCTAAAACGACAACTTTATAATCAAATTACTAACTATACAATAAGCGAAACTCAACTTTAAAACGTTGAGCAAAATTTTATATAAACATTATACTCAAACTACAACGAAATCGATTTATATAACGATGTCTCACTATTTTGTCGAAACATACCTCTAAGATGTCTACACGGGTCATGCCAGATTTTCCTGGAAATCCTATAATTATTACTTAAACCTTCTTTTACAAATATTACCATTGAAGACTATTACTTGGAATATAAATTATACACACTTTCAATTATTAACTAAGACTTAATATATTTGTATAAAATATACAAATATATACTTTTTAGCAACGTTCTATCATAATCCAAACACGTCTCCTACTCTTGCGTAACTACTTTCCGTATGTCGTCTCTTGGTTATCAACGAATCAAAGACTTATTCGAATTGTAAATATTTATTCTTTGATAACACTTGAGTCAATAATCGAGCCAAACCGTATACAAAAGTTTTGTATACACTTTTCCCGCCTCCACTCCAAGAGCCAATACTTTCAAACACTTAAAAAACTATTTAAACTTAAATGCTGCCACACAAGTAACAACAACAACAACAAAAACATTTAAAATTTTACAAAGTTAGTTAAACTTTATCGAGTCTTAAACATAAAGACTAAATATGCCTTACTTAATTAGGTTGCGTGTTGGAAGCCGTGCACTATCACTCCTTGATTAAATTCCCTTTAGACTTCATATTGCACATTGCCAAGGTGAGTTTCATAGCCCCTACTTTTACTTGTTTTATAACTGTTTTGGGGGAAGATACATGCTCATTTTTACTTAAATGATTTAATTACTAAAATTCTGCATTCTATGCATACTATGCCCTTTGATTGATATGTTTTAAGATACATCATACCTAGATGCTTTAAGGACCACACCAAAACCTTTGACCTAGAATATTACACAGCTTAGCCTAAGACTTTAGATCCCAAATTGCCCTTTTCATGAACCATCAATTCCTGCTGGGAAGCGCGAATGTTATAAATAGATCTATTGGGGGTGACTCCCCTGTTCGGTTGACCCCGCTTGGGTCAAGGCGAAACATATAGCATGTCGGGACCGAGTGTATTGGGATAAACACTCGCCATGGGCTCCTTATTTGTATGACTTCCTTGTGCATACATAAACTGTCGTAGCTTCGGTTGCATGAACTTAGTGCTAGCGTAATAGATTCAATAGATGACATTATATTTGTTGTAATGTACATATACCCTACTTATGGTCCACTAATGAAATCACTTTAATGAAATCCTTTTATGAATTGAAACCATAAACTTTATGACATTATGCAAGACGTAATGATCATCAAAAACCACATTTGAACCAGTGTACTGAAATATCTTTTTAAATAAACCTATGAACTCACCAGCGTAAGCTGACCCCTTTTAGCATGTATCTTCAGGTTTTGAAGTGATAGCTTATCTTTGGAGGCACAAGGCAAAGGCATGGCATGGTCATAGATGACTCTGATTTATGTATTGGGACCACTCGTTTATAATGGGCCATTTTCCGCACTAATCAATAATGTAAACATTGTTTTAAAGAATGAATAAAAGTTTATTTATGAAAAACCAATTGTTCTATGCTTATGTTGTGATACCAATTTAGTAGCACCCCAATACTTGTATGCTTCCGCTGAGCCATTTTTGGGGGTGTTACAGATATGGCTTACATACTCGGTTCATGAGATCCATGAAAACTGCTGGCGCGTTGGTCAAACCAAACGACATCACTTGGAATTCATAGTGTCCATAACGAGTCCTAAACACCGTCTTAGGGATATCCTCCTTTCGAACTCTAAGCTGGTGATAACCAGATTGTAAGTCGATCTTAAAAAAGAAACTAGCTCCTTGGAGTTGGTCGAATAGGTCATCTATTCTAGGTAACGGATATCGGTTCTTCACCGTCAACTTATTCAACTCCCTATAATCAATACACATCCGAAACGATCCATCCTTCTTCTTCACAAACAACACCGGTGCTCCCCATAGTGACAAACTTGGTCGAATGAATGCCTTCTCTGACAACTCTGCCAATTGTTTGGACAGTTCCTCCAATTCTCTTGGAGCAAGTCGATAGGGTGCCTGGGCTACAGGTGCAGCACTGGGTATCAACTCTATTTGGAATTCCACTTGTCGGACAGGTGGAATCCCTGGCAGATCGTCGGGAAACACATCCGGAAATTCTCTAACAACGGGTACATCATTAAGGTGTCTTTTACTCTTCTCCTCGCTTTTCTTTTCAGAAATTCGAGCCAAGAAAAGACAACCTCCTCTATCGATGTACTTCTGAGCCTTAATACAAGAGATGATGCTCAGCTGGGAAGGACTTCCACGGTGCGCTCCGATCTCCTTGTATGCTCGAACGTTTCGCCATACGGTAAACACGATCTTCTCATTGCAGATGATGTGTGCACCGTTCTTCGACAACCAATCCATTCCGATAATGACGTCAAAACTTCCCAAGGTAACTGGCAATAGGTCTATGCTAAACGGGCGGTCTAGGAAACTTAAGGTACAACCTCGGACTACGGTGTCTATCTTCTGCCTATTTTCATTAGGTAATTCCACATCGTAACTAAACCCTAGAGGTGTTTGGGAGATTCCTAGTAATGGCATAAAATTGGTGGATACAAAACTCATATCTGCACCAGTATCAAATAGTATGGAAGCATAGAGATTATTGAGAAGTAACGTACATGTAAGTACGTTAGGGTCCTCACCAGTTTCCTTCCCAATAGCATAAACACGCGTTGTTCCCATGTCTCTCTGCTGATTCCTAGCACCATGGTTTCCCTGGTTCTCCACAACCTCACGCTTCACAGGGTTTAAGCCATTATTTCCCACACCTCGGTTAGCAAATCCTCCTACATTACCAGGATTTCCTCTCATCCACGGCTCTCGGCACTCATTCTTGAAGTGTCCCTTCTTTTCACATCCAAAACAGGTGACAGTGGCCTTCCAGTCCGCTCCTTGTGCAGTTTGAGCTACAGCAAGTGGTCGGGACCTACAGTCTTTGGCCAGGTGTCCTACCTTAGAGCACTTCCTACACACATTCGGGCATAGTCCATGGTGGTGTCGGTTGCAACGACCACACATGGGTCTACTACCTTCATAACCTTTCCTTTCTCCATTTTATATGGCGAACACCCTGGCTGTCTCATGACGTTTGTTGCCATTCCATTTAACAACTTCATTCCTCTTCCTCTTATCACTCCTATCACTCTTATTTTTGTCTCCTACTTATAATACATAAGAGTCCATCAAACGCTGAGCCACAGTAATTGCCTCATGCAAATTAACTGGCTTCGCAGCGATGACATCATTTCGAGTAGCTAAAGGCAATCCATCAGTATACATGTCAATCTTAAGGTCGTCAGTGCGAACCATATCAGGGCAAAGCAACGATAATTCTTGGAAACGACGATTGTAAGTCGTCATGTAAGTACCCTTAACCTTACGGTTCCAGAACTCAATCTCTAACTTTTTAACTTCATTCCTAGGACAGTAAGTCTTGATCAGGAGAGTCTTAAACTGAGTCCAGGTCATGCTATAAACTACATCACTTCCTATTGATCTGTGATAGTTGTTCCACCAGGTCAACGCTTCGTCCTTCAAAGTAAATGTTGCATACTTAACCTTATAATCCTCATTAAAATTACTAACGGCAAACACAGATTTAATTTTCTCCAACCACCTAGTTAGGTAAACTACTCCCTCAGTTCCTTCGAACTCGATGGGACCACAAAATCAGAACTCTTTGTAGGTACGCCTGAGTTTGATTCAGATTGGGGTTCCACCGAGGTGTTAGAGATTAGTCTCGGCTAGCGGTTCAGGTGACACGACTGCGTCACTAGCTGGTCAATGTGGGTTGGGTTCACGGTGGAGGGTTTTGTGGAGCAGGACCATTCTCGCATGGTCGTTCACATTTGGCTTTCCTACACTGGGTTATCGGTGTTGAGTTCTCAACAGTGGAGTGGTCGAGGTGGGGACGGCGACCTCGACGACGACGGGGAACCCCAACAGCAGGAGCTGCTCGGTGGTTCCTAGACGGGTTTCGTCTTGTTGCCATTATTCTGAAGGCAAGAATAACAGTTTCATAAGTTCACAATTCACGCTCTAAAGATAGAGTTGGGTTCCAAGGATCACCAAATAATGCTCGAATACATAATCAAGGTCAACAAGGATAACGCTATTCCAGAACAAAACAATCAGAGACGGAATCATAACTAAAGGATGCACGTTTCAATAACTATAACTCATAGGTTTCAAGGTGAAATACATGAAAGGATACAGGGAAATCAAAAACGATCCTAACAACGATACTAATAAGATAACTAGGATAAACCTACATCTCGAACCATGTACTACTTAGTTTCAAGGTGGTACAAAGCCATGAATCTAACACTATCTAGCCACGATCACGAATACCACTAACTGATCTCCTAACATCGTCAACCTCTCTCCATAAAGATGCCAACTCAACACGTCGAGCGTCGCGATTACTCTTAAGATCTACGACCTCTCTCTCCAACTCACCAATCCTACGCCAAATCGCTCTATCTGCATCTCGAGCTGTCGCGAACACTTTCAGCAGGTCCCCAACCTGCTCCTGGAGCTCCGACATACCCTTACGCAGAATCGTAGTCCTCGACTACGGTACCCATATCGGCTCTCAGATCCTCTATACTAGCCCTCGATACTCCAACCAACCGATCTGTCAACCTACTAAGCCTAGTACCCTGTGATGTAATCCTCTCCCACATCAGCCCCGTCTCACCATACTCCTCGGGCTCTGAAGCAATATCCGATGGTATCTCAGATCCTAACGGGCTACCTATCTCAGGTGAATGTGGAGGTGAATCAAAATCAAAAGGCTATCCAGAGAATCAGGCTCAGCAAAGGAGAACTGGTCTGGAGAATGTGCAAGACTCTACAATGGAGGAGTACCCCCTTCTGGGATATCCTCATCATCCTCCTCCTGAGGATCCTCATCCTCATCTACATACTGCTCCTCAATCTCATGCTCCTCCTCGACCTCATGCTCCTCCTCCCCCTCATCCTCAGAGGGAGAGTCCATGAGTCGGAGTCTCTATGCGGGTAAATAAGCGCATCAACTCAACAAAAACATGTATCACATAATGAATGTTTTAAAAGTAGAGGTACCGTATTACTCAAAATATGCCTTTAAATAAAACACGTAAGTTCAGTTCTATCACATAATCCAATATCAAATCAATCGAGTTCAAAATCCCAATATCATAACATATCGATAACTCAAATCAAATCCGTAATATCTCGGTAATCGCATCACATTTACCCAAAATCAATAATCATATCCCAAAACATATCATCTTATAAGTCAAATCGTAGTTCGTACCGTAATCAAATAAGAAGCTTCGGCTTGGCAAGCGGGCGTGCGTCGGTCGCGGATCAATTTTCTTAAAAAGTGGTTATAGTTTAGGGTTTATAAAATACCTAATTCTCTATAACCTTGAGCTCGATACCATCATGTAACACCCCCAAATCTGATGGTGGAAGACTTAATCAAGTTTTCGATTCACGATTGGATTGGTATATCACACAAGTATAGCAAACAAGATAGTCATTTTCATTCAAAACCAATCCCAAATTTAAATATTTAAAACATTAATCCAAAAGTATAAATATTAGGCCCAAAACATGATTTAATAAAATAGGTCCCCATAATTTATCAGAGTCGAATATGATCCTTGAACCATGCCATCTTGCCAAGCTTCCACCGATCACGTATTCCAAACAACATTCAAATACACGAGAAAACATGCTAAAAGGGTGGAAACTTACGGTGGTGAGTTCTTAGGTTTAAATTCAATAAAATCATAGTGGACCTGTAGGAGTTGATTTGCTATGCAAGACCTAAGATAGATAAATACCGTTCACAACCGATCCTACCCGGATCACCAACCGATCCTAACTGGATCACAATCCATATCCCGCATCCAGGGATTACTCGGGCCCCTCGACTCTAGTCCAGCACTGTCGTGGCAACCTCTAGAATAGTTGCCAACCCCGGACTAGGTCGAGGTAGAGGTCTATTCTTAGCTAGGTAACGGTACCCTAGTCTAAGGCAACAACTACCGCACATCTATCTAAACAGTCAAGCACATAAGCAAATCCAAATAGTTTTAAAGGTCCAAAAATAGTAGCATGATTCTCACCCCAATTTAGTTAAAAACGTAGATAAAATTGGGGCTATGAAACTCACCTCAAGCAAGCAACGTACGAATAAAAACTAGCAGAAGATAACAGGTAATCACAACACATCAACTATCGACTCGGCACAACCTATTATAGTAAACCATTTTTAATATATATTTCCCGAAATCAACGTTATCTACCCCAATGTATTCTATTTCGTTATTTCCAAAAATGTCTCGTTTCACCATTTAATCCTAGTGTTTGGTATCCTCATGCGGGTGTATCGACTCAATATGATGCCATAAATGCACTCAAACAACCAATATATGACTCAATGCAACACGATGAGACATCTAAGCGATAAGCTCCATAGTCCAATACGTTTCAGAATAAATAGTAGACCTTATCGAATTCGTCAACTCGATAAACTCAATTATTTATTCGTGTCGCTTATTATCCCACAAATTAGTCGCATCCTAAAGAGTCATAAGGATAATTCACCCATTAATAGGGTTACCCAACGTACCTAGCAGACTCTTATTATATTCGTCAACCTAATAAGTCCGCTACCCACGTGGATCAACACTATTAATGTTAGGTTATCCGTAACCCATGCACACAACGTAAGTAAATAAATACTTGAAAATACATTAAATGCCCATAATTGGTATATTTCGATAAACGTGTACTCGAAACATTAATTGCTTATTTATTATAAAACATTTCCATTTTTAGTCGCTAGTTTCTATTTGAAATAGCAAATAACAAGATAAGTCTTGTTATCGATATTTTTGATATAAAAGCCTTTTTATTATTTATGTTTCATAGTCTATTAGCATTTTCATATATATATATATATATATATATATATATATATATATATATATATATATATATATATATTTCGTCAAATTTCAATATTAGTTTCATATCGTTATTCGTTTCGAGTCCACAAGCACGAGTCATCACTTCTCGGCTTTTAATCAATCAATCGTCCAAATTATACTAAAGTCCATGTTACGGCGTTGTCGGGGTCAACTATTGACTAAAAAGTCAAAGTAACACCGACGTTGCTCAAAGTTGACAATTATATATATCAAGTCTAATTAAAAGTCATAATAGCGCAATTCAATCTCAAATCAACCCAAATCAATCTCGCCAACCAATCAACCAACCAAATATACCCGAAACCAATGTTATGACCCTAATGGTCATGACACGGTCGCGGTTAAGATCACGTGAACCAAACAAGCTCTAGAAGCTTTTCGGCTCCACACATCTCATCCAAACACCAACAAGCTACCAAAACGACCCGACCCGGACCCAAGGTCCAAGTGGGTCACGTACGCAACCCAAGGTGCACGTACGTGCCCTAGGTGGCTCGTACACCATTTCTTTCCCAACCAAACACTACCAAATCACTTCCAATACATCCAAACACAATCAATCAACCTCCAATCATCAACCAAACATCAAACCCATCAACTATTCCTAACCAAAAACATGAAACTTGACCTAAAATGCAAAAACCCAACACTATGATACACCACATGATACCAAAACACTAGCTACATGTTTATTTAAGTGTTAATTAGATTTAATCCCCATGTTTAAACCAAAAGCCCTAAAAATTATAATATGGTCGAACCATATTAATGCCATACGTGGCTTATTAAAGCTCAAACAAGTGTTACCCATGTTCCATTTACCTTATTCAAGCCCGATCTACAATATTTGATGAAAACCCTAAAAGTATGAATCTTAATCTTGAGATTTGAAGGTATTAATGAAGGTTTTAGTGAGAGTATTATATATGGATAGAAAGAGGGAAAGGAGATCTACAAGATAGTGGTGGAGGTGAGATACCACTTGCCGGAAGTTGGCCGGAGATGGGGCGGCCAAATGGTGGTGGTGGTAGTTAGGGTTTTTATTTTTGAAGAGAGAGAGAGTTAGAGAGAGAAAGGTGTGTGTGTGTGTTTTTAGTTAGAGAAAGTGAAGTAAAAATGAGGGTGAATGAGGGTATATATATTTTGGAAGGAGGGACCAAAATAAAAACTATTTTGGGAGGGGGGGGTGGCCGGCCTTGGGTAAAAAGAGGGGCCGAAGGCGTCATTTTTAGTAAACTATCCCCTTTACCCATTCCCGAGCTCATATATTGTCCCCCGAGTGTCCCACAACGTTCATTCGACTTTTTATTATCGTTATTTATGTTTTTCCACAAGGTTTTGACTATTTATTTGTAAATTTTCGAGTTACGGTCTAAAAGTTACAATATTTCTCGTTTTATGCTTTTCTAGTGCCGAATCGAATAGTGCCTACCAAAAAGAGTTAAAACTCACATGATAAATCATCCAATAATGAAATAAGTCATAAAAACCATAGACGATATAAAATCAAGTCATGGTTGATAAAAATAGTGATAAAGGCAAAAACTCGGTTTAGTTTAACGTAATGCGGTTACCTAATATAGACTCCCTAAATTGCCAGTTGTCACAGCGGGGTATGCGTGAAGGGTTCTACATATAACGAGTTTGAATCTAACTATTACGGATTGTTGGTTGAAGTTTTAGAGGTGAATTACTGTGATAGTAATGGTCGCTGTGTTGTAGTGTTGTTCAAGTGTAACTGGTTTGAACCTATTCAAGGGGTAAGGGTTAACCGTAAGCATAATTTGGTTGACATCAAGTACAAGTCAAAGGGATGCCAAGAGGACCCGTTTTTCCTCGCGTCACAAGCGGAACAAGTCTATTATGCACCATATCCGTCGATGACCAAGGATTTGAAAGATTTGTGGACTGTTATTAAAGTGACGTCGAGAAGCATATATGAAGTAACACAATGTTCTAAAGTAGTTGATGATAATGTGGATTTTGAAGAGTTCTTTCAAGAGAATGAAATGCCAATATGTTTAAATACAACAAATACAAATCAGATCGCTGAAATTATTTCTCTTGTCACTCTAGGAGAAATAGAAGAAGTTGGTGATTTAGAAGTTGGCGATGCATATATGGAAGTTAGTGAGAATGAATAAGATTTTATAGAAGGTAGTGAGGATGAAGAAGAGCTTTTAGATACATCTGATGATTCAGATGACGATAATGAACTCAATTTATCTGATTTCTGATGAGGACGAAGTTAATTTATCTGATCATTTTTTGAATGATTAGTACGTACTTCATTAACTTTTTCATACCACTGATGCAATATGTTATTTGCTTATATGTAAATAACTTGTGCTGATCATTAATTGCGACACATATAAATGCATTTTTCTAATTTTTAATTAATTGGACATGTTATGCAAGAATCATGGCTAGAGATAGCAATAGCAGAGGTAGGGGAAGGGGTAGGGGAAGGGGATGGGGCAGAAGTGGGAATAGAGGTATCACTGGAAATAGTAGTACATTCAGGTGTGGTAATCTGGATGCAGACTATGATAATGGCAGCAGCGGTAGGGGAAGGGGAAGAAGTGGAGATATAGGCATTGGTGGTGGTAGTCGTACATCCGGATGTGGTAATCCAGATGTTGCAGATCATGATCATGGTATCGGAAGCATAAGCAGGGGAATGGGAAGGGGAAGTGGCAGAAGTGGAAATATAGGCATTGGTAGAAGTAGTAGTACATTCGGGTGCAGTAACCCATATGATGTAGAATATGATAATGGGATCAGAAGCAGGGGAAGGGGAAGGGGAAGTGGCTGAAATGGAAATACAGGCATTGGTAGAAGTAGTAGTACATTCGGGTGCAATAACCCAGATGATGTAGAATATGATAATGGGATCAGAAGCAGGGGAAGGGAAAGTGGCATAAGTGGAAATATAGGCATTGGTGGTGGTAGTAGTACATTCGGGTGCGGTAATCCAGATGATGTAGATTATGATAATGGGATCAGAAGCAGGGGAAGGGGATGTGGCATAAGTGGAAATATAGGCATTGGTGGTGGTAGTTGTACAATTGGGCACGGTAATCCAAATGATGTAGATTGTGATAATAGGATCAGAAACAGGGGAAGGGGAAGAGGAAGGGGCAAAAGTGGAAGTATAAGCATTGGTGGTAGTAGTAGTACATCTGGATGCGGTAATCCGGATGCAGATTACGATAATGGGATCCATGGTGGTACTAATGACAATGAAACAGAGACATCACAACATGCACGTGGTTCAAACTTTCCACAATCAATACCTAATCATCCATCACAAAGGTCAATGATTACACTCTATTATGGCGGGTATGTATCTAAATATATAATGAATATGATGTTACTTTCTTTTTACCTAATATATATTGTTTTAAACTTGTAGTTTTGCAGAAGGCCACGTTACTCGTGATATTATTAGTATTTTCAAAACCATGTTTTATGGTCCTTGGACGTCGTGGAGAGAGGTTGACCAAGAAAGTAGAGACTTAATGTTAGAGGAATTTCAGGTTCTTACTTAATTTTTTTATAATATTAGAGTGACTTTTTTTGAACAAATAATATAAACTTTGTTATTTTTCAAGTAAAGAAAGTGATTCGATATCTGTTGAAAAAATACAAGCCACTAGGGCTTGTTAAGAGTATACAGTAGCAGGTTTTGATATTTTCATCAAGTATAGTACTCGATTAAGCTTTGACTGCAGTCCGTCCAATTCTTTTGTACCCTTTTGTTTAGATGGTTCTTCTTTTTCGGTTATAGAAATCATCTTCGTCACTCATATACTCATGCTTTCATTTAGAATTTCCTATAAGTTTTCAAGCTCTTCTACAACCTGTGCCATTATTTGTTCATTACTAGAGTGACCTACTAATGTCAAAATATTGTTGAGTTATTAGAATAGGAAAAGTTTAAGTGATATTTGTTAATCTTAAACTTGATGTATATACATGATCAATATCAATGGCATCCGCCTGAAAATGCAGCTGTGAAAAGAGATTGGTAAACGATAATGTCAAGAAGGTTTTCTGATATATTAGGTGAGTGTCGACGGGATGATGCTCTTAGAGCCAGACAAGACAACATCAACGTTGGAAATGATTTATCCGTTCTTAAGCCATATACCCCAAGTTGGATAGATCAAGCTGATTGGGAGGACATGATTGATAGGGTCTGGAATACCTCAAAATGGAAAAAGAAATCAGCCCTGGCTATACAAAACAGGTTAAGTGAGACAGATGGTCAAGTCTCAAAACATACTGGCGGATCCATTACCATTTTTCAAACAAAGTTCAAAATGGTAAGTAAAATATCAATTAATTTAGGTTTTGTAGTTTATACATTAAATTTATAAGCTTTTAACTAATGACAACTTTTGTAGGAAAAACAAAATAAACGGCCTGTTAGTTTATTAGAAGCTTACCACCGTTGTCACACACAAGAGTTGACTGAGGCGTCGGAGAAAGGGACAGATGAGGGGTCAGGGAACGGGACAGATGAGGCGTTGGGGAGCGGAACGCGGAAGTACATTACACGTAGCTCAAAACGAGTGGGGGTAATTTCTTTTCATCTTCTTTTAAATTAAATGATGAATCAAGTAGTTAATCAATAAATTTTCATCGACACATTTTCATATGAATTGTAGGATGCTGTTGAGGCTGCTATGGAGGAGAAATATGGACCAGATGTTAGTCAACATCCGCCTGTTAACTTTGATCTATAGGAGGAGGCCACTTGGGGGAAGAAGAAAGGTAAATTAGTTGGTTTGGGTACACGGGGGGATATAAGGCTCATGGTGACATCAAGAACATCAAGCTTGTCTAGTTCATCGCATGCTCATCATACTGGATCAGATCCTAGTGAACAGGTATGGAATATATTAAAGTTTAAACACACAGACAAATATATTTAGATTGGAACCACAGTTTTATGCCTATGATAATGATTGAAATGATTGTTAATTGTCTGATATATTGAACACAATATGCTACTTTACGGAAAGTTAGTAGAACAAAATTAATTGCATAAAAATAATCTGTTAGATGGCACACATTGTAGTACAGATCTGGTGTAATGTTTGGTTTAAGTAGTGATTATTTTCAGAGTTGTGCTTAAGGAATCTGTCATGAGTAGTTGAATATGAATGAGGTGCTTTCTTCTAAAATCTAGGATTCGTTTACCAGTTGGGTAGATATTTACCTGTCATGTAAGCATAAAATATAATTTAATTTAGAAGACACTAGAAACAGTTCAAATAAGCATCGGGTTGTGGTCAAATGAGTTATTTTCAGTTTTTGTATCACAGATTTATATGGTATCTGTTTTAGTTATAAAGGTTACATAAACTTTGCTCCAGTTGTAGCTTTTTTAGCTAAAAATATCACAAAGCTATAACCACAATGACAACCAGTAACATAGGTTTCCCTAATTCGTATGATAATCTGGAAAGAGGGTGTTTGGCATTGTGTTGTAAAGTAATTCCGATATATAAAATAATCACATCGGATAATCAGTTTTAGTATAACGTGCTGTTATTGGATTTTTGTTCAATTTGAATTTGATCAGATTATTTTCTTTCTATCCAAGATCATAGGAATATCTAAAGCGGTAACATGGTGATTGGTGTTGAGTGTTTGGTGGTGGGATGGATCATTTAGATGGTAAACTTTCGGGAAGTTACTAATAGGTTTTGAGATTTTTGATGGAAATGGTTTGCGATGGTGATTTAGAACAGATAAATTGAGTTTATTATCATCACATATTGAGTACAGTTAGTGCAAATTTTCTCATAGAAAGCTGTATTTTTAAAAGCTATTCTATAAGTTTGAAGCTTTTTAATGGGACTTGATACAATGTAGGTGCAAGTCTTGGAAGATACAGTAAGAGAATTGCAAGAGGATAATGCACAAATGAGAACAAGAGAAATTGAGATGCAAGTGCAGTTACAACGACAAGTGGAACGTCAAGTGCAGGAACACATGCATCAACGGGAGTTGGAGGCGAATGCTCGTGAAGAAGCTCGAGAGAGAGAGTGGCAACAAAAGATGAACGACATTAACTCGATGCTAAGGAAGTTTAACAATCCAGATCCCCCAAAGTTGTTGGATATTACATCATTATGAATATTTGGATTTGATACTCTAATTTTATCTTGTATGTTTTGAATGTTGAAACTTTTCCGATGTAAATGATGGTATTTCGTAATACATGGATTATCATTTGAATGGTTTTATGTTTAATTATGAATTATCATTTTAATTTACTGGTTTCTTATAAGCTATTCAAATACATGATTACATAAATTTAAGATTTATTATGTCCAATTATTCTCACACCTATTCCGACAGATTTGTGACCCTTTACATTCCGACTGATTTGTGATGGATTTTTAGCGACGACTTTCCAGCAGACTAAGTTCCGACTCACTTCCGACGGACACATTACCAACTGAATTCTGACATATGCCCTTCCTCGTTGTTTCTGACGGAATTCCGGCAGAAACTAATTACCGACCAAGAATAAGCGACGCACTATTTTTGTCACAGATCCGTCGAAAATCACTGATACCGACGAATTTCCGACAGAAATGTCTGTCGCTATAGACTTGCCATGTAGTAGTGTCACATATAATGCATTTGATTAGTAATCACAACAGATATTTAAAATCAAGTCAAGTAGAAATTAAAATAAATAAATAAATGACTTGGGTCTCATTTATAATTAATTATTTCATGTAGATTTAATTCTCCTTTCATTTTGGGTTTACTTTATCCTAATAAAATTAAATTTTGACTTGGGTCTAAAAAGTAGGAACCAAGAAATATTGTAGTTGGTTAACACAATAAAAAATTCTTGAAGCGTTCCAACAAAGATTCCAATGCAATAAAAAAGTAAAGCTTTTTGACTAAAGAAACTTACTACTTTAGAGCATGGGGTGTCTGGACATTTTTTTTCTCTTCATTTAGGCCCCACTTGTGCCACATCACATCCACATCACTCCAACACACTTACTTAAAAATACCACCCAATCACAACTAACTCAAACCTCTTTATTTGGGCCCCACCCACCCTCACAAACACATCACAAACACAAACACAAACAAATTAACAGAAAAAGTGTTTGTCTTCTTCCTCGTCGTTGGAACGGCGAAAACGAAACCGGGAGGCTCTGTGGTGTGGTGGCGAGGGACGAAAGGGAGTGGTGAGCATGCCACGTTGGTGTGGCGAGGGTGAATCGTTGTGATACTCCATGCTTTTATAGACAATAGTTATTGTTTCTTTTGACTTTGTAGTATGAAATTTGTGTTATGCCATGACATACCTTGTGAGGAAAACATAATAAAATTAGCAACAACCTGCGTTATCAAGTTGATAAAGATGAAAGAAAATAGAAAATCATTTGTGAGCATGACGTGGAAATTTTAGACTCGAATAGCTGTGGTTCTAGTCCTATACAACATAGTACTTAGTGGTTTGCTCAATGTTATGTCATTAACAGTGGTGACCACTACTTGGTCTTACCTGCAAGGTTGTAAAAATTGATAGGCGCTAGTGAGGTGGTTGGGTAGGGCCTAGCGATTAATCGGTTAGGCGGGGATTAATCGGAGAGTAATCGGATTGAAATTTTTATGCACAAAAATGTAATTTTAGATATTATATTATTTTATATGTATGAGATAAAGCGTATTGCATCAAAGTTCAAATATTTCAAGTGTTCAAATATAGACATAATACATAATTCTTCAAAGTTCAAGGTCAAACATAAATATTACTCGGTTTGTTGACCAATTTTAAGCGACCTTAGACCGATTTTGTCTGATTAATCGGTTTGTTGTCCGATTTTTAAGTGATTTTGTTCTATTTTTAAGCGATTTTATTGACCAATTTTTAAGCGCTTTTGTGCGATTAATCCGATTAGACCGATTTTGTCCAATTAATCGGTTTGTTGACCGATTTTTAAGCGATATTTGACCAAACCGATTAAATAGGACGATTATGATAAATCAATGCGCTTAGTGAGCGATCAGAGATTATGAGAGGATTAATCGGCCACCTGGGCCGATTTTTACAACAGAGCTTACCTGCATGTGATGTTGAGGAAAATTAGAGAGATCAATATCTTGCGACAAAAGAAATTCCAAGTCTCAGCGTTAAACATTTTTTTTTTTTTTTGTTCAAAAGGTAAAATATATTAATAGCTCACACTGTTATATGTTTGCTAATGTAGTCCTATCAAAAACACACTAAATCGGCCACTGCCTGGCGAATTCATGCTATTATAATCATTTGATGTAAGTTAATGTCGCGGCTAATATTGCTTAACATAAGGGGAAGATTCAAGGGTATGTTTGGCAGCAGAGATTATGAAATATTATTGATGCTTAATATTATTTATTTTTTTTAAATAAGCTACTTAAAAAATATAATCTTTGTTTGGCAGCCAAAACTTATAAGAGATTATTAAAAAAATAATCTTTCATAATTTTTCAGAAACAGCAACCGCACCAACATAATCTATTTCTGTCAAAGATACCCAAGATCTTTGTGCCACTGTATGGAGACAGTTGACAAATATCATAGGGTGAGGTTATTTTGACGGTGGCTATAATTTTAGATTGACCCCCCCTAATTTTTTTGCATTTTTTTTATTTTATTTTTATTTTTATAATTTTGTTTATATCAAAAAACTATAAACGTGAAAATGCGGAACAGTAAATATAAAGTTTAATAAGTCAAACGCTTAAAACTATCAGAAATACGGAATATAGAAACTGAAAAAAAACTGTGTTGTACTGAAAAAAGTGAAGGACAAAAGGAATATTCCTCTATGATGTGACCCCATAAGGAGTTATAATAGTACAACCCATATCATAAGATCATTTGCTTGGGAAGATACCTTTTTTTCCTTAAAAAAAGGCATCTACTTTATTTTACATTTTTTAATTTGTTGTACCTTATTTTATCTCATATTTGTTTATGTACTTTAGGAAATAATGATCTTTCAACAGTACTCAGCAACACTTTTTTTTTTACTGTTATATTTTGTTCACAACTAGATTTGACAATATTAAAGAACGTTTGTGTGAAAATAAACGGTGGTTAATAGGTCTATTAATGAGATATATTGGTTGTCAAAAATTCAATATATAGTGATGTAATTTACGGTTAAATTTACCTCATAATTTACCAAACTTTTAAATGAAAACTTAAGGGCTTTCTTTGTGAGCTGTAATAATTCATGGATTTAAATATTAGTCAAACATTTGTTTCCTAAAGTCACGATTAAAGACTAATATTAAAAATTGTCAAAACTCTTCTAGGACGTGGCAAGGTGTGATGCTTAGATATTTTAGGAAAAATTTATGAGGGAAAGACTAAAAGCATCTTTTCTTATTGGGTTTTTCTAAAATGTGTTCGCACATGTAAGTTGTAATAATCAAACTAAACTTTTCATAAAAATTCTAAAAATGTAATTAATGAACATTAATTATGTTTAAAAATTACTAGAGTTACATGTAATTTTTTATTTAATGAACTTGTAATTGACTTTTTTACTCACTCAAATATGTGCTTTTAGGTAGGGGTGTCATTTGGGCTGATCCGACCCGACCCGACTCGAGTTAATTCGGGTCGGGTCAATCAGGTTCAAAATTATATTCGGGTCAATCGGGTCAACCCGAATTGACCCGAATTCTAAATAAGGTCGGGTTCGGTTATGTTTTTTAGCTTTGACCCGACCCGAATCCTACTAAGCCGGCTCAAAAACACTTTTACAATATAAAAATACTCGGGTTGACCCCAAACCCGAATTGACCCGACCCGAGTTGACCCGAACCCATTGACCCGACCCAACTTGACCCGAGTTTTAAATAAGGTCGGGTTCGGATATTTTTTTAAAGGCTTGACCCGACCCCGAGTTGACCCGAACTCGACCGGGTCAACCCGAATAATACCCCTACTTTTAGGGTACATTTTAGAAAATTCCTTATTAATATAGATAAAAGCATCTTTTATTAACATAGATAGATAGACAAATAGATGTTTATAGTGCAGCGATTGTTATTTCTTGCAATTAATGTAAAATAAATTTAAAAGCACTTACTTCTCGAATTAAACCTAGGTTGCTGAATTTTTCAGCGAGTAAATATAAGTTCATATTTAAACATGTGTTTAAGTTAGAGAGGGGATCACTTAAATTGTCATTCAACGAAAATTGTTATTACGCAAACAATCTTTATCAAATTATTTGACTAATTTTTAACAAGAATTTTAAACGTTGAAAAACTCATTGTGTAAATCTTGTTAAACTGTTTCTGCTTGTGATTTATAAAACTTTTTAAAAAAACATTGTTAACGTGAAGAGTGATTATATAATTTAGTTTTCTTTTTATAATCACTTTAAAAGAAACAACAATCTCTTTTACTCTAAGCTATATGTCGACATTAATCATTTAAACGATCTAATAATGTTAACACTCATTGAAGGTTCCTATTTGTTATGCTTGGATGTCAAACAAATCTGAATCATAATAGCAACTGTTTTGTCTTGTTTATGCTTTAGTTTTTAAGTAACAATTTTAAGGGATTGTCCAATTTGATCGGTTTAGTTTTTTTTGGTTTAATCATTGTTACAACTTACAACTTACAATAGGCATGGTCCTATTAATGTTGCATATGGTCTTTAGTTGTAACCTCGGTTATAATTTGTGCACCCAAGTTGGTTAACCAAACTACTTTATTTATATTCTTTTTCACAAATAATATTCACATTATTAGTTAAATTTGTTCTAAAATAATTTTCCACTTTTAATGTTAATTAATCAATCAAAACGATTTTGCAATGAAAGACATATGATTGGTTAATAGTAGTGAAATATTTATACATTTTCAAAATTATTTGTAACTATTAAAGCTGACATTTTCAAAATATTTATACATTTTAAAACGCAAAAAAGTATCAAATAACTTCAATAACTACTAAGGCTAGTCACAGTGGCAACCTAGTTCGTCTGTGCCACATCACATTTCTCTCTCTGACGACCTGACGACGACCTAGTTGCCACAGTGGTGACCAAACAATTTTTTTTTTTTTTTTTTAATTCAAATATTTTTAAAATCAAAATTAAAATTCACTAAAAATAAATAAAAACATTACAATATATTAAAAATTAAACGATACGAAATACATAATACATAAATCCTAAATCTTAAATCCTAATCTGAATACTCCTCGTCCGCAGGATCATACGCGGGAGGTATATAATCCTCGAGGCGAGACAAAGCTTCCTCGTCTACCGGAGACTCCTGGATCATCATATTTGTTCACCCGATAGCTCCAATTGACTTTGGTGTTGATGTTGTTCGTTATCCGTTGAACACACTTCCACAACTTGTCAAAAAGTTCGTCATCTCTGCGGGCTTCCTCCTTCAGAAATTTCTCGATAACACCTTTTCGTTCAGTGCTGATGTCGTTGCAAGTCTTGTAGCTGTTTCTCATCTGCAACTTCTCATTCCTCCCCAAAGAATTGGATGACGCGTATAATAGCGTCTTTTCTAGCTTCATCATCGTTATTGCATTGATTTTCAACGTACGTTCGCATATCAGTAGCGGAATGCGGGAGACGACAAGCCATAATGATGTTGCGTAAAGAGAATGTGAATTTTTATGTTGAATTGTGTTTGAAATTGTGTGTTTAAAAATGTGTTTGAGGTTGGTATTTATAATGTTGTAAAAAGTTTTGGAAAGTGGAAGTTTGAGCTTGTGAAACTCGGTTGTGTGCTCAACCGAGTTCACCTTTCTTCTCTCCCCAACCGACGCCAACCGAAGGTCTCACAATGGCTCGACCCTGCTCGACCGGGGGCCATAACCGATGACAACCTTGGCCATTGTGGCCACCCTAATAAAAATCACCATGACGGAACTTTTATATCATATTGATTTAAACAAATTAAGGCTACCCAAACCTAAGACAACATATTATATCGTCTCTAATCAAAGCTTTGTCAAAGTTGATAGATTAGCTAACCGTTTCTATTTATATCTAAATCAAGTGGTATCATAACTTAATTAGACATTTGTACTTGTACATGGTTAGGAGATAATACATTTCACTTTCGCAAATATAATATATATTATACCAAAATAAGAATCAACAGTATATTTACTTAACAACATTGAGCCAATTTTAAAAGTGATCACCTTTTGGGTTGGTGGTCCGAAAAATAGGAAAAAGAAAGTTTCCTAATTTTGATCTTATGCGTCTGGTAGACTATGCGACTTCAACCATTTTTTAACAAGTATCGGGTTTTGTCTTTTTCGAAAAAAAAAAAAAAGCACAAAAAAAGATTCAAAACTTAAAGTTTTTGAATTTAAAAAAAAAAACCTTGGTCGCACAAAACCCATCAACAACCGCTGGTCGATAAAACTTATGTCATCGGTCGAGCAAAAAACATCCATCATGGGTCCCATATTTCAAATAAAACAAAAATGATACGTAGTATAACATAACATCGGTCAAACAAATCACACCATGGTCGTACAAAATGTCACTTCAGTCGAGCAATAAACATCTACCTACCTCAGGACACTTGTTAAAAATTGAGTGAAGTCATACAGTTTAACAATTGCATAAGACTAAAGGCCCGTTTGGTTTATAGATAGGTTTAGGATTAGGATTATGATTTGAATTTGTATTTAGATTTAAATTTAATATATGTTTTGAATTAAATGAAAATAGAGAATAAAATAATATATTATATAATTAAAAATGAATATAATTTATAAATTTTAAAATGTATAATTATAAAAATAAAATAAAACAAAAATTGATTGGATGACATAAAAAATGAGCCCACTAAAATAAAGATTATAACAAAAGTAGGCAAAGGGGTAATGTTTAGCACAAAAACATATTTGGTACTCATCCCAATTTTAAGAACTCACATAAACATACCAAACAGCAATATTTGTCATCATCCTCAATTTCTACTTGTATCCCCTTAAACCAAACAGGCCCTAAAATCGGAAACATTTTTTTTACTGCAATGTGGACAGCAAAGAAAAAGGTGTCTTTTTGGAATTGGCTCTTAACATTTTGTCCTTATCATACGTCATATCTTAATCAAACTGACCACATAGCTTTCCATAAATTAGCAACAAACCAACCTTATTATAGAAACTCTATTATTGCCATAAATAGAGACTCCCCACCACCAATCATATGGATTTTAGAATCTTATTTGAAGGTAAAAAACAAACCACTCTTTGATCATCTTTATGTGTATGCAAGTTAGCTATATTTATGCAAAGTAGCAGCTTTTATTAATTATATCTGCATTTTACTATCTACATAATCATGTTACTATGATTAAATTTTAGTGGTTTAGTGAGTTAGTAGAGTAATTGATAGTTGCTTGAAGATACATACTATAAGAGACTTTAAAAATGGCATCGTCGAAAAGGGGGTATACCAAGGCAACTGATGCGACCGAAGTAGTAAATTGTCTAGTGGACGGGTGCATGGATGACCTTAGTAACTGCAGAAAGTATCACCAAAAGCATAAGGTTTGTGAAGCTCATTCCAAGAGTCCACAAGTTTTGATTAATGGCCAAACTTTGCGGTTCTGCCAGCAGTGTAGCCGGTACCACTTGTTCATTTCTCATCTTTTTTGCTTTTAAATTTGGTAATCTTAAGGAGCTTATGAGTTGAACTGATTATTTTGTGATTGTATCTATAGGTTCCATTCACTAGAAGAATTTGATGAGGAAAAACGAAGCTGCAGGAAGCGTCTTGATGGGCATAACAGAAGAAGAAGAAAGCCTCAACCATGTCTTTTTTCGCCTGGTTGATATATTATGCTAGTTACATGCTTAACTTATTGATTAAATAATATATACAGTTGTACCATTATGTTTAATTATACTTTCAAATTACTACTTTTCAGAAACCAATATGTTGCAGTTCGGTGGTCAGCCGGCGCACCCAACCATAGGTTTCATGAACCCTCGGTTCAATCAGTCTCCAGGTTGGATGGACCATTCGGACTACGCTCACTTTCTTCTGTCATCATCTTCAGGGTCATCTGGTACAACCTTGAGTCATGTGGCGCACCCTCCATCTGTTTCATTCCCTACAACGTCAATTGATTTGGATCCAGGCCTGCGTTTTGGTAGTTTGGAGTATGATCTTGATGCCGATTGGAATGGTGTGACAGACATGGAACCTCATGACTAAGCATCTCTTGATTGCAATCCTTCGCCACTTCTATCGAAATTGTCATTATTTGTATGCTTTAGTTAAGACATTAAGGTATGTAACTGAAATAAAAGGTTATATATTTGAAACTAGTTCATTTTAGCATTTGTTATCAGCAGGTAACCAACTTTGTTCTAATGTAGATTGTTAATACCTCAAAGCCAATTAGGTTCAGTTCCTCAGTTTAAAAATATATTGCAGCTGATATGAAACTGTCAGTGGTTATCTATTTCTATTCTATCTAATATAGTAGAGTTTCGAGCCGGCCTCTCCCTAATTAAATCTTTCTAAAAATACTAATTAAGCGCCTACGTGCGTTTTGACAAGTGTTCAACCAGTATTTGAATTAGCCATTTCAGAGTTGACGAGTAAAAATTATCTGTTAAACGTTTTGAATGAGCTCATTTGACATGGCCAAATAGCATTAAATAGTAAAATCCTTATTTAAAGATTAGTACGGTACCCGCACAATGCGGAGGCGGGTACCCTGTGATTAGGAATGGCAATGGGGCGGGTTTAGGGCGGGGCGGCTATCCCCATCTCCAAACCCGATTACAAAAGTCATCCCCAAACCCGCCCCAATCCCCATTGGGGATCTTATCGGGGCGCCCCGTTGGGGCGAGATGCTCCCCCAAACCCGCCCCATTCCCCATTGGGGTCTTATCGGGTTGTCTTTATTGAGCGTGATGCTCCATCTTACTTGTGTCGTTCCTCGTTTATCCTTATTTTTACACTATTAACAATATAATTTTATAAACTAACTTGAAGAATCGAGATTCTATTAATAATGAATATTGGAATAATTTGAAACTTTTTTAGAATATTATGACACAAAACAAGCTTCTATCATCACAATTTGAAATATTACAAAGATAAAAACTAATAAAATATATAGAATTATATTTTTAGTACGCAAATACTAACACAATATTTTATGTATATACACATATTTATATGTTTATATATATATCGGGGCGGGGATAGTGTGCCCCGTCCCCGCCCCAAACCCGATAAGAATCCCCGTTAAGGCCCAAAAACCCGCCCCAAAACCCGATAAGCCCGCCCCGCCCCGCCCTAAAAAGTTTGGGTTTCGAGTTTCCCCATCGGGTTCGGGTTTTTTTGCCATCCCTACCTGTGACTATATTTTTCGGCGAGCAAATGTTATTGGGTTAAATGTTTTTCTAACAAACACATAAAGAATCTCTGCAAAAAAAAAGTGCCTGTAAGAGTTGAGGAGTGAAAGTGAGGATATATTTGAGAGACTATTTTTGTGTGTGAGAGATAGGAATGGTTTGTGTGAATTTATATGGTGGATGCGATTACATATTTTTAATAACCATTATTGATAGTAATGATTTTTAGCGGTTACAATGAAGATTTAAATGGGCTGTTACAATGTTATTATGATATTGATGACTATCAAAAGACAACATTTCCATAATAAGCAAGTTTAAGAGTCTGGATTTTAAACCTTGCTAATAATGGAATAGTCTTAAATGCATTATAAGGTAGTAAAGATAGACGTGTTTTAATTTTGTTAATAACTGTAAGTTCGTAAAGTTTTAGTTTTTGTAGCCAGGTATTTTCAGAATGGATATATGTTCTCCTATGGAACACTTTTTTATTTGATTTTCGTCAAATCATTGTTAAATTTGAACACCAATATATTCTTTCGTTTGATAATATTATGCCAAACATGATATATATAAGCTAGGCCACCCACATTGACGAAGAAAATCATTCTCCTAACCAAGGCAGAAAAATGTGTCCCTCCATTAGCTTGTGAGAGAAGTCATAATTCAAAAACTTTTGAAACACAAGATTGAAAACAAAATGAATCAACCCAAGATTTTAAGGAAAGTAACTAAAAATTCCTAGCAAAATTTCATATTTATTGCATAATGAAATACTACTTTTACTGGAAAGGTTAATTAGGCAAACTCAAGAATTTCATTTGACAAATCTGCATACAAAAGAAGGATACATGTATTAGTCATTTTTACATAGTCTTCAAATGTTTTGCATAACAACTTAATTCGTTCGGTTCGGATATACTTTTGGAACTTCAAAGCTTCTATAATACACAATGTTTTAAATTTCAAACTAAGCACATTTAAACAACAAGATTTTTGCATAATCAACAATTTATGTGTTTCTATTTTTTATAACGATATGTGTTTCTATTTCATGTGTTGATCTAAACCTTCGAATCTGTAGGTACATTTAATTTTATGAGTTTCTAAATGATTTTTGTTTTTTGTTTTTTGTTTTTTTTTTTTTTTTTTTTTTTAATTTTAATTTGCAGATGGTTTTAGCATTGTCGTAGATATGTAATGTATAAATGGAGGGCGAGTGAAATTCAACTATGAAGTTAAAATAGATGGAATAAAACAATAGATAACCAGTTGTCCTTAGAAACAACTGATGGTGCAATGAATTACAACATACAATATGGCCTGCATCTTGTATGTCTATCAGAAGCACGCACAATTCAGCAAGAAAATAAGGAGAACCTGGTTTTGACCATTATTTATTTGTTTGGGCCATTTGCATATATATCCAAAGCATCAATTTTCACCCTCAAGACATTTGAGCTCTGTCACACCCAAAGTGCATTCAGAATGCATATCATCGCCTCGATCTCAAGTATTAGAGTATCAATGTATAACATAAACCATCTCCAAGGTGGCCAGTGGTAATTAAAGTAGCACGAAGGTCTCACAAGAAGGGTTTTTTTCTTTTTCTTTTTCTTTCCTAGTTTAATCAGTATTACAACAGGCATGGTCCAATTCATGTTGCATATGGTCATTAGAGCACTAGGTGTCACGACAAGCCTTAGGCTCGTCGTTGTGCTACCTCAGCGCCACATCAGCATCCCATTTTTTTACAACTAACCACAACAAACCCCCTCCTCACTCATAACAAACCTCAACCTCTTCATTTGGGGCCCACCACTACCATTTTATTTTTTTTATTCAATTTTCATTTCCAAATAAACTAAATAAATTCATTTCATTCAAATTAAAAATACAATACATAACTTAATAAAAAACGTACGAAACATAAAATAAAGATACGAAAAAAAAACATACGCAAGAAATACATCAAATTATAACGAAACTAATTATTCGGATTATGTTGTTGAAATTGTGCCCATTGAAGTTGTTGCCAAACATGCTCGATGAGACATCGTTGAAGCTTTGCGTGTTTGCGTTTATCATGTAGTTCTTTGGATTTTTTTCTTTGCACTTGGCAACGTTCAATCCATGTCTGCTACCCCAAAAAATGCATGCCAAATCCACAAATCGTATGAAGCAACGGCTTCAAGCATTATAGTTGGATATTTTTTATCACCTCTATGAAATTGGCCTTGCCATTCTTTCGGACAGTTTTTCCATTCCCAGTGCATAAAATCGATGCTCCCCAACATTCCCGGAAGCCCATGAACAATGTTATGTGTATGGTATAAGTGACGAATCTCATCCTCATCTGGTTTTCTTAAAAGCTCCTTAATAAATAGTTGGATTACGCACATAAGAAAAAAAATCTAGGCAATCGCGTGCACAGTGTTCATCTATTTGTAAATACTCATCTAATTCATCAGCTGATATCCCGTAAGCCAATTGGAGTAGGGCACATGTGCATTTCATAATCACACTAAAACTCATTACACCCCTACCATCGGGTCGCACTATAAAAAAATCAAAATGCCTAGGAAGAGGATGATGAGTTTCAATATATGTTTCAATACCTTGTACTATTTGTAGAAATAGACGACGGCTCATATGAAATCGACGCCTAAAATTATCGTCTGTATATTTTGGGTTGTCACCAAAATAGTCAGCAAGAAGACGTGCTTCAGCAATTTCACGTTCACGAGGGACATATTGACGACGTTTTGAAGGACCGGGTGCTTGTTCCTGCAACGTTTGCTCCGCCTCGAACTCTTTAATAAACATTTCTAGTTCCGTTAACTCTTCAAGGTCACTTTCGCCGGAATAAGATGATTCACTCGTGTAACTCATGTTTCAGCAAGTCTGAATGGTTTATTTTGATTGAATATGAAAAAAAAGTGTATGATATGTTATGTTAATTTATAGAGTGAGTGGTGGGTTTTTTTTTTTTTTAAAAAAAAAAAAAAAAAAAAAAAAGGATTATATCCGTTGTAAAACGGATAGTATTTGAAAAATTAAAACATTATAAAACACTTTTGTCAGAACAGTTACTCGTCGTCACCACGATGAGCTAGGCAACGACGCCCCACGGCGAGGGGGGTCGGTGTCTCGGCGAGGCATGGCAAGCCTCCACGGTGGACGGCGAGCCTCTACGGCGAAGCCACACCGTGTGCTCTTAGTTGTAATCTCGGTCATAATTTGTGCACCCATGTTGATTAGCCAAACTACTTTGTTAATATTTTTTTTCATAAATAATATTCACATTATTAGTTAAATTTGTTTCAAAATAAATTTCTACTTTTAAAGTTAAATAATCAATCAAAACGATTTTACAATGAAAGGAAGACATTTGATTGGTTAGTAGTGAAATATTTATACATTTTAAAACGCAAAAAGTTTCGAACAACTTAAATAACTGGTAATAAAAGATCACAATAACGGAACTTATACTCCGTATCAAGTTGATTTAAACAATGGCTACCCAAACCTGGGACAACCTATTATATCGTCTCTAATCAAAGCTTTATCAGTTGATAGATTACCTAACTGTTTCTTTTGGCAAAAATGCATATATATCCCTCCTAAAGTGAATAATTGGATATATATCTTTTGTATAAGTTTTTTTATCCACATAGTACAATGGTTTTTATGCATGCTTTTGATATATATGCAATTTTACATTTTCGAAAGTATATACATGCAATAGCCCCGTTTCTTTTCTATCAAGAAATGTTATACTATTGGTACCCATAAATTCCATAATCCATTTTATCCTCTTTTTACTCACTTTATTGACAAAATAATACATATTTTTTTATGTTTTTTTTCTGCATTTTTTTCTTTTACTACTTTTAACTTTTCAAACTCTATATTTTACGTTCGACACTTTTTCGAAAGTTTTACCCACTTTATTAAGAATAAAAGACAATTTTTATGTTTTCTGCTTCGTATTTATTGTGTTTTTACAGCTTTTGACTTGACAAACTTTATATTTTTTAGAGTAAACTACACCGTTCGTCCCTAAACTTATACAAATCCATCACGCTGAGTACAATCTTGCATGTGTTTATCATGCAAGGTCCCTATTCCATGGTTTTTATCACCCAAGGTCCAGTTGACCGTTAAGCCTCCGTCAACTTCCTAATGTCCGTTTATAGGTGAGGGCATAATGGTCTTTTCACTATGATGAAATTTTCTTTTTCTCATTTAGTGTCATCTGTTTCGCACGTCCCATCCACCATGATCCCTAATATAACAAAGCCCTATACTCATTGCTCATCCCCAAACTTGTCTTTAACCCAAAAAGCCCTAATACAATGTCAGCTATGAAATTTAATCTTCTAAGTGACAAATCAACAAGCCCCAACCTTAGTTTTACATTATGGCAAGTTAGAGAACAATCTTTTCTTGATGACCCTATGGAAGAACAAAACTCTACATTGAGGACGCATGGTAAATTTTTTTTTGCTTATAATCATTTTCAATGATATGTTCCTATGATTGTTTAAGGCATTTTTTCGTTTAGGTTACATAATCTTAACAGTGTTTTGTTCTTGGTTTCAACAACTGGTCGATTAGGCCGGTTTAGCACGAGGGTTTATCACAATGATATTTTCAGAAACTCGCCAAGTAGAATATACGATGAAGGTAAGGAAACTATTATTGATTTGTTTGGTATTAATGAGGTGTCTGTTGATGAGATGGATGCTCTTATGGTCTAAATTGGTTATGAGTCTGGATCTACTTTGTTAAGCTTGGTAGTACATTGGAAGATGGTTTATATAGCTTCTGTGAGCCTGTGAATCTAAATTTTTTGGAAGACATTGTCAGTGACCATAAGATGATAGATGTTTATGTTGAAATTGGTAAGACAAGATTAGAGTTGAATAAAATGTCTCTATAGTCAATTAAGATAGATTTTAGGGATATGGTTGAAGAAAGTAGAAAGGCAGCTAGTGCTGCTACCCAATCATGCTATAGATGACTGGTTTTAGTTTACATTGATAATGAGCATGTAGTAGAGCCTTTTCTACAACTAAAACAACTCTCTTTGGACGTCAATAGTATTGGAGAATCTAGTAATTTGCCAGATATTGAACCTGTGTTTTCAACTCTTGACATGTCATTAGTTAGCCAACATGCTAACCATATGCAGAAAGAGTTGAATTTTGGATATGATAGTGAAGTTGATCTTAGTGACAACAATGATCCTGCATTAGTATTGATTGATGAAGATAATATGTTTAAGGAGGCCGATGCTGAGGTTATTTTGTTCCAAGTTAGTCAGAGTAAGCAATTAGGCAAAATAGGAACATCTTGCTAGATAGCTGATGAGTCAATTGTGAAAAATGAAGAGAATACTTGTGAGGACAATGATTTACAACTTGCTTTGTTTCAAACATGAATATAATGGTTTACGCGCGGTCCTTCAAAACTCTATTGGTTAAATACTTATAATTCTTTTTACCTTTGGGATAAAATTGGTGGTTAAGGCGTAATCTATTGCTGGTCGTAACCAGGTGCTGTGCTGAGTTTTTGGGGGGAATTACGGCGTTATCAGTGGATGATATTACGCTGTAACCATGTCTGTATTATAATTACGGCGTAACTTGTAATGTGGGTTACACCGTAACTTGTCATTAGTCTGCAAGAATAATGATTAAGTTTCTTTTTCTTTCAGGAAACAACAACAATCCCACCTAATGGGTAAGATTCTTGTCCTATGACGATGAAATAAGGAAGCTATGCAGAGAAGACTACGTGAAGTTGGCAAAGAAGGAGATTGATACCCCCGAAGCTCTTGATTTTGATGCGTTCGAGGAAGTGAATGAAGGGTCTGCTTGCAGGAAATTGAAATTTTTTTGCAGGATCAAGTACACGGTGCGTAGTCGTTCGTTTACCTGCAATGCGTGGCTTAGGCTCTTCAAGATCAAAGATCCAGTGATTCCCAAGTATGCAGGGAATTCTCGGCATCCGCTGAGTTCAGACATGAAATTAACAACGATGATCAAGTCGTGTTATGGTTTCAGCTTGGAGGGGTAAGAAGGGAGTTGACTTTGAATCAGTTTATGGTTAGAATGATAACATCAAATAGTCCTGAATATTAAGTGTTAATTTCCCCCGATAATGCTCGTATTTTATATCATTTATATGGATTTACGCTTGTTTCCTCTATATTTCACTTTTAGGTAAATTACGAGCATTGGAGTTAAAGAGACGCGGATTTGGAGAGTTTATTGAAGATATATGATAGTATGCCCATTTTTAAGATGTTATGGCGTAACTCTCCTCTCACATTACGCTGTAACAGAAGCGTGGCTTAGAAAACCAACTAAACTGAAGATTACGGCGTAACTCCCTCATAGGATTACGTCGTAACTAATTAGGTCAAATGATGTTTCGTGCAGCAAGCTACGCCGTAACTCATTCCACAAATACGGCGTAACCATGATTTATTGAAGATACGGCGTAACTCATTCCTGATGTTACGCTGTAACAAGCTTTTCCAGAGCAAAATATGAAGAAATGGATGTTACGGCATAACTCTCAACTTAAGTTACGCCGTAACCAGATCTGGCCTATAAATACCGCCCAAATTCCAAAGATTTCTACTCATTCACTTCACACACCAATTCAGAGAACGTGGGTAGAAGGTCGAAGGCAGATTTTGAGGAGCATACGGAGCCATATCCAAGGGAGAAATCACTCCCCTACGATAAGCATTAGCAATTTATCATTTTTTTACTTTCAATTCATGTATTTTGATATGTTAAACATTGAATCGATTGTTTTAGTTAATATGACCGGCTAAGCACCTCTGGTGCTAGCCTAGTTATGATTCCTTGATTGTTTTGTTTATGTTTATATTGCTTCCATATAATTGTTTCTAGTGTATGCATGCATAGTTTGTTGGTAGCTACCCTTGTTTTCGGTAGTTTTGATCATGTAGTGGCTAGTTACTTAGGAGATATGACCAACTGACCCTAAGTAATTAGACTGAGTGGGAAGGGTAAGAATTGACCAACTGACGACCCTTCTTCGCTTGTGCGATTTGACCAACTGATCAGATCACCTACCATTTGGATGAACTTAAGAAGTTAGGGATGAGTGTTTAAGATGCTAGCCCCTGGGCACTCATTGTTATGAATCTTGCATGTAGCGGAACTTAATGACTTGGCTTAGGGGACTAAAAACAACTGGACTTACAAGGGTAGTAGCTTGTTCTCTGGTGGAAGCCTTTGCTGATAGGTTAGGACGAACTGACCAAATGATGTCCTAGCGACTTTTACCCCCACTTGAAGCAATTGGAAGTAATTAAACGTGAACTTTACTTGATAGGATGAGTAACTAGGTTAGCACACTTCTTCTCTGTTGATCACAACCCTCGCCTTTATTTGCTTTCTCATATTTTCTTGTCTTTAGTTATTAATTAATCATTTCAACCTTAAAATCTGTGACACCTAGACTTAGTTAAAATCCGCACACATAGCTCTTGGGATGACCTCGGTTTTACCGAATACTACACTACACATGATCGGGTACACTGCCTGTTAGTGCATTAGGGTAGACCATAGGTATAACGAGACATTATAAATATTAAAACCTGGTCAGTAAAACCTGCATCAGACAATGATTTGTTTGAGGAGTTTTATGGCACTTTTTGGAGGTTCAGACCCGAGTCATACAACCCCACCACCTATTTCAACATCATATTTGTAGTAGAGGGGTACAACTCGAAGCACCTCCTTCATACACCATTGTAAGGAGTCCGATTCACCGGCTTGTTCACATGTTGATTGCATGTTCTCTCAAGGAAACGCATTCGACGAAAGAAAAAATGACTATGGATGATCTTTATCTCCTTCATCGTATGCATGGGGGGAATCACATTGATGTTCCTCATTTCTTGGCTAGGTTCATGGCTAATGAAGCTAAGGGCTTCTCCACAAAAAGTCCGATTCAAGGGCCCCATTTCATTGGCAGGTTAGCAAGGAGCTACGATTTGATGACTGATGAGGCGTTATCTTTGGTGACCCGTGGTAGGGAGACCAACTTGATTGGAAAGAATAAGCTAGTCAAATACGAGAATTGTTGCCTCAATGTACTAGGTAAACCTGAGTTGTTAGTGGAGCCCCCAATGAGAGGTGGAGAAGCAGGTGAAGCTGGGAGTAGTGGAGCTGGTGGTAGTGGAAGCCAAGTGGAAGCTGAAGAGCAGGTCTTAAGGGTCCGACGAAGGGCCAATTTGAACATTGGGGACATGTTGCATATGATTGACGGGAGGCTGGATGACATGGAAAGCCACTTTAATGAGGAAATTGATAGCCTAACTGTAGGCTTGTATGGACTTAGTTCTCAGTTTGAAGGTTTTTAGGTAATCTCGATCAGGTGCAGGAGCTTCAACTAGATTTCTTCAGCTGGAGCACGGACAGAACAAGTAAAATGCTCCAAGAGATGCACTTGAGCCATCCCCGTTGGCATGGAGCCCCCTATGTGTACCAGCCAGATATCTCGGACATTGGCGTCCAGCAAAGGGAGGCCTTTATGAATGTACAGCCGACTCCCGGAAGCACCACCAGCACTCCCTTTGACCCGACACAGTACCAGTCTATGGAGCATGATCTTGACAGGGATGAGTGATTCCCCTGTGATTTGAACAATCTTAAAACACTTTTAAAATAATTTATCTATGTCTATAATAACGTTACTACTAGGATATTTGTGATGATATTAATCGTTAGTACTAATAGGTACGAAATTTCCTAAGTGTTTTTGTGTAGGTTGTGGGACTGCGATACAATTATGGCGTAACCTTGTAGCTGAGTTACGCCGTAACCCTTTGTTAGAAAGAAAATTTGAGGGCAATTTAGTTAAGGCGTAGTCATCCAAATAAGATACGCCATAGCAACCTTCTAACCCTTAGTGAGACATCTTGGGCAAGCATTTGAGAGAGGGGAGTTTTTTTCTTTTCCTTTTTATTTAAGTACAAATGGGACTTTGTACACTTCAAGTGGGGGGATAGGAATAGAAATGAAGTATATGTTTACTTTAGCCTACTTGCCCTAATTTTCTAGTTGGTTTAGAAAAATTTGAGCTCTTTTGAAAATTTTTGTCATGTTTTTAACCAATCTAGAATTGCATAAAGCCAAGCACACTATAACCCTTAATGTCATTGGTGAGATTTAGCCTTTCCGCTTCCCCTATTTTACCCAATTCTACCAAAAATTGAGTGTGCCGATAGTGTTGTAGACTTTAGAACTTGGCTCTTACATCACTTCGAGACCATAGACGAGTAGTGTATCAAGTTATCTTCGTTCATTTGGAAAAGGCAATTCGAAGAGACAAATGTTTTAGGATTAACCCAAATAGCCCATATGTGTTCACTTGTGTGCGTTTATAGATTAGTCGCATTGACTTTTTGACCTCCGTGATAACCCTTTTTGTTGCACTCACCATTAGTGCAAGATACCCCTAGTTACACCAATTTGAGCCTATCATTTCATTATCTAACCCTTTTTTGTTACACCTTTACGCCTTTACCTTTCGTGTAGTCTTATCTTACGATCTAGAAGTCGTTGTTCGCCCTAGTTCAAGGTTTGTGTGACAGTTTCAGAAATCACGCTAAATTGAAGTCATCCTATTGAAGATCCCCCAATATTCTCCTTATGTTCATCTCAAGTGGGGGGATAAGATATCATTGCATTTATGTTTAAAAAAATGTGTGATTAGTTCTTGTTGATAAAAGTGCAAATTGTTATAGTACTATGATATGTGGTTACTAGCATCGAGGAAACCATCTCGATTACATTAGAAGATTGGAGTTAGTCAAGATACCAACAGTTCATGGAAAAGGAAATATATTCACTAAATGGTGAATTCCCCTGATGCATAATGATCCAGTTTTCGTACCTTGAAGTTGAACCTTGAATGAACGGTGGGGTGATGGCAACTTGGTTTTAAGCTAATGCTATTTGTTTTCTTTTTCTTTACACCCATTAAAATATCTCATGCCTTACCTTACCCTTTTTGTCATGAAGCGTGTCTAGGTGATGAAGCGAGAAATCCTTGATGTCTTGGCCATAGATTTGGTCATGTATCATTGATTTGTCCACTTCGCCGTGACACGTTAGTAATGACACTACCCCCTTAACCTTTGAATCACTACAAACCCAACATTGCCTTCTAAAGATTGTCTTGACCTTAGCTCTAGTGGTGGAGACGTTTGTAATTGCCAAGCTTATGATAGCATACTTGCTATGTTTGTGCAATTGAGTGATCACCCCAAAATATAACACTTAGATTAGGATGAGCGTGAGAGTGTTTTCGTCTCCATTTCGTGAGGTGTTCGGCTCTTATAATTATTCTAGTATGGAACTCTTATCTGCACATTCCTTGGTTTATTCCAGGAATGTATTATTTTTTACAATCTAAAAGTCTACTTGAGGGCAAGTAGAGTTCAAGTGGGGATATTTGATAACATCAAATTATCCTGCTATTCTAAGTATTAATTTACCCCTTTATCGTCACATTATGATTAAAATGCTATTAGAAACATCCTCATTCCTTCTTATTTCATTTCAGGAACTATTTCATATAAAGAAGCGGTATTGGACATTTCTAAGCTCAAGGATCGTTTTCTCTCACATTTACTGAAGACCACGGCGTAACTAAGAGATAAAGTTACGCCGTAATCATTTGCACGTGGAATACGACGTAACAATAAGGTGGAGTTACGACGTAACAAGACTACAGAACATTTTACAAAGAATACGGCGTAACAAAGGAGTGAAGTTATGCCGTAATATGATTACAGATTATGAAACATCAACTTTACAAAGACTACGGCGTAACCATCAGCTCAGGTTACATCGTAACCATGCATAAACATCAACTTTACAAAGACTACGGCGTAACCATCATCTCAGGTTACGCTGTAACCATGGATAAGTATCAAATTATAAAAGATCTATGGCGTAACTAGTTCATAAGTGTGTTACGCCGTAGCTAGTATTCAAGCCTATAAATAGACGATGATTTTATTAGCTTTACGCATCTCTCCTTTCCCAAACCTTTCTAGGGTTTGGGGAGATCAAACACAGAAGAAGAATTATGGCTTAGGAGCATGAAGAACGAATTTGTATTCGAGTTTGGATTCCTTTTATATTTTTCTAGGGTTTATATTATGAATTGATGTTATTAATTTATGTTTGCATTTATGTTATTGAATCTTCTCTTTATTTCTTTATAGACATCTACTTAGTCTTATCATAGATCGCTAGTCTCGGCAATATTATAAGCTTGTTAGTATCTAAAGGGTTGGGAGAATTGACCAACTGACCTTAGTCTAATAGGTTCTGATAGTATGGAAGGAATTGGCCATAGTAAAACCATTATTCGTGTGCGAACTGACCAAATGATCACCTAGCAAGTGGAGGTATTTAAGAAGCTTGGGGAAACCTAAGTTCCTAACGGTCGGGTTTTCATAGACTAGATCTAGTAGATTTGGCTCTTAATGACTGCTATTAGGTTACCGAATGATCTCGGGTGACCTGTTCATCTTGGTGAGGAATCTAAGAACCATAGGCCATGACAAATTGACCAAAGGATTCTGGCGATAATTAACCACTATATTGAACCTTTACATCGAGAATCATTTCTTATATGTAACCTTGGTTAAGCTTCACTTTTCTCTCTCTTTATACTAAACTCTTATATCTGTGTAATTAGAATATTTATAACTATCTTATCATATCAATATCAAATTATGTTACTTCTAATCATCTTAGTTCTTTCAAGGTCACTGCTCTCTTGGAACGACACTCGGATTTACCTAAGGTTTTACTTCATCTGATCGGGTTCTCTGCCCGTTAGCATGTGTTTATCCTAGTTTATCTCAGTTTTATAAATATTAAAAGCAGGATGAAATAGCACATTAGCAAGCCATACTTTCTTTTAAGTACGACGTACTTATTTACTCAGAAACAATAATTCATTTTATCCGACTTGAATTTTGCTCTCGTTTTGATAAACCATTACCCTTCGCAGTTTAATCTTGGATAAGCACACGATCTTCCAACGTAGAACTTGTTACTCCTCTTTCCGAACCCAAACGAACCATAAATAAAATATGTATAAAAAATAGAAGACGTTGAAAAACTAAAAAAAATACCATCTTCACAAAAAGATTTACGAACCGAAACCCCTTAAGAAATAATCCCTGCTGTCGACGATCTTTCTTGTTATCTATTTTTCGGTAAATTCATTGAACTTTACGATCCTATGGATAACACCGATAATGAACCCATGTGGGCCGCCGACCGGACCGTTGCTCCTACTTCCGGTCTAGCAATCACCATACCCGACACCGCTAATGAATTTGCTATCAAAGAAAACCATTTGACCTTTGTCAAAGGTAATCAATTTAATGGACGAACCGAAACCAACCCTCACAAACATATCCACGAATTCCTTGGAATTTGTGAAATGTTCAAATATGGAACTACCGAAACCGAACCCGTCCGGCTTATGATGTTTCCGTTATCACTAATTGGAGAAGCGAAAACCTGGTTAGACGAACTCGATGAAGGAACCATAGAGTCATGGGACGAACTTCGTACCGCTTTCATAAGCAGACTTTTTCCTCCAGTATTATTCGACCAACTTATCGGTGAAATCCGTGCTTTTTATAACCACGAACGAGAAACTCCAACTGAAGCATGGCTTCGAATGAAATAATTACTAAGAAACTATCATGGACATGGTTTATGTAAGAGAAATATAATCAAAATATTTTACCATGGACTTGACGAAATCACACAAGAAGTCTTAAATGCTGCAGCCGAAGGAATATTCCTTTACAAAACTCCTAACCAAGCCTACCAATTCTCGAAGACAAGGTATTACTCAAACATGATTTGACCAAAAATTAGAAACTAAAAATCACTTTTCGCAAAACTGTTGTTTTTCAAAGACAAGATAGCAGTAATTCTAATACTGACAGAATTATGGCTAGAATGGATTCCATGACCATAAAAATGGACACCTCCATGGATCTCAAAGACAAATTAGAAATTTATACCAGAAACCATCAAGCATCAATCCAAAATTTGGAAGAAATTTTTGACAGATTAACTGAGAAATAATCTAGTCGACCGTTTTGATCTCTTCCCAGTAATACTCAACAAAATCCTAGAGGTAGCTCATCCGGAAGCAGACCTTATCAACCACCTCAAGCTCATAACGAGCATGTGCATGCCATATCCACAAGAAGTGAAACATCATATGACCCACCACCTAACCCTAACAAATAAAAAACTATTGTTGAACTAGACCATGATGATGATGATGAACCAACACCTCAAAGAAAATTAAAAAAAAAATGCAGTACCTGAAACACATGTTCTCAAACCATACAAAAAAATACTATACCCCCAACGTCTCAGAAAAGAGAAAATGGAAGCTCAATATGGGAAATTCTTAGACTTGATTCGTGCTGTTAGAATCAATGTACCTCTTGTCGATGTTATTGTAGGAATGCCAAATTATGGCCAATTTATGAAAGAACTCGTCAGCAATAAACATAAACTTAAAAAGAAAATCTGAAACTTTCCTAAGCGACGAATCTTCAGCAATCATTCAAAACAAAGTACCACCTAAACTCGAAGACCTAAGAAGTTTCCTCATTCGTTTTACTTTTGGCAAGATATTCTCTTGCAACGCCTTGGCCGATCTTCGCGCAAGTATAAATCTCATGCCATACTCTTTGTATGCAAAACTATCTCTTGAAACTCCAAAACCTACCAAAATGAGTGTTCGATTAGCAGACCGATCTTTTCAATATCCTGTTGGGATAGCTGAAAATATGTTAGTTGAAGTCGGTAAGTTTACATTCCAAGTAGATTTTGTCATCCTTGTGATGGAGGAAGACAATAAAGTTCCTCTCATTTTGAGAAGACTATTCTTGCACACCGCTGATGCAACAATCCGTGTTAAACAAAAGAAACTCAATATCGGAATTGGAGAAGATCAAATAACCTTTTCAATCAATTCATCAATGAAGCATTCATGTGCTAATGATGACACTTGTTTCAGCATTGACGTCATAGATGAAATTCTTGAAGAAGATTTCGATGTTCTACTAGCTGAAGGAAGTGAAATTCTTTATTCAATAGAAGGAACCATCTTCGAAGAAGAAATCTTTGTAGAGTTTGACAAATTCGTGGCTATGAATATCGAAGAATATATCAAACCTGGGCAAGAAAAAGAAATAACTTTCGAAAAGATCACATTCAATTCTGATCATAAAATAAAAGAATCTCTTGAAGAACCTCCTACGGATCTTGAACTTAAACCTCTTCCAAGTCATCTAGAATACACATTTCTAGAAGGCACATCCTTACTTCAGTAATCATTTCATCTGAATTCTCAGACAAAAACAAAGTAACTTAATCACTTTCCTTAAAAACCACAAATGAGCTTTTGCTTGGAGAACATCAGATATACCTGGTCTGTCTATCTTTTTGCAAGCACAAAATTCAGATGCTTGATGACAAGAAACCAGTTGTTCAAAACAAAAGCGACTAAATCCAAACATGCAAGAAATTGTTAAAAATTAAGTAACAAAACTTCTTGACGCTGTAATATTATATACAATTGCTGATAGCCCATGGGTCAGTCCTATTCACTGTGTACCAAAGAAAGGTGGTATAACCGTAGTTACCAATGAAAAAGATGAACTAGTTCCTACTAGAACCATTATTGGCTGTAATGTCTGTATTGACAGCAGAAAACTCAATGAGGCAACTGCCAAAGATCACTTTCCTTTACCCTTCATGGACCAAATGCTAGTAAGACTCCCAGGAAATGAGTATTTTTGTTTCCTCAATGGTTTTTCTGGATATTTTCAAATTCTCATCAATCTAATTGATCAAGAAAAAACAACATTTACTTGTCCATTCGGAACATACGCTTACAAACGAATGCCTTTTGGTCTATAAAATGCACGTGCCAATTTTCAGAGATGCATGATTGCAATATTTCATGACATGAATGAAAAATCCATCGATGACTTTTCTGTATTTGGAAATTTGTTTGCAAATTATCTTGTCAGTTTGGATAAAATATTCAAGCGATGTGAAGAAGCTAATCTAGTTCTCAATTGGGAAAAATGTGACTTCATGATTAAAGAAGGAATTGTGCTCGGACACAAAGTGTCTGGAGCAGGACTGGAAGTTGACAAAGCAAAGATTGAAGTCATAGCTAAGCTTCCACCCCTTACTAGCATCAAAGGATTAGAATTTTCCTAGGTCACGCCGGATTTTACCCACGATTCATTAAAGATTTCTCTAAAATAACTCGACCTTTAACCAAACTTCTTGAAAATAATACTCAATTCGAATTCAATGAAGAATGTAATAAAGCATTTGAAATATTGAAAGAAAAACATACATGTAAACCCATCATCACAAGCCTAAACTGGAATCTTTCGTTTGAGTTAATGTGTGATGCTAGTGACAGTGCCGTTGGCGCAGTCCTTGGCCAGCAAGATGGAAAACATTTTCACCCGATCTACGTTGCAAGCAAAACATTAAATGCAGCTCAACAAAAATACACAATCACAGAGAAGGAACTCATGGTTGTTGTATTTGCATTTGATAAATTCCCTGCTTTTCTCGTTTTATCCAAAACGATTGTCTACACTACTCCGCATTAAAATGATTGGCTTTTTTATCCATAACGCTCGTTTTATACATATATTCTATAGCGTATTAATTTTTACAATGTTTCTTGTGAACTTTCGATACTTAAAAGCATAAAAATACATTTCAGGTTCACTCGATGAAGGATCTTAGAAGCATACAATAATATATCCGTATATCATAAAAGAAATGCAAATTCTTGGAGTCATGAATAAATAAAGTATAGAAGCCTTAAAGTATACCAGTCTTAGCAAATAGTACGCCTGTTACGTGAAGCGTTGGAAGATATACAATATGAATAATCACAGAAAGCACGTCGATCTTAATAATATGTACGGCGGTCTTCATTTCAATTATAACACTTTGGTGCTAAGTAAACACACGAAGTACGCCGGCTTTATCTAGAAGTGCGGCGTACTTCAAAAGCTGGTCAGTCTCCAGCTTATTTAATCCACCCTCTTTTATCTCATTTGATACCACTAATAAAAAAACCGATCAATTGAACTTTGTACCTACAAAAATAATCCATGAATCTCAGCCAATAACATCAATTGGAGCATGAATCCTGGGGTTTGATTTGTAGGAAAGTTATAGAATTTGAGTCTTAGAATATTTGGTGCTAGTGACAGTGTGTAATCTATATATCCGATTCAAGGCTGTATTCTTTCTAAAGTTTCATTTCATATTACTATTGAAACTATGTATGTCATAGCCATGTTAGGCTAAACTCCTTGTGATTGCTTGGATATGTTAACTATATAGGTTTATTTAAGGTCTTAGGTTCATGGTTTTGTCGAATTTTATAGCATAAGTCTATTTGTTTCATTAGTTTGCTAACAGGGTATTACATAACATCATAAGCAAGTTTTACTTGTGTTCTTAAGAGTTTGTACAACATGATCAATATAAAAATCATATATATATATATATATATATAGCATATATAAGTATGAAATCATAAAAATAAACATGAGTAAGAGATCTATTACAACTTTTGGCCTCAAAAAGGGAAACTAGGACAAGAACAAAATCACCAACTTTAATCCTTCAACAACATCCTAGCTTTCATAGCTCTTGCAACTCTTGAATTCAACTTAGGATCACTTGAAATAATACTTCTAATCTTTTTCAAATCATCTTGTACCTATAGCCTACAAATCAACCATGGAATGAAGAAACTATAACTTGGATCATGTAAAGCTTGACAAGAGCTTTAGAAAGGATATATGACTTATAACTTGGAGATCAAAGATGAAATTGCTACGAATTATGATGATGGTTGGTTTTTGGTGATGAAACAAAGAGTAAACGAGTTTTCTTATCATAATATGGAAGTATATATAAAGTATAAATGAGGAGGTTAGTTTTTAAGATATTTTCCAAGTCTTAACATGTAAGTAAACACATGTATTCATCCTAATGCATCAAGACTTATCACCAAGCCATCAAGGCTTGGTGAATCACTAAGATTTCATTCATAATAAAATATAGGGTGACTAGGTGAGTTTTGATATTATCTAGTGTTTTACGTAGTGTGTTTTGGTCCTGGTAATTGCTAACGTTAAGTATTTAAATCATGAATCTTAAAACCTGGTATCGTAAAAATATAAAACTGGTGGGAAATGTTGAAAATTATCAATATACTCTACAAAATTATATTAGATGAGTAATAAGTTTAACGGAGTGTGTAAACGTTGTTAAAACCTAAAATCGTAGGTTAAATACGCATAAAGCGTAAAACGTACGAAGTTTACGTAAAAATAGAAAAAGTGAAATGTGATATATCAAATATGATTATAATGATCCTAAAAGACTTAAAATGGGTATAATGGGACTAGGCTAGTGTCGGTTGGTGTTAAATGTACGTTAAGTCTAAAATCGAAAATGTTAAATAATAAAGGGATGATTTTATGGTCAAATGGGGAGGGAAATGTGTTGAATTTTCCAAAAATATAAAAGTTCTTAAACGTAATAGAAAATACTGTGCAGGTATAGGTTAAGTTCATGTATAAATAATAATGCTTAAAACGTGACTTTAGACTCGTAAAACACATGGTCTATTTGGTAATATTTGAAATTAAATTTTAAATTTTCATATATTGATTATAAGTGAACTAAAAATTAATCCAATGTGATAAAAATATTCAGAGTCGATTTTCATTACGCGTAGGATAACCTAACAGTTATATTTAAAGTTTAAAATTTTACGCGATTTTGAGATAAAATGTTTATGTTTTAAATAAATATTTAACGTGAAATTTTTAGAGTTGTTACAAATGTCACGTTTTCCAGAAACGCGGCGTACTTTAGGAATAGTACGCCGGGTTCTTGCAAAAGATCGACGGTTTTGAAAAATTATTCGGCGGTTTTTCAGTAACAGAGAGATAAAATTTTGCAGATTAACACAATAACCCAATCTAATTTTTTGACTAAGATACTTAAACAGTGATAACAGAACAAAAACTAATCCCGGAAACGACGTCAAAAACTTTGATGTGTCAAGAAAGCTTTAAATTTTTAATACTAGATCTACCGTTTTCTTAGTTTCAAAACACACGGGTCAAAGTATAACTCTCTTTTGTAGTAAGGTTTACAGGTAACACCAGGTCGATCCACAGGGACTATTTAATTCTAGTTATCACAAGGAGCTACTTAGGATGATTTAGATTGAATTAAGGCAAGTATGCGAATAGAAGCATTTTAAGTCGAGTCCAAATATGAGACATATATGATTACTTGGATAGTCTTTATAACTCAGTGGTAAGATGAATAACAATGATCTCAGTGGCAAGAACAAATTCTTTAGTATAATTCAGGATTAGTTATTTTTGTCAAAATGGCGTTTCACAAATTAACCGGTTTGATTCAAGACTTATGTATAATATCAAGCAAGCTTGTTTTCACAGATTTACCAGATTACTACAACACTCCAAAATTAATCGTATATCACTTAACACGAGCGGATTTCTCCAACCAATTAATCAAAACTCATAGACAAGATTCGATAATTATAACATACTAAGTGGTTCTTTCGACCTATCCTGATTAGTACATAAAATCAAAAGCGATATCCAAATGAAACAAGTTTCAAGTACAACAAGTTCTTATCATAAGCAAGAAATCATAAGAGATCATATTATCATCAAACACAATTTATTATATTAACATATCCAAGCAATCACAAGTAGTTTAGCCTAACATGGCTATGACATACATAGTTTCAATAGTAATATGAAATGAAACAGAAAACATACAACCTTGAATCAGATATATGGATTACACACTGTCACTACCACCAAATATTCCAAGACACAAATTGTATAACTTTCCTACAAATCAAACCCCAAGATTACTGCTCCAATAGATGTTATTGGCTGAGATTCGTGGATGATTTTTGTAGGTACAGAGTTCAGTTGATCGGTTTTTTGATTAATGGTATCAAAGGAGATAAAAGAGGGTGGATTAAATAAGTTGGAGATTGATCAGCTTCTGAAGCACATCACACTTTCAGATAAAACTGTTTACTTGGCGCCAAAGTGTCATAATGGAAATGAAGATCGATGTACATATTATTAAGATCGGCGTGCTTTTTGTGATTATTCAGATTGTATATATGCCAAAGCTTTATTTAACGGGCTTACTATTTGCTAAGACCTACGTACTTTAAGGCTTCTATAATTTATTTATTCATGACTGCAAGACTTTGCATTTCTTTTATGATATACGAACATATTCTTGTATGCTTCTAAGGTCCTTCATCGAGTGTACCTAAAATGTATTTTCATGCTTTTAGGTATCGAAAGTTCACAAGAGAATTTATGTTTGTTTAGGTGAATTGAAGGCAGGATTCGAAGCTTGTGAAAGAGAGTTGTTAGGATTAGATGCTTTTTGTATTGATGATCCTTTGAATGGTTAACTTTTTACAATTGTAGTAATTGATAACAACAATGGTATATACCCATTAGCTTATGCTTTTGCAGAATCAGAAAACATAGAAGCATGGACTTAGTTTCTTTAATGTTTATCTGATGATCTTGAACTATAGTCAAACTCAAACTTCACTTTTATTAGTATCATACTAAAGGTACTCCCTTAAATTGGTACTGAATTCATGTTCCTTTATTTTGAAATAGGCAATGAACATATGTGATTTTGTGCAGGGTGTCATTTCAGCTTTAGGAGAAGTTTTTCCAAATGCAGAGCACAGATTCTGTCTTAGAAGCATTCATGATAATATGAAACTTAAATGGAAAGGTAGGGCCTTCAAAGACTATTTGAGGAGATGTGCAATAGCCTCAACTGTTATACAATTTTGAGTAGGTATGCTTGATTTCAAGAGATATAGTGAACTAGCCCAGGTTTGGTTAAGTAAAATACCACCAATCCATTGGTCAAGGGCACATTTTGCAGGTAAATTATCTATCTATATAACTAAAGTGGTATATGTTAATGTATTATGAAATTTATAATTAAAACATCTTTTTTTAATTGTTTAGGGTGGCTCATTCTAATAGGTCACTTAACAACATGTGTCAAGTGTTTCATAAAATAGTTGTGGTATGAACAAACCAATCATTACAGCCTTAGAATACATCATGGAATACTGTATGAAGAGAGTGGTGAATTTTTTGAATTTGATTGGGAAGAGTAATGGGCCATTAACACCAACTGCACTACACATGTTAGATGTGATTCAGAAAGAGATTGTTAAGTAAAATGTTTTATGAATTGTGAGAGATAATTTTTAGGTTAGTGGACCATGGGGAGACCAATGTGTTGTAAATGTTGTAACTAAGACTTGTACTTGTTGAAGATAGGAGATAACAGGTTTACCAATGTGTTAGTCGATTAGTATAAGGCTTAGGCCTGTTATGTGTTTAGGCCCATATTGTATCCTATATATATTTATCATGTACCAAACATTATATGACTTGGGAATATACACAAACTTACATGGTATCACAGCCTTAAACTCGATCCATCTAAACGATTTTTTTTTTTTTTTTTTTCGTTTGTCGACCAAAGTGTTGTCGACCTAAGTTTCTGTTTGTCGATCATAGAGTTGTCGACGGTGTGTTTTGTTTGTCGATCATTGAGTTATCGACCTTTGTTTCTACACGTTTACCAATCCCTAATCGTTAACCACAAACTTTTGTCAAATCGTTACTGTTTGACAATAAGAATTAACATAGCCAATAAGAATCACTGCATACCATTGTTTATTCTTAGGTCCAATCAACATTGATTTAATCGTAGGTCCATTAATATTGTGAATCACAATATTAAACGAGTGGGACTCCACCATAACCAATCCCTGGCCTACACACTTATAACATTCGATTACTAACCTTCACCAACTTGTTTTTTATTCGCCTATCAATACTTTGGAGACCATTATTTTATTACCCTCGTGTGCAACATAATACTACTTCTATGGCTTTTTATTCGAGTCCCTATTATGCTTCTATGTCAGGCCTATCGGGTTTTGTTAATCCAACGCAAGTCTCAGGTTATGCCTCAGGTTCTTTTGCACCTCAGTTTATGCACCAGGCTCCACAACTCGTCCACACAGTTCCACAAGGGGTCCAGTTTGGTATGCAGGCTCACTTCGGGGGTCAGGGGGTTCAGAATGCACATGTGGTGCACCAGGGAGTTCAAGGGAATCATATTGCTACGCAAGGTCAACAAGGGGAGTATTTCGTTTACCCGGTTCAGTTAGGTACGCAGGTTCATCAAGGAGGTCAGGGGGGTTCAATTCGTCAAACTAGTCAACCGGGTCCCGCGGGTCAAGAAACTATTTCACCACATGATTTTACTGCCGGGACTCTACCGGATACTACTTCCGGTAATTGGAATATGGACACAGGTGCGTCCTCACATCTTAACGATAATGTCAATAGTCTTAGTGATGTTTTTAATTCGTGTATTTATTTATCTGTTGCTGTTGGTGACGGGCATTCTATTCCCGTTACTAACTCTGGACATAGTATTTTGCCTACGCCTTTTCGCCCTCTTCATTTAAATAATGTTTTAATTACTCCTAATATCGTCAAAAATTTGATTTCCGTTCGTCAATTTGTTTGTGATAATTATTGTACTGTTGAATTTGATCCCTTTGGTTTTTCTGTTAAAGACTTTCATACTCGCCGGGTGCTGCTCCGGTGTGATAGCACTGGAGATCTATACCCTGTCACGCAGCCCTCTCCTATTCCTCAAGCCTATCTCACTAGTCAGTATACGTGGCATCAACGACTTGGACATCCAGGAAGTGAAGTGCTACATCGTGTTATTTCCAATAATTCTATTTCGTGTAATAAGGAGAAGTCTCCCGTGCTTTGTCATGCGTGTCAGCTTGGCAAACACGTGAAACTTCCGTTTGTTAGTTCTTCTACTTTAGTTCAGTCTTCTTTTGACATTATTCACTCGGATTTGTGGACTTCCCCAATTCCGAGTCTGTCTGGTTTTCGGTACTATGTTTTATTTTTAGATCATTATTCACAGTTTGTTTGGGTTTATCCTTTAGTTAATAAATCTGACGTTTTTTCCAAATTTTTGTTGTTTCGTAATTTTGTTAAAACTCAATTTCAGAGTGAAATTAAGTCGTTTCAGTGTGATCATGGTGGTGAATTTGATAACCACTCATTTCATAAATTATTTGCCGACAATGGGATTGAATTTAGATTTTCTTGTCCACGCACTTCCCAACAAAATGGAAAATCCGAAAGGATGATTCGCACCATTAATAATCTAATTCGGACTTTACTGTTTCAAGCTCATCTCCCTCCTAACTATTGGGTTGAAGCACTCAACATGGCCGTTTACCTCTTGAATATATTACCATCACGTGCCATTGACAATGAAGTCCCATACACCCGCCTTACTGGCACTACACCAGCTTATAGTCTTTTACGTGTCTTTGGGTGTCTTTGTTACCCTCATCTTGATGCTGACCACAAACTTGGAGCCCGTGCTACACCTTCCATCTTTTTGGGCCATGCTACTAATCATCGTGGCTACCGTTGTCTGGACCTCAACACCAATAAAATAATCATTTCCCGACATGTTACGTTTGATGAAACAGTTTTTCCGTTTGGTTCCACGATACCAAATGTTAGTCCCAATGTTAGTCCCTTGTATGATTTTTTGGACGACACCTCAAATTTAATCTCCAATATAATCAAACAGTCACCTACATCTACTACTGCTTCACCTCAACCTCAACCTAACCCGCCTGCTCCTACTATCCACACTGATGAGCGTAATTCTTCTACACATGATCCACCTTCCCCAACTGCGCCTCATATTACCACCCCACTTCCCACACATGCCACTAGCCCATCTACCCAACATCCCACCCTCGTTTTTGTTTCCCAAGATCCACCAACTACAACTATTAATCCAAATCCGGTTTTGATTCATCCCATGGTCACACGTTCTCATGTCGGGACTACTCGTCCTAATCCTAAGTATGTTGGTCATGTGTCCACAGTTTCTCTTTTACCTAGGTCGTATAAGGATGCTCTTGATGATCTGAATTGGCGAAATGCTATGTTTGATGAATATAATGCGCTTATTAAGAATAAAACTTGGACTTGTGTACCTCGTCCTGCGGGTGTCAATATTGTTAGGTGTATGTGGTTATTTCGCCATAAGTATTTGGCTGATGGCACTCTTAGTCGGTACAAGGCGCGTCTTGTTGCCAATGGTAGCACACAGGTGGAGGGAGTGGATGTTGATGAGACTTTTAGTCCGGTTGTTAAGCCGGGCACCATTCGGATTGTTCTTAGTTTAGCTATTTCTCGACATTGGCCTGTTCATCGCCTTGATGTCAAGAATGCATTTTTGCATGGTGATTTGGCGAAACTGTTTATATGCATCACCACCGGTTTTCGGGATCCCGAGCATCCGGATTATGTTTGTTTGTTACAGCGTTCTCTTTATGGTCTTAAGCAGGCGCCTCGGGTATGGTTTCAGCGGTTTTTGCTTATATTCTTCTTGTTGGGTTTACTTCGAGTAGGTGTGATTCTTCTTTATTTATTTACCGACAGGGTGATGATACTGCTTTTCTGCTACTATATGTGGATGATATTGTGCTTACTGCTTCCTCTGAGAGTTTATTACAGCAGATTATTGCTTCTTTACATAAGGAGTTCTCTATGACAGATTTGGGTGCTCTTAATTATTTTTTGGGTGTGTCAGTTACGCGTGACTCTTCTGGGATGTTTTTGTCACAGTGTAAGTATGCTATGGAGATTTTGGAGCGTGCACATATGGTTGGTTTTGACCCTTCTAGGACTCCTGTTGACGCCGAGTCTAAGTTGGGTGATGATGGTGATCCGGTTTCTGATCCTACGTTATATCGGAGTCTTGCGGGTTCTCTTCAGTATCTCACTTTCACTAGACCAGATATTACTTATCTTTGTCGCAGAGTTTGTCTATATATGCATGATCCTCGCGAGCCTCATTTACTGCTCTCAAGCGGATTTTACGGTATGTTCAAGGGACTTTGGCTTATGGTTTACAGTTATTTTCTTCTACTACTGATTCCTTGGTTGCTTATTCGGATGCTGATTGGGCTGGTTGTCCTACCACTCGCCGGTCTACATCGGTTATTGTGTTTTTCTTGGCAACAACTTACTTTCATGGTCCTCTAAGCGTCGACCAACGATCTCGTTCCGGTGCTAAGGCTGAGTATCGTGGTGTTGCCAATCTGTATCCGAGACATGTTGGCTTCGGAATTTGCTACGTGAGCTTCATACACCGTTGTCCTCTGCTACTATTGTTTATTGTGATAATGTGAATGCGGTGTACTTGTCCTCTAATCCTGTTCAACATCGGTAGCACAAAGCACATTGAGATTGATATTCATTTTGTTCGTGATTTGGTTGCTCTTTGGTCAAGTTCGAGTTACGCATGTTCCTTCTGGTTTCAAGATATCTTGATATTTTACCAAGGGTTTACCTTCGTCTTGTTTTCGAGGTTGACAGCTTGAGTGTTCGGTCTCCTCCGCCAAAGCTGGCGGGGAGTGTTAGTCGATTAGTATAAGGCTTAGGCCTGTTATGTGTTTAGGCCCATATTGTATCCTATATATATTTATCATGTACCAAACATTATATGACTTGGGAATATACACAAACTTACAGTAAACATGTTGTTGCTACCAATTGGAATATGGATTTAAATGGACAATAAGTAGGATCTATGGAAACATAGGCTCATCATTGTTACTATCTTTACACTTGGCATGAAACTTACAAAAACACTATCCAGCCCAATGGGAAAAATCAACTGTGGCCACAACCATTGTTCCACTAAAACATCAAACAACTGAGGGTAGCTAAAAAAGGACAACTTCTGAAACTGAAGATATTGTTAAGAATGGTAGATAGTCTAAGGCTTGGAAGAGTGTAAAGTGTAGTGTTTGTGGCACTGTTGGACACATCAGAAAAACATTTCTTGGGCATGATGGTGTATATGGAACTCAAAGTAGTTAAAGTGAGCCTAAACAAAAAAGTTCAAGTGTTAAGGGAAAAGGTAAGAAAGTTCCTATAAAATTTGCAGCCAAGAATGTTGTAGCAAAGAATGTTGCATCAAAGGAGACACAGCCTAAATGTTATAAAGTTGCAGCAAAGAAACAAGCTGAAGGTCCACGTGCTATTCAAAGTCAAGAGGTTGCAGTTCAAGCAAGTTATGTTCAATCTGAAAGTCAACTTCAAGCTACTGATATTCAAACCCAACCTGAATCCCAAGTCCATTCAAGTGGTGTGCAGGCGGTTTTTGATTCATCACAACATACTCCACCAAGAAGGATTAGATATCTGACTGCATTGGAAAGAATGATGGCCTCACCATAGGTCAAGGTCAATTGTGTTATGCTTTTGAATTAGAAAATGTTTCATTTATTATGTTTTCTATGGACAAGTTATGTACTCTAAAAACAAATGTGTCCGTTTCTAACTCTTATTATTATGTTGAAAGGTATGAAATTTTATGCATTTGGAATTATATCCATTTGCATTATCGATGGAACCATGTTACGTTTGTGTATCTTCATAGATATTTTTTGTTTAATTGGTTTTGTACATTTTTTGTGTTGTTGTACTGGTACAAAGGTATCAAATGCCTAAACATGTTCAACTTAGAAATGCATTTGGTTATATATTGTGATGTTATCCTAAAATCAACATTTGATGTCTATAGTTGTAAATGACCAAAATGTTTAACTGGTACGCATTTGAAGACTCAAATCAACAAGTACCAAATGACCAAATCCTTACACTAGCTTCTAAAGGTAATAATATATATAACAATGTGCATAAACTTAGCACTAAACAAAGTCAATACTAAGAAAATTCATAACAATGTTGATAATTCAAAGTCAATACTAACCAACTTCATAAAGATAAGTTAAAGTAAGTTGTTATAAAAAAAATTCATGACCGAATAGGAGACTCAATAACTACCATTTTCAATATAGGAAAACATGAAACATTCTATTAAAGAGAATGTAAAGTTAATACGTACTACATCATTGTTTGATTAAGGTTTTTAGACTAAGATGGTGCCCTAACAAGTACTTACATTTTCACAAAACACAAAGAACCACCATCATACACAAAAGCTAAATAGTTAATCAAGTGCATAAATAATAAAAAACAAGATCCAACTGAGCACCAGGTAAACCTTCCACTTCCACACATCGGCTTGAGAAGCTTGTATTCTTGCCTCAAGCTCATTTCTCCCCTCAAAAGTCCTGGTATAATCATTGTTAAACGAGCACAGATTTGCGGATCATACCATCCTATGAACGACAAGAAGACCCCTAATCATGAAAATGACAAGTCATTAAAGTAAAATAACAACCACCATTGTTACTGTGTACATTGCTAATACCGCAAAAACAAAAATGATCTTAACATGCACTTACTTGATTAGGACAAACATAGAATCGACGCTCTAGATTGAACGTTGTCCATGATGTGTGAACTATTACCTGCCTACAATGCCAACAACGGACCATTTTGACAGGTTTAAGATTTGGAGAAGAAAAGTTTTAGGAAAAGTTTAGGGATGATGAGTGAGGATGAAAATTGTGTTAGAAGAGTAATATAGGGAAATCTAAACATTGTACAACGGCTTTAAGTGATATGGCACAATAAAAAGACCAATATGCCCTTACCTAAAAATAAAGGTTGGAAAAATAACGGATGTTGATCGACGGATTACGATCAATAGGAACGTGGGTGATCAAAAACATGGAATAGGGACCTTACGTGATGAACACATGCAAGTTTGTACTCAACATGATGGATTTCTACAAGCTCAGACACGAACGTTGTATTTTACTCTATTTTTTATTTGGTAATTTCTGTTTCACAGTTTTATAATAAATACAGAATTTTTAATTATAGAAAAAAATATACAAAAAAATTAAGAGTTCTTGCTATCATTATAAAGATGTACCAATAACCAGTCTCATATATAAATCAAATGCTATCGTAAGAGCATGCACAATGGTAACACAATAACACCAATAACACAGTCCACGTCAGCGCCACATCAGCTTTAACATTTTACCTTAACATCCCCAAAAAACACCCACAACAATAACATCCCAATAACATCAATAATATTTCATATTTTCAATTTCAACCCCTAAACTAAAACAAACACTTCATTTATTAAAAAACCTATCACATTTAACATTAAAACACAAAGTACAGTAAACGTTAAACACGAATTACATTAAAAATTAAAGATACAACGCATACTGATGAAAATAAAACTACTAAAACTTAAAAAAACGAATCATCTGAGTCCCAACCCTCAGAACTTGAAGGAGAATTAAACTCCCCATTATAGTACCGACGCTCCATTATGTCGAAGTAGTTGTCTTGGAGGTCTTGAGCTTCCGTGCTTCTTGCTCAAGGCGAGCAGACTTCTTCACGTGCACGCTTCTTCCATAATCTCCTAACGTTTTTCTTCATCTTGTTCTAGTTGCGGAGGAAGCCTCACTTAACCCACTGGGGTGGTTTGAAAATCCACCGTGGACTGCTCACAGTGGAGTTGGAACAATTGGGAGGTGCGGGATGTTTTCAAAACCAGGAAAGACATTTTCCTGTGGTGTTGAGTAAACTTCAAGTTAGTGGAAAGCTTGTTGGAGGAAAGCTGTGGTGAAGCTAAAAGCTAGTTGGAGGAAACTGTGGTGAAGCTGAAAAGCTTGTTTCCGGTAGCTTTTCTGGACTTGGAAATTGCTGAGAAAAATCTTTGCGAGACATTTTTTGTGTGTGAGTTATGTGTGTAACTTGTGTGTGTTGTGTGTTCTAAACAACTCTAGTAGAGTTGTATATATAGGCAGAGTTGATTTGAGTTTGAATAAATCCCGCTCATATTTGATTTTTAAATTTCAAATTTGAATTTGAATTTATCCCGCCCAGAATTGACCAGTATAATTTAAATTTGAATTTGAATAGGTTGAGGGGGTGTAAGTGAAAATTTATTTGAAATGGTTTAGGGGGGTGAAATGATTTTTTTTCTCCCCTTTAACGTGCGTTGTTTGCTCAACGCCTCCCCCTCTTTTGCATGTTAACGCCGTTACCACAACTAAAATAACGGGCTCAACGTCATTATTTCACGTTTAACGCTGTTGGGGCATTGCCTTTGTGCATGCTCTAACTTAGTTTACTTAACAAAATTTAGCCAATTCTAAATATAGTCACTTTTTGGTTTGGTGGTCCACTTTTAAAAAGTAGTCCATAAACAAAAAGTTTTTAATTTTAGTATTATGCGACTGCTAGATCGTGCGATTCCACCAAATTTAAGACAAGTCTCCTTAAGGCATGTGAGTGTTTCTAGCTGGGATAATTACCTAAAAATGTATCTAACTTGTCATTTTATTTTTAATTGTTTGTAGCTTTTTTATTTTTGCTATTATATACCTTAAACTTTTGATTTCGACTACTGTGTGTATTTTGTTCAATGCCCATTTTACCTTTCGCTATCAAAAAGGTCGAAATTCAAAAACTTGAGGTATATAATAGCAAAAAGAAAAAATGCTACACACAATTGAAAAAAATGACTAAGTCAAATATTTTCTCGGTAATTATCCCTTTTTTCTTGACCAAGTTTTGTCTTTTCAAAGAAAAAAAAAATCAAAACAATGCAATTTTTTTTTCAAAACCTAGTTTATCAAAAATCACATCGATCGAAAAAAAAAACATCCACCATGGATTTCACTTTTCAAATTTACAAAACTGATTTATCAAAAATCACATCGATCGAAAAAAATCATCCACCTACCGTCAGAACACTTGTCAAAAATTGAGCAAAATCGCACGATCAAACAATACTAAAATTGAAAACCATTTTACTTCGTAGTTTTTTTTTCTACAATGTGGACGACAAAGTAAAAATGTGGCTATTTTTTAATTCCCTTTTAAACATGTTGTCGTTATCATACACATCTTTTAAAACTCACTACACAGTACACACCTTCCCATAGATTAGCAAGAAACCAACCTTATTATAGAAACACTATTATTGCCATAAATGGAGACTCCCCACCACCAATCATTTGGATTTTAGAATCTTATTAGAAGCTCAAAAACAAACCACTCTTTGATCATCTTTATGTGTATGCAAGTTAGCTATATTTATGCAAAGTAGCAACTTTTATTAATCATATCCGCATTTTACGATCTACATAATCATGTTACTGTGATGAAATTTTATTGGTTGAGTGAGTTAGTAGAGTAATTGATAGTTTGAAGATACATGCTACAAGAGACTTTAAAAATGGCATCGTCGAAAAGGGCGTACACTAAGTCAATTGATGCGACCGAAGTAGTAAATTGTCTAGTGGACGGGTGCATGGATGACCTTAGTAACTGCAGAAAGTATCACCAAAAGCATAAGGTTTGTGAAGCTCATTCCAAGAGTCCAAGAGTTTTGATTAACGGGCAAACTCTGCGGTTCTGCCAGCAGTGTAGCCGGTACCACTTGTTCATTTCTCATCTTTTTTGCTTCTAAATTTGGCAATCTTAATTAAGGAGCTTATTAGTTGAACTAATTATTTTATGATTGTATCTCTAGGTTCCATTCACTAGAAGAATTTGATGAGGAAAAACGAAGCTGCAGGAATCGTCTTGATGGGCATAACAGAAGAAGAAGAAAGCCTCAACCATGTCTTTTTTCGCCTGGTTGATATATTATGCTAGTTACATGGTTAACTACATCGATTGAATAATATATATAGTTGTACTATTATGTTAATTATACTTTCAATTTACTACTTTTCAGAAACCAATATGATGCAGTTCGGTGGTCAGCCAGCGCACCCAACCGTAGGTTTCATGAACCCTCGATTCAATCACCCTCCAGGTTGGATGGACCAATCGGACTATGCTCACTTTCTTCTGTCATCATCTTCAGGGTCATCTGGTACAACCTTGAGTCAAGTGGCGCACCCTCCATCTGGTTCATTCCCTACAACGTCAACTCATTTGGATCCAGGCCTGCGTTTTGGTAGTTTGGAGCATGATTTTGATGCCGATTGGAATGGTGTGACAGACATGGATCCTCATGACTAAGCATCTCTTGATTGCAACCCTTCCACACTTCTATTGAAATTGTCATTAATTGTGTGCTTTAGTTAAGCAGTTAAGCCATTAGGGTATGTAACTAAAACTAGTTATAATGTCCGCCTTGAATTTTTGTTATAATTATGGTTTAGAATTGTTGTTTATGATTATGTTTGACCCACGTGGTAAGAGATCATATATAATTTTTGTATAGACATGCTCATCTTTATCTACCAAGTTTAGCTACTGCATATTTAAACTTATGGATCGATAATATATATAGATAAACTCATAGTTTAATCTTATGTTGGATTATTAATAGTTGGGTTACCGTGCACAAAAATTTTGACCTGTAAATTGTGTAGTTATCCGATTGTTGATGTAAAACACAATTCACCTTCTTATGAATGCATATGTAACATATAGTTTTCTCCTTTAAAATCAAAACAAACTTCACCAATTAAAATAAAATAAAATTTTTAATATTAAAATTGATTCAGTCAAGAAAAAAAAAACTATTAAACATATGACATACCACATCACTTTTTCCTATACAATTAAAACAAGGAGCAGTTTATACGGTGCCTCTTATAAGAGGGTTTTCAATCATTATACGCATCGGAGAGTTATACAATATGCATCACGGTGTTATACTATATGCTTCGCGATTTGTACGATTGACCCATAGAGGATTCCTATAACATATCCCTTAAAACAAATTTCACCGATTAATCAACTTGCTATTTAAAAGTCACTTGTTGTACCACCTACTAATCGTCACACAGCATCAAGTCGATATACTATAGGGACCACTATGAGGGCTATAAAAAGGAGTTTAAGGTAAAAGATGCCCTTTGTCTCTTCTTTGTTTTGATCTGTCATTTTTTGTCGGTTTATGTTGTATTTATGACAGTTTTAAGTGTTTGACTTATTAAAATTTTATATTTTATGTTCCGTAATTTCAGGTTTATAGTTTTTTGATATAAACGAAATCATAAAAATAAAAAAATAATAATAAAAAAGACACAAAAACAAAAGAGGGGGTCTTCTTCGTAAAAAAAAAGAAAGGTCTTTATAACTTGTCGCCTTTAATCAATGATTCCAACCGTCATAGACCTCTTACAGTATACTGCACCATCCTTAACTAAAAACCATAAAGTCATAAAAACCCGAAGATCGTTTGACATTGCGCTATGCAAAATACTACTAAACGGAGGTACAATTTTCTTGATTAATCATTACCAAGTGGTTGTGATAAGCGGTCTTAATCTTGATGGCTACAATTTCTTCAGTGGAAATACTGAGTAAATATGTGATGGATGTCTAGCGAACAACATATTGCTTCTGCAGCCACAACAGTGGTATTGGTGACTCAGTTGTATTAAAAAGTCTATACTTTTGATATTCATATCTGAAACAATACTATAGTCTTATACTCTTATGTATAGAAACTTAGAAAGTTTAAAATTGTGGACACAAAGTTTCAACGGTTAACCCGTACCAAACAACTTTTTCATGGTTTTACCAGCCCATGCATTTTGCTTTTTTGCCACATCTAATATTTTAATACTAACATAGTAACATTTACTAACTTGAGTTTTATTGTAGATCTGCAGTATATTTTAAAAAATGTTCAAAACATCCCTTAAACTTTATTCAAACTAAAACATAGCCCTTAAACTCATTTTTGTTTGTATAGCATCCTTTGAGTTTAGTAAAATAACTAATTATTACACTCTACATTTTAACATCCAACTTATCAAATAAAAAATAATAATAATAAAAATAAAAACCTCCATCTAATACGAGAATCACGTAATAGTTTTAGCTTTGACAACACAACAACAACATACCCAATCCCGTCGGGGCGGGGTATGGGGAGGTAGAATGTAGAAATATCCTACCCCCACCTCGGGATAAACCCGAAAGTAAGGAGACTGCTTCCAAGATGACATCCGGCAAGTGTAGCAGTGAGAGAGCTCCCAAAGGAGAAAGTGCGAGAGGTGAGCAGATAAAGAGCGCAACACAATGATAAGCGTGCAAAATACAAAGAGGAGAAACAAGCTAATAAAGCAGAGCAGAAAGGCAGAAAAACCAACAAAAGAGCATAAAAAAAACGCCCACAATAAACCCAGAAAAAGAAAGGGAAAAAATAAGCAAACAAAAGAGACAGGCAGAACAACAAACACATAAACTTAGAAAGCAAACGAGGCAAGAAGACCCATAAAAAAAAGAGATGAAGCTCAAAAGAAGCGGGAGACCCTAGCAAAGCAAACAAGAAACACAAGCCAAAAAGCAAAAAAGCAAAGGGGCAAAGGTACCAAGATAAACACAGGAAAAGAGAAGGGGAAAAAGAAAACAAGGCCAAGCCAAAGAAAACAACAAAGAACAAAGCATGGCAACGCAAAGGAGCTTAAAGCTAGCTAAGGCAAAGCAAAAGGAAAAGAAGACCCACAAAAAGCCTAAAGCCTAAATGGAACTAGCTACGGGGCTCAAAAGCCTCAAAGGAGGCTACCCTCGAACAACCTAGCTCAAACTACCCGCTAATTCTAACACGCATTCTTATCTGAGGCCATGTCCTCGGACAGGAGAAGCTCCTTCATGTCTTGCTTAATTCTATCCTCCTACCTAAGTTTAGGTATGCCCCTCCTTGTCAGACCTTCGACTATCACCGTTTTGACCCTCCTGACGATGATTGTGGCCTCCTCCTGACATGACCAAACCACCTCAACCTTCCTTCTCTCATCTTTGAGATTATGGATTCAACATCAAGATTTGATCTGAAAACTCCATTCGGAATCATGTCAGACATGGTTTTGCCACAAGTACACCTTAGTATTCTCGGTTCCGCCACTTCAACCATGTTTGCTTTAGCTTTCGTGATGGGCCAACACTCTGACCCGTACATCATATCAGGTCTAATAGCCACCCTATAAAATTTTCCCTTTAGCTTAAAGATGACTTTCTTATCGCAAAGTACTCCTGACGTCGCCCTCCATTTCTTCCACCCACTTATAATACGGTGGATTACGTCATCATCTATCCTCCCTGACTTGTGTATCACCGAGCCCAAATATCTAAAAGACTCCTTTGGTTGGAGGATCTGGTCCCGATACGGACTTCTGTCTCTTCGTTGTGGCCGATCTTGATCCTACCGAAATCACATCTCATGTATTACTTCTCTCTGCTTACCCGAAGGCCATTGTCTTCTAGGGACTCCCTCCAGTGCTCAAGTATGTTGTTTAACCCTTCCGCCGATTCTGCCACCAACACAATATCGTCTACAAATATCATGCTCCAATGGATACACTCTTGAATCCCTCGTGATAGCTAATCAAGTTTTAGCTTTGACAACAAATCACTCATATAATTATTATTAATAACTAACGTTAAAAGTAAATAGACGATATTGCTAAATCTTATAAGATCTCAGCTTCATGAAATGATGTTTATTTTAAACCCCTGCAACGTGCGGGCATTAAAGAACCCATTTATATTATGGGAGAAGCTTGTAAATCAAAATTGTATGATTTGAAGATATCACATGCTACCAGCTCGTTTATATGTATCCAAAGCTTTGATGGCTTTGTGTCTTGGCATTTCATAAAATTCACACCTAAATGATTTATAAATCAATATATTAATAAAAGGGTTTTGTTAACCACAAATTTTGAAGTTACGATAACCCTTAATAAAATCATGGAATAAATGTTTGTTTTACTTTATAGAAAGGTAACTTACCCGACATCTTATAAGACGCCACAATAGCTGCTGGAAATAGGCAAATGCCCAAGTTAATCAATGCCCAAATCTCGTGTTTGGTTGATTAAATAATGCTATCACATAGTCAAATTTAGTTTTTTTTTTTTTTGAACATTAGTCAAATTTAGTTGATTAAATAGAATTCCATTACCAGTTTAGTTGATTAAATAATTAATGCTATCACATAATCACTGTCAAAGATCATCAAACACGTTACCTGTGAAATGTAAGAAAGGGCATCTTACTTAAAAATTAAGGAAAATGACAAAAAATATCGAATTTGAGTTTTTGGATGTGTAGTAACTATTTTTTTTTTTCATTGTAACACAAACCTTTTGAATTTTTGTTATTATATGTACGATTTTCAACGTGTCACAATACGTGTCTATGCCAATTCATCCGGATGTTACACGCGGACTGCCAACTCATTTACCCATTATTACTTTTTAAGGATAATAACAAAAAATGTATCGAACTTGACCACTTTTGTCATTGTAACACAAACCTTTTAAATTTGTGTTAATGTATGTATCCAGTCAATCTAAACATGGCATCGTTAGTCCTTTATACTAACGGCCGTTAGCACATAACTTTAAAAAAAATTCTTACGTTTTCATCCCTTTTTATATGTTTTCGTTCGTTTTCTTACGTTTTCATCCGTTTTTATACATTTTCGTTCATTTTCTTATGTTTTTATACGTTTTCGTCCATTTTTATACGTTTTCGCCAATTTTCTTACGTTTTTGTACGTTTTCATCCGTTTTTATATGCTTTCATCCGTTTTTGTACGTTTTTTTTCATCCGTTTTTATAGCTACACACGTCCGTTTATTTTATTAATGCAACGTTAGTCATTTATACGTTTTCGTCCGTTTTTACACGTTTTCGTCCGTTTTTACACGTTTTCTCGATTTACACGCGTTTTCGTCCGTTTTTATGCGTTGTCATTTGATTTTACATGTTTTTGTCTGTTTTTACACGTCTTTGTTTGATTTTACACGGATGAAAGCATATAAAAACGGATGAAAACGTAAGAAAATCGGCGAAAAAGTATAAAAACGGACGAAAACGTATAAAAACGTAAGAAAATAGACGAAAATGTATAAAAATGGATGAAACCGTAAGAAAACGGACGAAAACGTATGAAACGGATGAAAACGTAAGAAAACGAAATTTTAAGTTATGTGCTAACGGCCGTTAGTATAAAGGACTAACGATGCCAAGTTTAGATAGACTGGATACATACATTAACACAAATTCAAAAGGTTTGGATTACAATGACAAAAGTGATCAAGTTCGATACATTTTTTTGTTATTATCCCTAAAAAGTAATAGTGAGTAAATGAGTTGGCAGTCCACGTGTAACACCCGGATGAGTTGGCAATCCACGTGTTGTGACACGTTGGAAATCGTACATATAATAACAAAAATTCAAAAGGTTTGTGTTACAATGAAAAAAAAATAGTTGGCTACACACAATCACAAAAAGTGTCAAGTTCGATGCATTTTTTTATCATTTTCCCAAAAATTAAAGTACAAAAAATCACTGAAGAAGGAAAAAAAACTGTCAAACAAGACCTATATACCATACTCTATTTATCAATGGAGCATTAGTCTAATGGTTAGAGCATTTGTGCTTAAGTTAATTGACCCGCTTTCAAGTCTCATCATCATTGGCATTTACATATAGGTGCACCCACATCCAAAACCATGTAGCATATTATTGACAAAACTTTATGGAATAAGAGCAGCCCGAATTGCGTCTCACTCCAGTTGATGGCTCACTAGACAAGGAGAGTTGCCGAAGTCATAATATTCCCGTCAATTACACCTTTTTATGAAATATCATACTCCACTTACGAAACCAGATCAATTTTTAGCATTTTACGAAAACAGACTATAGCGTGCTCCACGTGGCATGCGCACTTCCTATCGAAACCAGTCAATTTTAGATATGTCGACATGCGCGTTTCAATTGATACGCGCCATTAATTTATATGATTTGTTATGCACGCTTCTCTCCATTTGACACTAAATAATACATTATTAATGAGAAAAGAATCTTTGTAGGTAAGATTGGCACAAATTATTATATTCCAAAAATGCAACTCTGACTATTTATACTTGTACCACTCAACAGTTGATAGTTATAAATGACTAAATGAGTATGCAAAGAATAAAATAAATGCATAGACTAAAATATATGTTTACTACAGTATATGATTCTCGTTTCATGCATGCAAAGTCAGCGCGCAGGATGAAGCAGCTCACAAGGTTGAAGCAACGCAAAGGTTGTGCGCGCGAGACATGATGCGCATGGATGGTTGTGTGGCATTCTGTTACTAAGTCTTAAATTTGATAAAATGAGCGTGCAAGTCAAATTATAGTGCGCGCGGCTGACATGTAATGCGCTTCTAGAAACAGTATAGATACATGAAGCGTGTCAAGTCAATGCCCGAGGATGGTATGTGTGCCCATTCGACACATGATGCCTCCTGAGTTGTTGATGAGCCACGTGTCGTCTATCAAACAGAAACGCGCTCGCTTTGCACGCCGAAAGATTATTTTTGTAAAATACAAATGCGCGATCCGTTTTCGTAATATACATTTATTAAGGGTTCATATAAGTATTTCTCTAGATTTGGATAAATATGGTTTTTTTGTTTTGTTTTGTTTTAAGTCAGCAAAGTAAATGTCAAACAAAGCTGGTTTGTTTTCGAGCGTGGTATCATAACAGAGAGCACATGCTGGGTAGGCTACTCCCATAACAGGCGTAGCACAGGGCAATTTAAGCTACCCGACTTTTTTTGACCGATTTAGGTTTTTTTCTAACTTTCATTAACCATTCAAATCAAGGAGCAGCAAGCTCACGAAAACAAGTCAAAGAACACACTGAAAACCAACAAAGCAAAGCCAAACTTGCCATATGTTACAACCATTTAACATTCATTAATCTTTTGCTTACCATGCCTCAGGGTTATGTTTACAAGTTCAAAGTGTTGAGTTTATGATATATAAAATACAATAAAACATAAAGACATCAAGAGTACACAGCGGAAGACTTAAGATCATAACAAATAAATTAATTAACTGAAAGTATGCGTAACGCACTACCTCTGCGAATGTCAAATCCCTCGAGCAAAGCAAAACAACCCTCGAGCAAAGCAAAGCAAAACAAAGAAGTACTTATTGGTGTAAGAATAATGTCTTACAACCACGTTCTTGTACACACGAATTAACCAAACGAATCAAGCGATTGCTAGATCTAACACAAGTCCTCGTTTAAGAAAAACGAAACCAAACTCCCTTACAAATGGGGTGCTCGGCCGAATATTAGACTAGAGAGAGGAGAGGAGAGATCTAGGGTTAATTCAATGCACAAGTGTATGAAACCCTAGACCCTAACCCTCTTTATATACTAGTAGGTAAACTTTGGGAACAAGTTAATGAATTAGGCCTTGGAGAGGCCCCTATGGCCGGCCACTATTGAAAGCCCAAAGCCAAACCCATAACTTTTCCAAGTTTTCCATTTCTAGTCCTTTCTCTTTTCATTTAACGGTCGTTAGTCATTTTTCCGTTAAATACTTAACGATCGTTAACCGGACTTAATGTGCAATAATTAATCGTAAACATAAACATTAATTATTAACTTTAATTCTCATTCGCTAATGTGTGCAATCCGTGGTCACGAAGTTGAATCCGGACATTCACATGTTTGTAAATATATACATTTCCAAACGACTCCCACTTGGATATGTTTACAAAGCGTGAAATGACATTGGTTAGCGTCTAGCAACACGCCAATGCCCCCGGTACAACTCGTGTATGGTTTTCCGGAGAAAAACCAAGTTTGATGATTCATCATCATATTCATCCTTTTGTTTCTAATACCATGTTAATAAGAATATGGATCTCACTCATTTCTTAATTAACTATTCTTTTTCTCGCTTTATGTGATTGATTAAGATTACCAATTCTTACGACAACGTAAGACCTTGGGTATGGCCATACAAACATCTTAACAATCCTACGAGGGGCCAAGTAGTATTATACTTCAAAATAAATTTGAAGGAAACAAATCCCATTTTGACTACAATCAGGATTCATAAATTTGCAACACTTCAAAACAACCCTTATAACTACCGCATTTGTAGCGTTAGATTGCTTCACAAAAATGCACTACATCCATGACATATCTCTTGTATCTCAAGTCCGAGGATAAATATCCATGATATACTTAATGACAAAGATCCATAAAGTATTATCATGCGGGTGGGATAAGTCCTATACTCAATACATTGAATATCATCTGAAATTAGTCATGCTAAGCATCAATATACTTTCAAGTATATTCTAACTAATACTCAGATTTGTCTTAATTCAATATCATTCCCATGTTATTGATTGACAACGGACTATTTAGAATAACTTAAGTTATTCATGGATTTAAACATGCAAATATAGGACACGATATTATAAATGAAATTAAAGCATTATACCCGTACTTTAATTCATTATAAATAATAATTGTTTAACATCCTTTATCCAAATACTAAATAGATCAATGCATGATAATACTAGTTAATGAATTTTGCCACAAGTCATGAAAATCATACTTGTTGACAAGGCATAATTTCAATTAACTTTGATCTATAGGAATTTTGAGAATACTTATTTCAAGAATTCAATAAGTGAATTTCTTGTATATGTTTACACATATCTTGATATTGTCATATCATTCCATAAGGTGCGTGATAACCTGAACCACCCTTTTATGACAATTATCTTTCAAAACTTTAAAGTTTTAAAGTATTCTTTATTCTTTAATGTATAATGCAACTATGCTCCTAGTTGAGCATAACTAGTCAACATGGTCATCATCAAGGATACCATGACTAGAATTGAGTGTCATCTCAATTATACCAGCATCATTGTGTACAATAATATGCTCTTTAAATATCCGTAAACTTTTGAACAGTTCTAGTGTAATGTTGGTGCCTACCAAAACTCAAGTTTGTTGGCAATGACAATTATGAAACAATTGTCATATAATCATCCATATAATCTAGGAGCATCTCGGTGCGTGTGGAATGTGATTCTAAATCCAAACATATTCCTTTAAAATATTTATTACACTAACAACTTTCAATGTTGTCAAATCATCTTGTAATCAAGCATGACACAACAACTTTATACACAACATGATGTTCATGATGAATCTTCAAGTTAAACTTTAATATCTCATCTATCTTGTCAAAGATATGTATTCATCATGTTCTATTTGACTCATTTATTTACCGCATATGTTTAAAATAATAAACATATATTCCAAAGTTGTATATATTATTTCCAAATCTTACAAACGAAGTTTCATTCCCAACTAAAACTTAATTTAAGTGGAATGTAGTTGCCCATACAACATATAAGATTTAAGAAAAAATAAATAATACTCTCACTAGCTTTCAGGAATACTTATGAGCAATCTTATTTTAATTGTTAAATCAAACATGGATTTAATATTAAACATAAGAAACATCTCCTAGATGCTTGCATATATCCATTCATGGATTCTTGCAGTTTGTACATATCCAAGGATTATTTGAATTCATAAAACTTCTTTGTATTACTCATCGTCCTCGTAAAAGTAATTTCACAACAAAGAGTTATGACATTCATTGTCAAAATTTCATATCAATGAAACTAAGTATGACAATTATAATCTTTATACTTCTATTTAATGTATATAGGAAAGAATATTCAATCATAGTTAATTGCTTAAGTATGGTTGATATTATTATCACTAGACATACATTAAATACATGTACAATATTGTCCATATGATTTCTACACAAAGATTTAAACCACTAGGTTTCCATCCTTTGAAGAAACTCATTTTCATTATTAAGATAAACCAAGTATCTAAAGTTGATTATCTTTATGGACAACATCTCTACATTCATAGTATGATTGATTTTCCACAATTCAACATTTGGTAAATTTATCATTATGATTAACAGGCTTACCATGATCCTGTAACTCATATTCCTCAGCATATTAAATATCCGAGATATCCTTACGGATCTATGAATGACAATTCCATCATATTAAGGTCTATCATTTTCATGTTTAGCCTCATCATGATATTTGCTAGTGCATTTTAGAAGATTATGTATTTTGTAATTCAATCTTTCAAGATCTAAACAAAACTCCCACTTGCCTTTAACAATTTAAAGATTACATTTAAATAGTTTAGCAAGTAGAGCAACAATACATTGTTCTCTTTTGGGATATTACAAAAACATTGACAGTTCCTAACATTAGTTTGTTACAACTCACTCTATAAGTAGTTTAACAAATTCCGAACTTCATTTATAAGACTTAATGTGATTCATCACATTCCATAAACAAATGGTGTCTTATTAATCTTCTAGGTTGGAGTCTTATTGAGTATATTCAATCTATACTCAATCTACTAACCTTGATAACTTTTGGAAGAAACTATAGTTATCTTGAATCAAATAATGCCAACAGATTTTGATTCTTCTAACCGAACATACCATAAAACTATGGTATTTCTTTAGAATTAATATTGTAAGAAAATCTAACAATATTTTAGATAACTATCTACTCTTTTGGCTTACCTATTTACCAACAAAGTAAAACTTAATGGTACAATAGAATTACCAAGTCAATTGCATGTATTATAACACAAATATTTTGACCAAGTCAAAAGACATATTAGTTATAATCCCACTATGCGTTATAAGTCATTGATCAACTCATTGACTTCATGCATATGTCTTAAAACATAGCAAGTTAATGTCTTACTTTATATTGTAAGTCTTGTATTAAAAGACTTTATGTTTGTGACTTTACAAAATCATAAACATTTATAATTAAAGTAATTATGAACACCACCTCTGGTTTCAATTCATATTTCAAGTTAATATTTACTACATATATTTAAGTCATTCAACGAATACTCAAATTCAAGGTAGTATTAGATTACTTCATTTAATTATGTCATTCCATGAAATGTTCCATGTAAGAAACTGCAGAATCATCCATGCTCGTTCTCACGACACGTGGATATTTACCTTGTGCTACAATCTAGTTCACGTTCTCACGTAACATAAATTGTAACTACAAGTGTTTCTTAAATATTGAATGACATAAATATTTAAAATAAAGTAGTCTTTGTTATCATCTTGACACATGTTCTTAATAGGGCAATCATACATATATAAATGTATACTTCCTATTAGAACAATATTCTCTTACTTTACGCTTCAAGAGAATTCTTTTAAATCATATTAATATGTGTTGTACCTTGCACACAATAAGATTTCTCCCACTTGTGCATGGAACAACATCATGTAGCATATAAACAACACGATACACGTTCGTTTATTTGATTAATATGATTTGTGTCATAGATATAACATGTAGATGTAGAACTATATTGTTTAGTAAGGAAACGTACACGACTATCCTTAAAAACATAAGTGTCTACAAATGGAAAGTAATTATCTTTGAAGATAATCTGGGTTACTACACAGGAAATAAGGCTTGTAGCTCCTACTGAATTAGAAATCAATAAAACAACTTCTTATTCAGTAATGCAACACAAATGCTCCCACGAATCGACAACATTGTAAGTGTTGCATAACCAGTGAAAACAACTTGCTTGCTTTTTACTTTCCTACACCTTTGAAGAATCATACGTAATCATTACTAAGGTACTAAAGGTGTATTCTACTATATGAATGATAGGTTATCCATCAATGTTATTAACTCGAAAAATTGGGTATGCAATTTCTTCCTCAACAGGCCTACCATCCCCATATTGGTATGTAGTACCTTTAAAGGCTAAAGCAAAACAACTAGATAAAAATATGCTAGTTTGCCTTTTACCAATTTTTGCGGTAATTAGTCTAGCTTCTAATCAAGTAACTCATATACATGTTTTCCAGTTAACCAACATTCATGTTGTTACAAAAGATTCATTCACCAAATGAGGGTAATGAAATCTTTATGGAAAATAAGATGTGCAATTCATTGCTAAGAGTTACATTAGAATTTAGACAATTCAAACGTTCTTATTATACCTTTCTCATTCATGAAAAGGAATAGGATTGAGTCTCATACTTCTCTCATGGAAAGAGACTTCGTTTGTCTTATCGAATTATTCTCGATCAAACATTTGTTTGAATGCTAGAATGGATCAATTTACTAATCAAATACTAAACCACGTTACGGTTAAATGTTGCATTTATACATTCAAAAGAATTACAAAATTCAATTTTAGTATTTTCGATAATTAACCTTTTCAATAAACAATTAAATACCCAAGGTTCATATTCATATAACCAATTAATTATTATTGAAAACTAGGATCCAAATTTTCATAATTTCATCACATCGGTTGATCGCTAGTAATGAACCTTATACAAAATGGTAGAGCTATTGCTCAATTGCCAATTTCAATTGCAATTCCTAGATTTATGGGATTTACATATAGCCAATATCAATCGCCATGTAAACATGTTTTATCCCATCTTATGCCTTGAGTTGCCAGCTCTCACTACAAAACTCAATTAAGTTGTCCAACTTAAGAAACCGCAAAATCGTCCATGCCCGCTCTCACGACACGTGGACATTTTACCCTTTGATTACGATCTAAGTCACAATCTCACGCAAATAAGTAATCTTAGGTGTTTCCGTTTCGTTGGATGGCATATAACTTAAATTAAAGGGTAATAGTTTTGATGTTAAATCAAATATGTACAAAGATGTCATGCATTCATCTTTGTAGCATAGTTTTTATTAAAACATTTATATCTTGTTTTAATGTATAAGCTTTTCATCATCAAACTTTAATTGAGGTATTGGGTTCACCAATCAAGGAATTTAATGTTATTATCATCCATTATACCGTATTTTTGCATAAGTGTAAACACTTAGTGTTTCGGATAATTACCACCGAAGTGGCGCATGGAATTAAAACTAATTCGTCCTTAAGATGAGCTTGCACATTTAATGGCTTACTAAGTAGCTCCATTCGAACTTATAGAGGGCAGAGGACCAGTGCGCTAAAGCACAACCTTAGACATCCTTTTTCAGGCGACGGTGTGATGCGCATTTCTTTAAACCCCTTTTATTAGTTCATTCTCATGGGTGAGCCTTTCAGACCATTTGTACCAAAGTCATCAATCAATTAAACGATTATGATTACTATTCTTAAAATGCATGTTTCACCATTGTTTAGGTCGGGTTTATTTTTCTTGTAAAATACCCTTGTTATACATAACAAACAAGCAAGTATTTAAAAAAAAACAAATAAACAATGAATGCATAACAAATAAAAGTCATGCATATCAAATAGCCACATGCAAACGGTTTGATAAATCCTATTAATAACCAATTCTAGATTTGACAATATGCATATATTTAATTAAGACTTTCACCCGTTTTCATCTATGTACAAGGTGAACCACATGCATCGATTCATCGATTGCATAAGTCAAAATTAAATACATACCACATAGCACATAATTGATTAAATTAATAATTATTGAGGTCTTCCCAATTTTAGATCTATCAAAATTAGTGTATATCACTTAAACATGAAAGACATACAATAAAGCAAATCCATGATAAAACATGGAGATAATTATCATGGATATAAAATTACACTTAACAATTAATGCAATTAATCAAAGTTACGCGATATACACATAAAGTTGCATGCATCTTAGGGTTTCTAATCCAATTAAAACAATAGTTTACAAAACCCTAATTAGGGCACCAAAAAAAAACGCCCCCCCTAAAAAATTAGGGTTTAGGTTTTGCAAACCCTAGATCTAAGCATACAAATAATAACACATTCATGTTTATTTTAATTATGTGTTTCAGTAATTAATTACTTGTTATACAAGGCTCGTGATGCCATTGTTGAGTTTATGATATATAAAATACAATAAAACATAAAGACATCAAGAGTAACGGTAGGAAGACTTAAGATCATAACAAATAAATTAATTAACTAAAGTATGCGTAAGCATACCTCTTGCGAATGTCAAATCCCTCGAGCAAAGCAAAACAACCCTCGAGCAAAGCAAAACAAAGAAGTACTTATTGGTGTAAGAATAATGTCTTACAACCACGTTCTTGTACACACGAATTAACCAAACGAATCAAGCGATTGCTAGATCTAACACAAGTCCTCGTTTAAGAAAAACGAAACCAAACTCCCTTACAAATGGGGTGCTCGGCCGAATATTAGACTAGAGAGAGGAGAGGAGAGATCTAGGGTTAATTCAATGCAGTTGTATGAAACCCAGACCCTAACCCTCTTTATATACTAGTAGGTAAACTTTGGGAACAAGTTAATGAATTAGGCCTTGGAGAGGCCCCTATGGCCGGCCACTATTGAAAGCCCAAAGCCAAACCCATAACTTTTCCAAGTTTTCCATTTCTAGTCCTTTCTCTTTTCATTTAACGGTCGTTAGTCATTTTTCCGTTAAATACTTAACGATCGTTAACCGGACTTAATGTGCAATAATTAATCGTAAACATAAACATTAATTATTAACTTTAATTCTCATTCGCTAATGTGTGCAATCCCGTGGTCACGAGTTCGAATCCGGACATTCACATGTTTGTAAATATATACATTTCCAACACAAAGTTTATACAGTTCTTCATTCATAGAAAATAAGCACACATCCATTATCTATACACCCATCACATCCTAAAATCCAAACATTATCCAAACCCCACAACTCTTAAGCAATTAAGTTGGCTTCCATACTGTAAACACCACAATCGTAAACGCCATTTAGCTATGAAATATTAGACATAATCGGTGCATCGCACTGGTTAAATAAAGCCTTGTTCATTTTATTTTTTAACACCTTTAACCATTTAAAGATTTTCACCATTTCAACATATTCAACTTTGACATTTTGCTTTTATATGTAATTAAGATTTGATGAAATATTAAAACAAGACAAAATTACACGTTTGGTCCCTATGGTATACCCCAAATAACAACTTTAGTCCCTAAGTCGTTTTTATTACACCAGCAGTATCTAATTTTGAAACTATGCACGCTTTTGGTCCCTATTTTGGATGGGCGTTAGTTAAGTCCGTTAAGTATTTTCATACCGTTAGTCCTTAGTTAATAATTTTGCACCGCTAGTCCTTAAAGTTATATGCATAATCGTCCTTGTGGTTAGCATGCGGTCAACGGTGGTAACGCCACGTGTCACCACGAGTGGTGCCACATGGCATCGGGTCGGTCAACGGGTCAAGTCGGTCGGTCCAACGGGTCAAAGTCGGTCGCCACGTAGACCAATGAGGTGGCGTCACGTGGCGATGGAAAATAAAACCAAAAATTTACCTCCCCAGGATCGAACCACGGTGGGTTGTGTGGGAGGCCAGGTGATACCCATCCGAGATGGGCATACCTCAAGTAATATTGTGCTTTTGGTTCTATTTAAACCTGTTCCAAGCCCATTGGTTTTATAAATAAAAACCGGAATTGTCAAATGGAAATTTGACCATTTTAAAGGGGTTCGGGGTTCAAAAATTGAGAAAAATACCGTCGGGCTCGTTTTTTCGTGCTCTTTCCAATGGTATGCTCGGGGAATTTTTTTGACTTCGTTGGAACCTCGAAAAATGCGAAAATCACCATTTTTCTTTGTTTTTGCATTTTTCGAGGTCCAAACCAAGTCGAAAAATTCCCCGAAAGAGCGTCGGATTCGTTTTTTGTACTCTTTCCAATGGTATGCTCGGGAATTTTTTTCGATTTCAAACGAACCTCGAAAAATGCGAAACAAAGAAAAACGATGATTTTCGCATTTTTCGAGGTTCCAACGAAGTCAAAAAATTCCCGAAGCATACCATGGAAAGAGAACGAAAAAACGAGCTTTGAAGTATCTTTCGGATAATTTTTCGACTTGGTTTGGACCTCGAAAAATGCGAAACAAAGAAAAACGATTATTTTCGCATTTTTCGAGGTTCCAACGAAGTCAAAAAAATTCCCGAGCATACCATTGGAAAGAGCACGAAAAAACGAGTCCGACGTATATTTATTTATTTTTACGGTCCATATAACTCCGTAAATTAATGTCGACCAAAACTAAATTGAACCTTTTATGTTATGAATCGCCTTTAAATGCTAAGGGTTATGTATTAAATTTAGAGAAATATAATAGAAGCTATGCTTAGCCAGCTTGGGCAAAGCTATGCTTCCCACCCAAGTGTCCCGGGTACGAATCCCATGCGTGACAAATTGTGGGTATATTTTACCAATGCCGCGTGGCACCACCTCATTGGTCCACGTGGCAACTGACCCGGCCCGATCGCCCCGACACCGATACACGTGACACCACTCGGTGGTGACCGCATTGGCTGACCGACCCGTTGACCGGGCTAACCACAAGGACGATTTATGCATATAACTTTAAGGACTAACGGTGCAAAAATTATTAACGAAGGACTAACAGCGCAAAATAATTAACGGACTTAACTAACGCCCATCTAAAATAGGGACCAAAAGCGTGCATAGTTTCAAAATTAGATACTGCTGGTGTAATAAAAACGACTTAGGGACTAAAGTTGTTATTTGGGGTATACCATAGGGACCAAACGTGTAATTTTTTCTTAAAACAATAATAAATTAAGGTTTGACTTTTACGAATGTAAATGGAAAGTTACACAAAGAGATATTAGACATACACGCTCTGTATGGTTGTCACGGTTTAGAATAAAAGAGTTTGTCTAACCAATGCCCTCAAGGCGCTAGTTTAGATGTTTATATAAGAAAACTTTAAGTTTATTACTTACGAAATTAGAACTAATTAAAGTAAATTATAAGTTCAATTAACATGGATTAAATGCATTTTTAAATTTAAAAAGAAAGTTTGAGATGATCATTGCACCTTAAACGATGCCCTGTGGGCACTTGTTAGACAATCCTAAAAGGAAAAGGTTTGTCTAACCAGTGCCCTCAAAGCATTAGTTTAGATGATTATATAAGAAAACTTTAAGTTTATTAATTACGAAATTAGAACTAATTAAGATAAATTATAAGTTCAATTAACGTGTATTAAATTCATTTTTAAATCTAAAAAGTAAGTTTGAGATGAATCATTGCACCTTAAACGATGCCTCGTGGACACTTGTTAGACAATCCCAAAAGGAAAATACATATCTAATAGTTTTCAAATTATACTAATCTCTACGTTAAACCAAAATGTTACACAAAATATTTTACCCAGACGCTACACAACATTTAACCAAAATATCACTATAACTATTTGAAAATACGTTTATAATTGCAACAAGATGGTTGTTATTTTTCATTGCTAAAATGCATTTGTAAAGCTTAATTTTGCGACATACAACATGACATTTCTCATGAATGTCTGCCCGCAAAGGGCGAAGAAAGTCTACCCACAAGTCACAAAAGAGTAGATGCCAGTTCGAACTGGCCTTTGGAATCAAAATACAAAAACAAGCAAACTCAAGAAGCCTCTCTAAAAAGTCTCCTTAAACTTTCTTATTTCTCCTTTTACGGAATAACTGATACATAAAAAAATCACGAGTGTATCAAATTGAAATCCCATGAGACTTCATCATCTTCTCGACCTCCAGATATATGGTTGAATAAGGCAAGTACTCGTTAAAATATTCTTTGCTCAGATCATTAATGGCAACAGCAAGTTTTGGGATTTCTAAGGTTTCTTCATGAGTCAGTTTCCTCACAAACCTTGCTGGATTACCAGCCCATAGTTCCCCAGTGGGAATCCTCCTTCCTGGAGGCAATACAGATCCAGCTTCAAGTATAGAGTGGGTCTCAACCAAAGACCCTTCCATCAGTATTGAATGTTGCCCAATTATGCACTCTGGTTCAATGGTGCAAGACCTCAATAGGCAGTAGGCTCCAATGGTCACAAACCTCTCGATCATAGTCTCTGCTGGTAAACCTGTAACCAAACGACATAAAAATAAATATAATATTCAGCCTTATTATTGGTAGCAAAAGCCATGCCAAAACATAAGCACAAGGCTGAGGAATAACTAGCAAGATCTGCGTGTAGAATTCTTTGCAAGTACAACAACAATAGTAACAACTAGCCAATAAAAAGCTACTACAAGCCTATTATCACAAAGCAGTAGTCAAATGTATTGGTGAAACTAGAGCCCATCAGAGATTGTAGGGGTCTGAGATATGAATATCAGTTATAAGTATATGGACTAAAACAAATAACATGAAAGCCGAGTATCGTATGTACAAACTACTAACACATGCCACATTTTGTGATGGATACTTCGCATAGTGTATGCCAGTATGATTAAATTTCTAGATTCTTCAATCCACGTTTGACCGTCTTAATGTCTATATGTACACCATGGTCCAGAGGCAGATCTTAATCCAATTTGTGTCTGTCCTAACTCCTAGCAGATAGAATTTCAAGATGTTAAACAGATATATGCATTGATTCCGGCATCATATTAAGCAACCCATTTAAGCTGTAGTGGTGATTGGTGTCTAAGTAGCACAAGTACTCCAAATGTAACAAATTCATAACTAAAAAAGTAGACTACAAGTCTACAAGGAAGTCAGGACCCAGGAACTACTAAAGATAAGGACCTAAATATGGAGATACCAGAATTGCAAAATAGATGGAATAAAACAATATAACCAGTTGTCGTTACAAACATCCCAATTTTACTCTCGCTTAAACTAGAAGATGTTTTAATGCTGAGGCATACTTTCATACGTTCCAACCTATAACACATTGTTGCATCTCATCAATCAACTGATGGTGCTATCAATGAACAGCATACAATATGGCTTGCATCTTGTATGTCTTTCAGAAGCACACACAATTCAGCAAGAAAATAAAGGGAACCTAGTGCTGAGAGTTATTTATTTGTTTGGGGCATTTGCATATATATCCCTCCAAAAGAGAAAAAGCATCAATTCTCACCCTCAACGTTTGAGCTCTGTCACACCCAAAGTGCATTCAGAATGCATATCAACGTATAATATAAACCATCTCCAAGGTGGCCAGTGGTAAAGCAGCCCAAAGGTCTCACGCGAGACCCGGGTTAGAACCTCAATGGGTAAACATCTTGGGATGGCTAGTGACGAGTCCGAAAACGGCCACGGGAATACCGCTTAGGCCATGTGGGTGCATACATCAGAGCCAAAGAGGCTTTTCCCCAGCGGCATGAACAGGAATCCCTCTCCGTTTATCCATTTACCCTGTTTGATAAAGTTTTTAAATAGTATTTTAACAGAATAACTACTTATAGAACTCGCAGAAAGAAATTCCAGAAGTATTGGTCAGCCGGACGTGGCCCCTCCATCATGCATATTTTTAATCACATTAAGGTAGTTTTAACAGCTTAATTCTTCTCATATTGATGATTGATGTTTGCAACCCCATCGTTTCAATGTCACCCTTTCCATTTTTAAATATTATATCTTTCCATGGACAGAACAGACTCATTGCAAATTTTATTTCTGTTGTTGATCAATGTTGAATGACACAAAAATATCATTTCGAAATACCATGGTCTAAACGTACTCCAAGTTCAGCGACTAATGCTGACAACATCATAGTATGAGTCCTAAACTTGATTCCTTGGTAATCACTACAATTTTAGATATATCATAGTTATCCATACAATAGTCCCAAACCTTTATTGAAATGTCATCATATACAAATACTTTACATGATTTAACTTTTTACTGTCGCATTTACATCCAACAATCTGGCTTTACGAATAACCATTCATTTACTATAACCAACGAGCAAATTATCACACTATGCCGTTTAATACTCTTTTACCTCACTTATTCGGCCATATCATGTTTCTTGTGAAAGAACATAAAATATGTAGTTCTAAGATCCTGTCACATTATTTTAGCTGCAGGATGCAACCACAAATTTGGAATGAGAAATAGAAACAACAATCTTAATATGTATGGAATTTGATATAAGATCACTAGATCACACCTTGAACGAACAATCAACTTTAACCAGAAAAAAAGAACCCAGTTAAACTAAGACTCCCAAGTAATACATCAGAACAACAAAGTCTCCAAGCTGCTGAGATGCTTAGAACAAGTTTCACAATACTAGACAATCCACTTCTCTAGTTTCTAACGTTGTCAATCCTCAATATTTGAAGTGCGTCGAGAAAGACAGAGACAAAAATAAAGAGGAGGCCCATTATCAATTATAAAAATAGCAAAAAGATAGTGGTTAAGAATGTTTCAATAGTTTTATTTGAGATAGCTATTAAGCGCATTAAAGGTGTTTGTATAAACTAGATTCAGATTGCTTATGAGTTTTTTCATGTTGAAATACGAAAATAAGCTTAATCCCCTTCAGCTATTCAACTCCACAGTATTTCCTTATGCTAGAAAAAAAGGCATAAAAAAAGCGTGTAACGCCCTCTCGAAAGCTGACAGCGATGGACTATTCTGGTATCCTTCCGATTCAACTAAAACCATGGTGGATAGATACTGGTAGCCCACTATTTTAGACATACAAGAGGCACAACATTTTATCTCATACCGATACACGTTGTTACAAACTGTTTATTAAGAGAACTCGGTCAACCACTACGCTAAAAAAATCAATATCAACAACAACAACAACAACATACCCAATCCCGCCGAAACATGATATGGAGACTGCTTCCAATGAGGCAGGGATAAACTGTTTATTAGGGTATGGGGGAGGTAGAATGTAGACAGTGCCTACCCCTACCCCAGGGATAAACCCGGGGGTAAGGAGACTGCTTCCAATGAGACCTCCGGCTAGTGCACGTGTGCGGGTGATAAAGAGGAGAAGATAGAACAAAAGGGCATAAAGGCAGCAAACAAAAATCAGGCGAAAAGGGCAGACCAAACACGCACAAACGCCAAACAAAAGCACACAGCAAACCAGAAACAAAAACCAACCCTAAGGGCACAAGGCAACCTACGGGTAAACCAAAAGCAAAGCAAAGGCAGATAAACCTAAGGGAGCAAAACAAAGGAAGACGATACCTAAAGCGAAGGCAAAAAAGGCAACCTAAGGCAAAAGCAAAAGCAATTAAAAAAAAAAATATATATATATATATATATATATATATATATATATATATATATATTTCTAAACAATATTTCTAAACAATATCAATATTTCTAAACAATCATGAATATTTCTAAACAATAGAATCCTTGAATCATCAAGATATACCTAAAATCAATATGCTTAAACTCATAAATCACATCTCTACGCCGGTCCAAATGTCTTATCCCATAAAAATATGAGACACATTGTTACAAACTCCCCGACTTAAACTCCTCACATCCTCTTAGCCCACCACTTTAGCGTTATAAGGGACTCAAATAATCAAATGTCTTATCTCATACTGATATGGGAAGGGTAGTTACAAATCACGCTATTACAAAATGTGCCTATAAAATCCCAAATTTATCATCCTAAATCAACAGATCCAGACAAAATTTCATACAATTAATCATAAATCCACCTAAAAATAACAACCTCTAATAAAATAGACATCGCACTAACAAAATATCATCAAAAACCTTATCCTCTAAACCAAATAACAATACGGAAAAAATCACTCTACAAGTAATCAATTCAACAATCAATTATCATACACTACCAAGGTCTATCGCGTTCCTAATCCGATAACCTACCGAGTTCCTAATTCGACATATCCTTCCAAAGAAATGAACATCTGCTAATAAATCAAAACAAATCAAATAAACAATTAGAAATCAGCTAACTCGTGCCTCCTTGTAATCAATAAAACATTGAATTAAGTTAATTGATGCTCCCAAGGTCTATCCGTTCCTAATCCAAATCTCGATAACCTACTCAGTTCCTAATTCTTCATATCCTTCCAAACAATGCACATCTGCTAATAAATCAAATCGTATAACAGATAAGGAAACAGCTGACGCATGCCTCCTTATAATCAATAAAACATTGAATTATCCAACAAACCAAGGGGGTGATTGTTACGCTTATTTGTGGGCTTATGAGCTTATTTAATTTCGGCTTATATCTCACAAGCCCAAACTTTCTGGCTTATTTTGAGACATAAGAGCTTATATAAGCTTATTATGACATAATAAACTTATATACGCCCATAAATCTGAAAAATAAGCCGGAAAACTCGAGCTTATGAAATATAAGACGAAATCAAATAAGCGCATGAGCTCACAAATAAGCTTAAGCAAATGTCTATAACTCTATATATTAGTATATTACTGATATATCATTCGAGCACACTTGCACTTATTTCTGAGCACTCTCACCGCACAATGACACTTGCCGAAGGTCTTCCTGGAACAGTCTCCCTACTCTCGGGTTTATCTGTCTACATTCTACCTCCCTCATACCCCGCCCCAGCAGGATTGGTTATTGTTGTTGTTGTTGTACTGATATATCATTCGAGCTAGCCGAAATCAAATAAGCTTAAACAAAAACCCCCAAATTAATGTCTATATATTACTAATAATATAATATAACGAGCGTTCCTAATCCTAATCCAAAAGCATTAGATCCAAGCAACATTTACTAATTAAAGGCCTAAAAAACTATATAAAAAAAAAAAGCAACCTGTAGGAGAGGACCAAGCAGCATGAACAACAGATTTCTCCTGAATATTAGAACAAAAACCCAAAGTAATCTTATTCAAATCCCCTCTCAAAACGGCACCGTTCCACACACTCGATCCATCTTGAACATTCACTTGTCCAGCCAACACTACATTCGGTGCCACGTATGCGTCTACCGCTATCTTCGGCAGCCATTGACCTAAGGGGATGATCTGTCGTTGACCTCTGTAGTCCCATTTCACTCGATCTGGTGACGGAGTTATTGACGGTGATGGTTTGGTGGCTTCGGTGGCGACGGTGCGGCGGAGGAGGTGGTAGGTGGTGGCGGTTAGGGTTTTGCGGGTTAGCCGTGCTAGTGACGTCATTTTGGGGGTGTTTGGGTTTGTGAGTGAGCGACGAAGTTATCGGGGCAACGCTTTGACTAACACATCTGATTTTTGTTTAGACTTTTTATATTATCCCCCTCATCTTATAACAAAATTCATATACTAACACAGGTGTTACAAAAAAAAGTCAACAAAACTGATTAATAGCTTTTTAGGTATTACTTAGCTATCAAAAAAACGCCAGCATGGACCCGGTTAAGACAACATTGTCTGGGTACGTGGAGGATGAGGGCCTGCTTTAGGGCAGATGTGACTCTATCCAAAAAATGAAAGTCACCGTTCAAAAAAAAAAACTTAGCTATCAACTTTTTTTATTTATGTAAATCGGTCAAACAAATTGGACAATCGTAGTCAACAGCGGTCAACGGTGATCAAACTTGCTAGAAACCTGCAAATCTTGCCGGAAATACACAAAACTCGTTGTAAACTTGTTTTAATCACTTATAGGCGTTGTATTATAAGTTGTTTGTTTTTTGAAGAAACATCTTGTCGAGAATACCCAAAACTCACCGAAAATACCTAATACTTGTCAGAAATTCCAATCCGATTAATAACCAATTAATCCCGCCTAGAACAATTACAAGCTAGAAAAGTCGATC
>OU343220.1:287881421-288005717 GCA_910596185.1 Chrysanthemum makinoi | reverse complement strand
TTTGGTCCTCAAGTTTCAAACTTGGCAGTTTTAGTCCTTGGACATTTAAAATGGAAAATAATTACATGTATGGTCCTTGGTTTATCATATTTGGCATAATAGATCCTTGGAATAACTTTGGCGAAATTCACATTTAGATCCTTGGGATTGTATTAATAATAAACCAAATGGACCTAAATTAAACTCTAAATCAACCAGTGTTTGGCCCCGATCCCAACCAAGCCCAATACCCAAACCCGACCAATGTTTAAAATAAAACCCGTGCCAGCACTGTTCATCTCTTCTTCTCCACATTTCCACTCCATCTCGCCCACGCTGCATACCTTGTCCACCCTTCCCGGCTCATATCTACCTCTCACTATCACCCCCCTCCACCTTGCAAACAACCACAGGGCATTAAATGCAAAACCAACTCAAAAGACTTTTGGCGCCAAAAAGTGAAAATCAAAGGTTGTGATCACTTTGACCTATCTAATGGTGGGAAATGATCAGAGGAGAGAGGGGATGCTTTTGGATATCTATTAAAAGAAAAAGAAGCAGAGGAGAAGATCAAGTAGTGTAGTTTTAGTTTAGAAAATGTCGACTAGTTAATCTCTTTAAATTTTAGTGTTTATTTAAGCTTCCAAGTACTTTGTTATGTAATCTCAGTGTATTATAAATCTTTCATTATTCAATTTCAAGTTCCCAGTTTGATTTCAGTTTGTGCAATTTTTAAATTCAAAAATATCAATAGGTTCGAATGTTGTTTGTAGTTGTTGATTTGAATTTATAAGCCTACATAAGCTCTTATAAAGCTTTTCTAAGCTTTAAGAATCATCAAAACTCAGTTTAGACTCAAATCTCAAAAATACCAAAAATTACTTAAAAATAGTTGGAAAATTCAAAAATCAGTTGAGAATATGAAATGAGCATTGAAGCATGGTTTACTTATGGATTTCTCGGGTTAGTGAACTTTGTGGAGGTTCTATAGGAAGTGATTCTTTGGTCCTTTTCCTTGGTTTTGGCTCAATTCAAGTTGTAAGCCTTTTAAGCTATTTTGGCATTTCCTTTGTTAAAGTCATTTTGTAAGCTTTAATCTTTGTATGTTTATGTTTCTTAGCTGTAGTTGAGTAGAATTGAACATTAAAACAGTTTGTTTGTTCATTATAATTTGTAATTGTTAAAAATCTTATTTTAACAGTCATTTTAACATAATTATCATTTCTTAGTTTTATGTTGTTGTTGTTGTTGTTATTTCTTGTTTATTTAGCCTCAGTATATATGATAATATAAAGTTTTTAATTAGTTCATGGTCTTAATCGAAATCATTTGAAAATCACAAAAATCAGTTTGTAAAAAGGTTGTTTGTATTTATTGTGTTATCGGTGTTAGAAGGCTGTTTTTTTGTTGTTGCTTGTTGTTGTTTTGAGTCACTTTAGTACCCAATAACTCATTGCATCCATAAAATATAGTCCTTGTTTTAGAAAAAGTCAAAATCATCTTTAATTTTCTCTTATTTGTTAACTGTTAGAGATATAGATTATATAATCATGCATACTAGTTTACAAGTTGTTTATCTAGCTTAATTTAGTCTTAATATAGCTTATTATAACATATTCAGTCAATAGAATTGATTATAAGTTCATATAAGTCAAAGTTTTAGAGTAGTTTAAAAGTCAAATTTTCATTAGCCCGTTTTTGAATAAAACTTAGAATTTTATTGTGTGTTTAATAAATAGAGTTAGTTCATAATCTTCTAGGATATTAAGTTTAGTGCAAATAAATTAGAAAAATACTAGCTTTTGTCTAGTTAGCTTATTCAACTGCAATTCATAGCTTCTTTTGAGACCCTTGTTTGAAAACATGCCACATTACGCAATTTGGTAGCTCATTTCTCAAGCCCTCATAGAGCTTATTAGTTAGCTTCAATTTGTGTATTTTTGGCTTTTGACTCACCTAGCTAACTCAAGTACCAAGTGCTTATTTTCCATAATTAGCTTATTTAGCAAGCTTCTTGATTGTTTTAGTTTTGTCCATTTTGTTTAAGTGTATCAGTTAATCAGAGTTTTCCAGTTTTCAAAAAGCTTCTCACAAGCTTATTTGTGAAAGCCAATCTTTGCAAATAGCTTTTGGATAGCTCATTGGTTCAACTTGTTAGTTCAAGTGTTTATTTTTAATTCTAGCTTATCTTAGTGCTTAAAAGTAGCTTAAAGGTGCCTAGTGATTTACAAGTGTCCTGTGTATATCAGTTATATAAGTTCTTATTTTAGCTTATTTGGTGCTTATTTCTAAGTTCTTGAGCTTGTTAGGTTGTAACACTAGCTTATTATCAGTAATATAGCTTATTTCTTATTAGCTTTTGCTTATTATTAGCTTATTAAACCATTTAGCTTTAAACTTGTGCTTATTCTTGTTTTTTGTTAACTGTTAAGAAAATAAGCTCAAAACTGAGCTTATTAGTCGTTTTTGGAAAAAGTCACAGTTGTGAAAAGTGCTTATTTCATTGGTCTTAATAAGTTTTAAAAAAGAAAATAAAAAATAAAATGTTTTGCAAAAAGGTGGGGAGGCAGGCTCGAACCTGAGACCTCCACCTTTACAAAGTGTTAAGTGTGTACCTGGATAGGCTGCCCTTGGGTCTTTCTTGTCATGGTTTGCATAATCTATATACTTAAACTAATTTTTGCCTTATTAGCTTATTTAGGCAGTTAGCTTATTACCAGCTTATCCAATCCAGCTTTTTCATGTTTTTTATTTTTCTTATCATTGTATTAGTATTAAGTATTTTATAAAAAAGTTTCAGATTTTTCTCAATAGTTTTAGTATTTTTAAACATTTAATTAGTGTAAAATCTTATTTAAATCATAATAAAAAATATAAAATTCTAAAAAATATAAATCTTTTTTCTAAAATTTTCTTTTGTCATATAGTACGTAAAAAAATTGTTTTTACACTTGTAGGACTTTTATTTCATAAATTTTACGTTTTTGCTTGCTTCAGTAATTTTTAGACTTAACGTACGTTTTCATTTTAAATCTAGTTTTTAGATAATTTGAGTTTACGTTTTAGTTAAAATAGTTTATTTAAGTTATTTTATTTTATAAAATCATAAAAACATCATTGTAAAAATAGTGATAGCGTTTATTTAATATATTTTATCTTTTTAATTTCTTTTAATTTGCATTTAAGTCACTGTAATTTGTAGATCTTTTCTTTAGGTAATCATCCATTCAAATCCTTTCTGATCACTATCCTTAGTGATTATTCGACATCTGAAGTTGTTTAACACCAATTCATCCTCCGTGGGACTTAACGACCCAGGAATTCCCTATATTCCTCTTATCTAAATTGCATTTGGTTCCTGAGCTGTTTTGAGTTTCTTACGGTCGGCCATTCACAAGTGGCCGGCTTGTGTGAGTAAACTTGACTGTTCGGAACCGATCAAATTTTGGCGCCGCTGCCGGGGAGGCTGTAAGCGTGTTTTAAGCATTTCCAGATCCATTCTTGCACATATACCATCGTTTGTAAACAGTTTTCTGTAAAGTTATATAAATCAAATAGTTCATTAACACTTTTTCTAAAGTGTTAACAACGCCAAAAATATTTTCATTCTTTGTTTTAACAAAATGTTTTTCAAAAAATCCAAAAATATCCATCTTTACCTTCTCACATCTTTGATTCTTCATCCCAACCCCTCTGTAAACCTTTGATTCTTTCTATGTCTTATCCTCACCCTCTTGGTTGTCAATGGTGTGGTGGTCCTTATAATGGTGGCAATTGCCCAGTTGTGGCATGGTGGAGTCAGGCGGAATGCTGTCTATAACCAGGATCCCTATTCCTACCATAACACAACTGATTTATTCCATCACTACCACCTGTGAGACTCAGCAGTTTTCTGTTGTGAGTCTGTGGTGGTTCACACTCCATTGATTGTCAATCGGGAAACACGCTTGTTTATGAGCGGGTTCCGATAACAATTATGACTACAACACATATGACTCACAGCCACATAGTTTTACTGTTTGTAGATATTGTGGAGGTCCTCACTCTAGCTCGGATTGTCAAACGAATCAATTCCTTGTAACAATTACGACTATTCGTTTCAAGACCAACCTCCACAGTACCAAATGATTCAAGCAACTCCTCATGAAACTACGACAGACCTTCTCTGAAGAGTCTTGAGTTATTAAAAGAACTTAAGGAGGAGTCGGCTATGTCACTTGAGAAATCCATGGAAGAATTGTTAGCGGAGGAACGGGAACTAAATTAGATTCCCAGATTGCCATTGAAAACACTATTAGGGAATCAATTAGACTACAAAAAGCATTCAAATCTAGCTCTCAATTCCATTTCATTCCTGATGATGATGAAGATACCCTTGATATTCTACAATTTTATTCATCAAGTTCATCAGTTGAGATTCCATACGTGGAAATGCAGGGGAAAAGAATATGATGAATCACTAGCAGTAGAAATAATGGAACTTGTAGAATCCATAACTGCTAGTCCTTCTCAACTCCCTCGGTCTGCTGTTATCACCCGAGGTTCACACTCACTCTCAGAACATGGGGATGAGTATCTTGACACTGTTCCTGAAAAGGAATCGGACGAATTCATAAAGTCTAGTGTTGAGGACTTTGTCCCAATCCTGAGAGAGTCACAGGGAACTTGATCATATGTGATTCTATTTCCCTCTTGAGTGTTCAAAAGATCATTTTGAAACTTTCTCCGATGTTAGCGACGATTGTACTTCTCATGGAAACATCGATTATGTTGAGGCATCACTCACATGCGTCTGATCCTCTTCTTGAGGAGTTCACCGATGAACTCACTCACATCAATCCACTTTCATCGGAAAGTAATCATAGTCTTCGATTTCAAAGCCGTCCGGGAGAGGTCTCATTGATAATGTCGTTCACTCACTTCTTATCCCAGTCAATAGAGAATATTAATCACTTTGTTCCTGAAACATTCAAAACAACTCTCACCAATCCTCAATTTGAATTCGACTCTGAATTCACTTTAATTTCTGAGAATCCACTCTTTGATACTCAGATTGAGGATAGTAATGAGTCTACATGGAACAAGAATTCACGATTTACATCTTGTGATTGATTCTCTTCACGAGGAGTTCGCCGGTGAACTCACTCATATCATATCTCTGCCGGAGTATGATAAATTCTACTTTGATCTAGACACACCCATAATATGTCTTGATCAAGTGCGAACTAACGAGGAGATTCATGAAACTATGAATTCTCCTATTGAGGATGAAGAGTTAGTCATGATTTTTATCATGATTTTCTTTTTTTTCTTCATATATTCTCTCACTTCTCCCGTTCTTCACTCCTTGGGAATGAAGACATTATCTTTGACCCGGCATTTCCATGTACCATTTGTGAGCCGGTCTCTGTATATCTCATCGGTGTGGAACTTTCACGTACTTCAATGTTTATCCAAACATCTTGAATGAAAGTCCGATGGAGATTGTCTCTTCCACTCACTTCCCCATGAACAAATTAATTAGGGGTCGAGTCAAGCTAGCGACTCGGTAATCAAAAACATTAGTGCATAAACATGGGTTTTCACCGTGTGTAACACCTTAGTGTGTGGGAGATGCCCCATATTGTGTAAAAAAAGAATAATTGTTGTGTTTCTACACTTAGCTAGTAATATTATCTTTTACGTTCTAAGTTTTGGCATAACAGCCGGTACTTTGAATATTGAGGACAATATTCATTTCTAAGTGTGGGGGGGGAATTCTGGCGAATTTGATCATAAATGTACCCTTTTAGTCCCTTTTTCCCCCATAATGGCCAAATTTAAAAAAAAAATTTAGTGGAAGTACTATGTACTAAACACAACAAATAGTAATCAGTCCACCATGTCTAACCCACATAAGGATTGGCTAATCCAGGAGCAAACGGCTCTTGGTAAAGATATCTCAAATCCGTTGACGGCTTGCAATTTGCCCAAAATTGTATGGTATTCATCTCACCATATCCTTAAAAGTGAAGAGTTGGCTAGCCCGCAAGTTTATGGCTTGTGGTAAAGCAAGTGGAAAAACCATAATTGGTAATCACTCACCAAAGATAATATTGATAATTTATCTAAGAGTTGGCTAGTCCAGAACCAAACGGCTTCTGGTAAAGACAAATCAAACCGTTGAAAGCTTATGATTTGCTCAAAATCATTTGGTTATCATTGTACCAAGGTTCTTACTTGTACTGAAACAATTGGCTACTCCAGAAGTAATGGCTTTTGGTAAAGAGATAAAATCTATTAAGTTTTCTAAACATTCATTGAGGACTAGCAATATCTTAGTGGGGATTGATGAGTGTCTAAATACTTATCATTTTTATCTTTATGCAGGCAAACATGTCCATCTGACTTTCGAGAAACACATCAAAATGATAAAAATATCACAAACAAGTGTTTTATGTGTTTTAAATGCAAAAACATCAAAATCTGGTGAAAACGTCTCAAGTTTGCATAATTTGCAGTTTTAGTTCCCCAAGTTTCAAAAATTGTCAAATCTAGTCCCTGGTAATTCAAAAACTATTAAAATGTCATTTAAGGTCCATGGGATTCAAAAGTTGTCAAAATAAACCTTTTAAAGTTTAAATTTTACAAATGACTACTTTAGTCCCTGAACTTTGAAAAATGTCAAATATAGTCCTTGGTGAATTTTAAAAAGTGAAAATAATCAAAAATAAACCTTGTACTATTCAATTGTGGCATAATTGGTCCTTTATGATAACTTTTGGAAAATTACATATTTGGTCCCTCAAGTTTCAAACATGACAGTTTTGGTCCTTGGACATTTAAAAATGGAAAATAATTACATGTATGGTCCTTGGTTTATCATATTTGGCATAATAAGTCCTTGGAATAACTTTGGGGAATTACATTTGGTCCTTGGGCTTGTATTAATAATAAACCAAATGGACCTAAATTAAACACAAACCAAATCCAACCCAGTGGCTGCCCATCCCAACCAAGCCCAATACAAACCCGCGCCCGGCCTGTTCATCCTCTTCTTCTCCACCTGTTTCCACTCCATCTCACCCACGCTCCCTACCACTTGTCCACCTTTCCGCTCATATCTACCTCTCACTATCACCCTCCACCTTGCAAACAACCACAGTGCATTAAATGCAAAAACCAACTCAAAGACTTTTGGCGCCAAAAAGTGAAAATCAAAGGTTGTGATCACTTTGACCTATCTAATGGTGGGAAATGATCAGAGGAGAGAGGGGATGCTTTTGGATATCTATTAAAAGAAAAGGAGAGAGGAGAAGATCAAGTAGTGTAGTTTTAGTTTAGAAAATGTCGACTAGTTAATCTCTTTTAAATTTAGTGTTTATTTAAGCTTCCAAGTACTTTGTTATGTAATCTCATTGTATTATAAATCTTTCTCAATTATTCAATTTCAAGTTCCCGCTTTGATTTCAGTTTGTGCAATTTTTAAATTCAAAAATATCAATAGGTTCGAATGTTGTTTGTAGTTGTTGATTTGAATTTATAAGCCTACATAAGCTCTTATAAAGCTTTTCTAAGCTTTAAGAATCATCAAAACTCAGTTTAGACTCAAATCTCAAAAATACCAAAAATTACTTAAAAATAGTTGGAAAATTCAAAAATCAGTTGAGAATATGAAACAGGCATTGAAGCATGGTTACTTATGGATTTCTTCGGGTTAGTGAACTGTGGAGGTTCTATAGGAAGTGTTCTTTGGTCCTTTTCCTTGGTTTTCAGCTCAATTCAAGTTGTAAGCCTTTTTAAGCTATTTTGGCATTTCCTTATTAAAGTCATTTGTAGCTTTAATCTTTGTATGTTTATGTTTCTTAGCTGTAGTTGAGTAGAATTGAACATTAAAACAGTTTGTTTGTTCATTATAATTTGTAATTGTTAAAAAATCTTATTTTAAATCATTTTAACATAATTATCATTTCTTAGTTTTATGTTGTTGTTGTTGTTATTTCTTTGTTTATTTAGCCTCGTTATGATAATATAAAGTTTTAATTAGTTGCATGGTCTTAATCGAGAAATCATTTGAAAATCACAAAAATCAGTTTTGTAAGGTTGTTTGTATTTATTGTGTTGTTATAGTGTTAGAAGTGTTTTTGTTGTTGCTTGTTGTTGTTTTGAGTCACTTTAGTACCCAATAACTCATTGCATCCATAAAATATAGTCCTTGTTTTAGAAAAAGTCAAAATCATCTTTAATTTTCTCTTATTTGTTAACTGTTAGAGATATAGATTATATAATCATGCATACTAGTTTACAAGTTGTTTATCTAGCTTAATTTAGTCTTAATATAGCTTATTATAACATATTCGGTCATAGAATTGATTATAAGTTCATATAAGTCAAAGTTTTAGAGTAGTTAAAAAGTCAAATTTTCATGCTTCGTTTTGAATAAAACTTAGAATTTTATTGTGTGTTTAATAAATAGAGTTAGTTCATAATCTTCTAGGATATTAAAGTTTAGCTGCTTAAATAAATTAGAAAAATACTAGCTTTTGTCTAGTTAGCTTATTCACTGCTTAATTCATAGCTTCTTTTGAGACCCTTGTTTGAAAACATGCCCCGTTACGCAGTTTGGTAGCTCATTTCTCAAGCTCTCATAGAGCTTATTAGTTAGCTTCAATTTGTGTATTTTGGCTTTTGAAAGCTCACCTAGCTAACTCAAGGTACCAAGTGCTTATTTTCCATAATTAGCTTATTTAGCAAGCTGCTTGATTTGTTTTTAGTTTTGTCCATTTTTGTTTAAGTGTATCAGTTAATTAGAGTTTTCCAGTTTTTCAAAAGCTTCTCACAAGCTTATTTGTGAAAGCCAATCTTTGCAAATTAGCTTTTTGGATAGCTCAGTTGTTCAACTTGTTAGTTCAAGTGTTTATTTTTAATTCCTAGCTTATCTTAGTGCTTAAAAGTAGCTTAAAGGTGCCTAGTGATTTACAAGTGTCCTGTGTATATCAGTTATATAAGTGCTTATTTTAGCTTATTTGGTGCTTATTTCTAAGTTCTTGAGCTTGTTAGGTTGTAACACTAGCTTATTATCAGTAATATAGCTTATTTCTTATTAGCTTTTGCTTATTATTAGCTTATTAAACCATTTAGCTTTAAACTTGTGCTTATTCTTGTTTTTGTTAATGTTAAGAAAATAAGCTCAAAACGAGAGCTTATTAGTCGTTTTGGAAAAAGTCACAGTTGTGAAAAGTGCTTATTTCATTGGTCTTAATAAGTTTTAAAAAGAAAATAAAAAAAAATAAAATGTTTAGCAAAAAGGTGGGGAGGCAGGCTCGAACCTGAGACCTCCCACCTTTACAAGAGTGTTAGTGTGTGTACCTGGATAGATGGCAGCCCTTGGGTCTTTCTTGTCATGGTTTGCATAATCTATATACTTAAACTAATTTTTGCCTTATTAGCTTATTTAGGCGGTTATTACCACTTATCCAATCCAGCTTTTTCATGTTTTTTATTTTTCTTATCTTTGTATTAGTATTAAGTATTTTATAAAAAGTTTGATTTTTCTCAATAGTTTTAGTATTTTTAAACATTTAATTAGTGTAAAATCTTATTTAATTCATAATAAAAATATAAAAGTCTAAAAATATAAATCTTTTTTCTAAAATTTTCTTTTGTCATATAGTACGTAAAAAATTGTTTTTACACTTGTAGGACTTTTATTTCATAAATTTTACGCTTTTGCTTGCGCCTGTAAATTTTAGACTTAACGTGCGTTTTCATTTTAAATCTAGTTTTTAGATAATTTGAGTTTACGTTTTAGTTAAAATAGTTTATTTAAGTTATTTTATTTTATAAAATCACAAAAACATCATTGTAAAAATAGTGATAGCGTTTATTTAATATATTTTAACTTTTTAATTTCTTTTAATTTGCATTTAAGTCGTTGTAATTTGTAGATCTTTTCTTTAGGTAATCATCCATTCAAATCCTTTCTGATCACTATCCTTAGTGATTATTCGACATCTGAAGTTGTTTAACACCAATTCATCCTCCGTGGGACTTAACGACCCAGGAATTCCCTATATTCCTCTTATCTAAATTGCATTTGGTTCCTGAGCTGTTTTGAGTTTCTTACGGTCGGCCATTCACAAGTGGCCGGCTTGTGTGAGTAAACTTGACTGTTCGGAACCGATCACCTCTCATGGAAAAACTCCATATGAACTTGTTCATAAACGAAAACCTGATCTCTCTTACCTTCGTGTGTTTGGTGCTTTGTGCTATCCAACGAATGACGGTCAAGATCTAGGTAAATTAAGAGCAAAGGCAGATATTGGAGTTTATTTTGGTTATGCACCAAACAAGAAGGGTTACCGAATCTACAACAAGAGAACCCATATCATGGAAACAATTCACGTTACGTTCGATGGTGACCGGTCAAATGGCTCCAGACAAACCAGTTCTAGACCCTTGACTCAATTTTCATCAAGTAGTCCTATCGGTTCTACTCTCGTTTCAAATCTCTCACGGCAACTCCTATGTACCTCCATCAGAAGATGATTTAAAGAAATTGTTTGATCCAATATTTGATGAACACTATGAGCCAAATGCTAATGAAATGTCAATTCCATCATCGAGGTGCTCCTATCCCTTCAATGAAGTCAACCCTATGTTTCAATATCATTAAGCCAAGCGTATTGCGATCACTCTGTCATCAATAAATCATCAATCATCGAGTGTACATCATGGAAATGTTTCTGGCACCCTTGATGGAGAGAATCCCTTTGCTACTCCTGAAGATGTACCATTTGAAAACATATTTGCTCCTCAATCATCATCAGAACCATCTTCATCAGGAGAAATTGACTCTGCTACTTCAGTTCCTCAACAACAACCACATGAACACCTTAGAAAGTGGACACATGATCATCCATTAGACAACATCATTGGAAACCTCTCTCGTCAGTATCCACAAGGAAACAACTTGCAACCGATGCCTTATGGTGCTTCTTCAACTCCGTACTCTCTAAGATCGAACCAAAAGATGTTAAGACCGCCATGAATGAAGACAGCTGGTTCATTGCCATGCAAGAAGAAATTCATGAGTTTGATCGACTTGATGTATGGGAACTAGTACCTGCTCCGGATTGTGCTATGATCATTGCTCTAAAATGGATCTTCAAAGTGAAACTTGATGAGCATGGTGATGTTTTAAAGAACAAGGCTCGATTGGTTGCAAAAGGATACCGTCAAGAGGAGGGTATTGATTTTTAAGAATCATTTTCTCCTTGCTCGTATCGAGCGATCGTATCTTCTTGGCCAATGCTGCAAGTAAGAACATGATAGTCTATCAGATGGATGTAAAGACGGCTTTTCTTAAGTCACGAAGAAAAGTCGTTTACGTCACCAACCGAAGGCTTTGTGAATCCAGAACATCCTACTCACGTCTATCGTTTGAAGAAGGCTCTTTATGGTTTAAAGCAAGCTCCAAGTGCATGGTATGATACGCTATCAATGTTTCTTCTATCTACTGGATTGACAAAGGAGCGAGTTGATCCGACATTGTTCACCAGAAGTCGTGCAAACATTTAATTTACGTTCAAATATATGTTGATGATATTATCTTTGCCTCGTGACCCCAGAGTGTGACCGTTTTTCTAATGAAATGGGTTCTAAATTTCAAATGTCAATGATGGGACAAATGTCATTTTTCTTAGGATTACAAATTTCACAAAGTCCCGGAGGCATTTTTATAAATCAATCTAAATATGCAAATGAGATTTTAAAGAATTTTGGATTTGATTCTAGTGACCCTGTTGACACTCCCATGATAGAGAGTACTAAACTAGATGAGGACCACTCAGGGATCATGGTAGACCAAACGAAATATCATAGTATGATTGGATACCGATGTACCTCCACTAGTAGACCGACATCTTGTTCATTTGTTTTCATGTGTGCTAGATACCAGGCTAAGCCTACCAAAAGCACCTTGAAGCGGTTAAACGGGTCTTTCGGTATCTCCAATGAACCATCAATATAGGACTTTGGTACCCGAAGGACACCGGTATGTCACTAAAAACCTATGCAGATGTTGATCATGCAGGATGTCAAGATACTCGTAGAAGTACGTGCGGAGGTGCTCAGTTTTTGGGTGATAAGCTTGTGAGCTGGTCTTCAAAGAAGCAAATGAGTACTTCTATTTCCTCTACAGAGGCTGAATACATAGCCATGTCATCTTGTTATACTCAAATCCTTTGGATGAGATCCCAATTATCTGACTATAGCTTTGAATTCAACAAAATCCCTCTCTTTGTGATAATAAAGTGCTATTGCTCTCTCATGCAACAACGTACAACACTCAAGAGCAAAGCACATCGACATACGACATCATTTCATCAGGGAGCAAGTAGAAAACGGTGTGGTGGAACTATACTTTGTGAGGACTGACCCAGCTAGCGACATCTTCACCAAAGCCCTTCCTAGAGAACGTTTTGAGTTTATCCTTCCACGACTTGGTCTTAAGAGCCTACAAACGGAAACACTCAAACGTCTTCAAGAGGAAGAAGAGGAGTAAAAGGTTTTCCTTCATCTATCTCTTGTAAATATCTATTCAAAAAGCAAAATACAAAATTATAAAACTTTCAAAAACCCATAAAAATTAGAAAATCTTGAAAAATTCCAAAAATATTGTTATTTTGTCATGTTTTTCCTTGTTCAATATCATCTACGGACTTTGTGTTGACTTTCAAAGAATGTCACGGGTCTTTAGATGTTCTTGAATGTACATAAGAGTATTTCTTAAAATATATATATATATATATATATATATATATATATATATATATATATATATATATATTTGGGAGAAAGTGAAACTATGATTTATTGTCATTTCAGGCGAAAGCCCGCTTTTCAAAGAAAGAACAGAGCCATGCTTTATCTTGGTTTTCAAATCTCATGCTCTGATTTTATAAACAATTACTTACTATCTTATGAAATCTAATTGCTTTGAAAAATAACTCGGACTCTATTTTTGAAAATCATCTGGACTTAACGTTTGTCAAAATATCTATCTCTCAATCAACAACTTATGTCATTGATTGAGGGGGAGAATGATTTCAATTAAATCAAAAGGTTATTTGTCATACAATTGTTTTCAAAAGATAATCATGCATGTTTAATCAATGGAGTTTAAAGTCTCAAAATCCAATCCTTATCAGTTAAAACGTTTTCATAATCAAGTCACAATTCTCATTAAAAGCTTTCAAAATCAATTTAAATCTACAGAGATCACAAATCTCAAATGATTTGATAATTGTGATCGGGGGAGAATTTGTGATTTAAATTGGATTTAATCTGATAATTCGGTAAATGGTTTTATAAGGATGTACAAGCTCTCCTTCCCACATGTGCCAAACGATTTCAAATTTTCCATGAATATGTTGAGGGGGAGCATCTATCTTAAACCACAAATATTTGAAACGTGATCAATTTATTTCAATGTGCAGTCTTTTCCTAATATGTGCAAAACATTTTCAAATATCTATGCACATATTGAGGGGGAGCAACTATTTTGAAAACCACATTCTTTATATAACTACTCTTAGATGCAAGCCAACCCCTCAAAGATGAAAACTATCTCTATTACAAAATGATGCTTGATGCACATGTTGAGGGGGCTCTGTTCTAAAAATATCAAAACAATTCAGGTACAAAATGCTTTGATAATATATCACAAGTATCTGGATTGATTTTCGAATGGTTTTCAATTGGTTCCAATGGCAGATGAACAATACCAAATAGGCCGACCAAATTTACGTTATGTATGGTGATATAAGGAAGATAAGGTTAGGTATTAGTTCCCATGATCCGCCAGAACCGGAGGGATCTACCCAGGACAATCCACTAGATAGTGTAGAAGTCCTTAGGTTTGATGAAAAAAGGAGAAAAGTGAGAAATGGGAAGAGTGCGGACTGAGACTGAGCTAGTAATTGGAATAAACCCAACAAGGTTCTAGTTATGAAGTCTTGGTAAGCACTGAAGGGGTTGAAGAATGAAAAAGAAATAAAATGAGAAAAGGGTGAAAAGAAATAGCCATCCATTAATTCAACCTTAGGGAAAACCGGTTCAATTCATATGCTATGGTGGTTACCAAGGTAACATCGGTATTGAATACAAGAGGCGTCATGGACCGTGGCCTACTACTTCCCAAGCTACTCAAGTTCCTCTTAAAAGGGCCTGTTTCATTCTCACGGGGAACCAACATTATCTATCGACTTTCTCTTAGAGTTTGTTGATATTGAAGAAGGAGACCCTCTCCCTAGTCTCCGATCTAGGATCCAAATATGCACAATTGAGTCTAGAGCCACGAGATCATCTATAAATCTCATTAGGACACTTTCAATGAAGACTCTCTGTTTCACACAATGTGGAAAGAGAGATTATATCTTGAGTCCTACGCATTATCCTTGTGGTATTGCCAGAACATCTGAGTGATATGCTAACATATTCACAATGAAGATGGAAAGCCTTTTAGAGCCAACATCAAACAAGCTCCTGGTAGGTGGCATGTGAGATCTATTCAATAGATCAACCATGTGACAACTGAACAGAAACGATGGGGCGATTCAATCTTTTGAATCAATCCTGGTTCAGGTTATGGATTGACGGATACCTTTGAAAAATTGGTCGTTGTGCTTAAAAACTCTTTTCTTTAGCACATTGACTGTGTACAAATATTTCAAAATAAAAGGTGTTTATGATTGATAATTGATTCTCATTAAAACCTTCGTTGTATTGCAAAAACAATTTCTATTGTGCGGTACACGATTGTTTTTCAAATATCTTTTCATCAATCAGTGAATCTCAATTCGCTGGTTCACTCACTCCGTGTTGTCTTCTTTGAGACGTTCCGGTTTGAGAACAGCTAGAGCAGCTGCGAAACCCCGTCAAGGAAATTCTTCGAATTATACGATCACAGGCATACTTGTACTGATCAACGAGGAACCGTGGGCGTGTACTCAATTCAACGAAAGTGATCAAAGACACTTTCGTGCGCTTTATTGCTAACTATTTTATGCGGTACACCGACGTTTGTCCGAATGAAGCGGTCAATCCATAGCCGCATGCTCACACATCTCATTCATTTCAAAAGAAATCATGATTAGTGCATCAATGAATCTGATATTCTCACTCCATGCTTCGCTACTGCCTGCCAATATCATGAATCAACGAAGCTTTCGCTACTTTGATGAGAATATCCGAATGTGGCATGTCGGTCCATAAGTCACAACATCACATAATACCAAAACACCACAATGGATGAGTCATCATTATCACGTGGATCAGATAAAGACCTCCACTTGGATTAACCAAACATGCATCAATAATGAATCAATGACTACGAGCTTCTGAGCAAAGTACTACATCAAGAATGCAAGAACAATTTATAATGTAATATCTGTTTGTATTCAATGTAATTTTAATGTGTGTTTGAGGTGACCTCCCTTAGAGGGAGATTGTTAGGATTTAGTAAATCCAGTTATTAAAGAGTCGGTCACCTCAAGTATATGTAATCATTAGAAAGCTCGTAGTCGAGATTATTTAATGTTAAGTAGTATTTAGTTAAGTAACACCGTGGAGGACGGACGGGTCTTTACCCACTGTATGCCTGATCCACAGCCCGTAGGTGGCGATTTATGTAAGGACTATAAATACTCTCTACCTCCCAAGGTAGAGAGTTGGAGCTCATAATAAGATTTTTCTTTCTCTCACTAAGTTCCCAAACCTCTAACTCTTTCTCTCTCTAGAAACTCATCTTGTACGCCTCTTGTGTTAATGGTTTGATGTGTATGTGAAATCCAATATGTTACAGAAAGATAGAGTCGTTATGCCTTGCTTTATGCCCAAATTCAAGCAAGTGACCTTTGATGTGCGCCCTAGTACTTGATCCCAACACTTCTAGATCGGGAATGCGAAAGTAGTGAAACCAACTAATGTTCCCATCGTTCCTCTACAGAGTAATCATGACACTAAGGCAAAGGTGTCAAAGCCTCCGAGGCAATACAAAGCAAGATAGGACCTCGCAAGCTAAGAGTGATCAAGGGAAGGAAGTAGAAGACCACCCAAGGAACAATAAGTTTGAGTTTAATAAGACAAATCGTGTTGATTCCAGTATTAGCTATAAGCGTACTGCACAGTAATTAATTCACTTCTCACGATTTGCAAAACATGTAATGAATGTTTAGTTTCTGGTACTTATCATGAATATGCTGTGAATGAATTAAAATATGTTGCTAAGTCTCCAGTCAAAACTGTCAGAATTGCTAAACAGGTTAAGGATATCGTAAAACCAAGGTGGAAAAAGGTTAAAAACATTGGAAACCAACAGAAGAAAATTTGGTAATGTAGGTTATCAATGGATACCTCGGTCATAAATTCAATCTAAATGAATTGTGCCCTAAATTATCTAGATCAATGCTCATTAGGAAATGGATGCCCACTGGTAGAATCATACATTTAAGAAGTGAACACACTTTGAATAGATCTACTGTCACTACTAGTCTTGCATCTACCTCTAATGATATCATTGATTCTGCTCGATGAGGGTGCTCCAATCTCGTTTACTAACCAAATGGAACCCATTCTAGCATGGGGATCCAAATTGTCCAAATCATCCATACTTGTCTGTGTTCAACTGCGGTCATACAAATCGCTTACGTGGTATTTGGACTCAGTCGTTCCAAGCATATGACTGGAGATTGCTCGCGGCTCATGAACTTCGTGAATAAATTCATCGGGACTTAGATTCGGAACGACCACTTTGGGGCAATTATGGGTTACGGAGATTATGTTGTTGGTGACAGTGTAATTTCCAGGGTCTATTATGTTGAAGGTCTTGGTCATAATTTGTTCTTTGTTGGTCAATTATGTGACTCTGATCTAGAAGTGGCCTTTAGAAAACATATTTGCTTTGTTAGAGAACTAGATGGTGTTGAACTTTTAAAGGGAACACGTGGAACCAATCTTTACACCATCTCTATCGAAGACATGATGAAGTCCTCTCCAATCTGCTTGTTGTCAAAGGCTTCAAAACAAAGTCATGGTTATGGCATCGTCGTCTCAATCATTTGAATTTCGGAACCATAAATGATTTTCTAGAAAGGACCTCGTAAGAGGTTTTTCCAGATTAAAATATGAGAAAGATCGTCTTTGTTCAAAGATGCCAATTGGGAAAAGCAAGAAATATGCCCATAAACCCAAACCTGCAAACTCAATTATGGAAGTTCTTCATGCCCTTCATATGGATTTGTGCGGACCCATGAGAGTGCAAACCATAAACGGGAAGAAATATGTGCTAGTCGTGGTTGATGACTATTCTCAGTTTACTTGGGTTAAGTTTTTGAGGTCAAAGGATGAAACTCCAGATGTCATCATCAAACTTATTAAACAGCTGCAGGTTCGACTCAATAAAACGGTCAGGATTATCCGAATGCACAATGGAACTGAGTTTTTAAACAAAGAACTAAGTTAGTTTTACGAAAGCATTGGAATTAGCCATCAAAGAAGTGTTCCACGTACTCCTCAACAGAACGGTGTAGTTGAAAGACGAAATCGGACTTGTGTCGAAGCTGCAAGGACTATGCTTTGATTTACTCAAGGTTCTAATGTTTCTCTAGGCGGAAGCTATTGCCACTGCATGCTACACCCAAAACCGTTCCCTTATTCACACCACTCATGGAAAAACTCCTTACGAACTTGTCTACAACCAAAAACCAGATCTTTCTTTCCTTCGTGTATTTAGTGCTTTATGCTATCCAACGAATGATGGTCAAGATTTAGGAAAGTTAATAGCTAAGGCGGACATTGGAGTTTTGTTGGTTACACACCAAACCGAAGGGTTCGAGAATCTACAATAAAAGAACCGAGATACCATGGAGACTATTCACGCCACGTTCTATGAGCTGTCTGAGCAAATGGCTCTGGACAATCTAGTTCGGACCCATCTCAACATTTATCAAGTAGTCCTATTAGTTCTTCTCTTGTACATAAACTCTCACCTGCAGTTCTATATGTACCTCCTTCTTGAGAAGATTTGAAGAAATTGTTTGATCCAATGTTTGATGCATACTATGAACCTCTTGATAATGATCATTCTACTCCATCAACAGAGGCGACTCCTAATCCAAACAACGCAGATAACCCATCGTAATGCGTGTCCATATCTCAAGAAGCTGCTGCGCAGATCACTCATCATCATTCTCAAATCCTCAATCCTCGAATGTACATCATGGAAATGTTATCGCTACATTGATGGAGAAAACCCTTTGCCACTCCGAGAAGATGCACCGTTTGAAAATATATTTGCCCCTGAACCAACACCGAACCATCTTCATCGTGGGATCCAAACTCGCTACATCAGTTCCTCATCACCAACCACATGAACATCTCAGAAAATGGACACATGATCATCCATTGGACAACATTATTGGGAACCCGTCTCGTCCGGTATCCACTCGAAAACAACTTGCCACAGATACCTTATGGTGCTTCTTCAATTCTGTATTATCAAAGATCGAACTTAAAGATGTCAAAACAAAGCAATGTCGAGGGGACACCGGTTGGTTTAGTGCTATGCAAGAAGAAATCCATGAGTTTGATCGCCTTGATGTATGGGAATTAGTACCGCCCAGATTGTGCTATGATCATTGCTCTCAAGTGGATCTTTAAAGTAAAGCTTGATGAGCACGGTGATGTTCTGAAAAATAAGGCAAGACTGGTGGCTAAAGGATACCGACAAGAGGAGGGTATTGACTTTGAGGAATCATTTGCTTTGGCTGCACGAATTGAGGCTATCGTAATCTTCCTAGCTAATGCTAGCAAGAACATGGTGGTATATCGGATGGATGTAAAGACATTTTCTTAATGGAGATCTCAAAGAAGTAGTTTACGTCGGCTCAACCCGAAGGTTTTGTGAATCCGAGCATCCTACCCATGTCTATCGCTTGAAGAAGGCTCTTCATCTTGCTTGAAGCAAGCTCCAAGGGCATGTTATGATACACTGTCAAAGTTCCTATTGACAAATGGATTCAGAAAGGAGCAGCTTGATCCCATATTGTTCACCGAAAGTCGGGCAAACACTTAATTAATGTTCAAATTTATGTTGATGATATTATTTTTGCCTCGACCGACCCTAATGAATGTGACCGTTTTTCAAAAGAGATGGGCTCAAAATTTAAAATGTCTATGATTGGATAAATGTCATTTTTCTTGGGATTACAAATTTCACAAAGTCCCGGAGGCATTTTCATTAATCAATCAAAATATGCTAATGAAATTTAAAAAAAAAATGGATTTGATTCTTGTGACCCTGTTGACACTCCCATGGTGGAGCGCACAAAACTGGATGAGGACCACTCAGGGATCATGGTTGATCAAACAAAATACCGAAGTATGATTGGATCCATGATGTACCTCATAGCCAGTAGACCTGATATTCTGTTCGTTGTATGCATGTGTGCTAGATACCAGACTAAGCCTACCAAAAAGCACCTTGAAGCGGTTAAACGGGTCTTTCGGTATCTCCAAGGAACCATTAACATGGGACTTTGGTACCCGAAGGACACCGATATGTCACTAACAGCATATGCAGATGTAGACCATGCAGGGTGTCAAGATACACGTCGAAGTACGTTAGGAGGTGCTCAATTTTTGGGAGATAAGTTAGTAAGATGGTCTTCAAAGAAACAAATGAGCAATTCTATATCCTCTACAGAGGCTGAATACATAGCCATGTCATCGTGTTGTGCTCAAATCTTATGGATGAGATCCCAATTATCTGACTATGGCTTTGTATTCAACAAAGTTCCTCTGTATTGTGATAACAGAAGTGCCATTGCTCTCTGCTGCAACAATGTTCAACATTCAAGAGCAAAGCACATTGACACTCGACATCACTTCATCAAGGAACAAGTGGAGAAAGGTGTGGTTGAACAATATTTTGTGAGAACTGAATATCAGCTGGCAGACATCTTCACTAAAGCTCTTCTTAGAGAACGTTTTGAGTTTATCCTTCCACGACTTGGCTTGAAGAGCCTACAACCCGAGACACTCAAACGTCTTCGGGAGGAAGACGAGTAGTAAAGGTGTTTCTTCATCTATTCTTTGTAAATATTTTATCGAAAAACAAAATACAAAATTATAAAACCAATAAAAAGAAAAATAGAAAAATATAAAATTTCAAAACCCATAAAAATCAGAAAATTTCGAAAAAGTCCAAAAATATTTTTTATATCATGTTATCTGGTTTCGATAACATCTACGGACTCAGATTTGTCATTCGAAGAATTGCACGGGTCTTTAGATGAAGTTCGATCAGTTGTAATATATTTTATTTTAAAAAAAAATATGGAGAAAAATGATGGTTTATTGTCATTTCAGACAATAACCCATTTTTAAAGAAAGAACAAAGCTATGTTTCATCCAATTTTAAAACCTCACGCTCTGATTCTAAAAGCAAAATCTTTATAAGGAATATTTGTCGCCAAAAAGACAAATGTTTCCAACCAAATATTTTTCCTTCTAAAGATTCATCTGAAAAATATTTTTCATCTAATGAAAACTAAATTGCTTTGAAAATAACTCGGACTCTACTTTGAAAATCATCCGGACTTATCATTTGTCAAAATCTCTAACACTCAATCAACAACTTATGTCATTGATTGAGGGGGAGAATGATTTCAATTAAATAAAAATGTTAATTTTCAAACAATTGACACGTAAAGAGCACGGTCTACTTTTGGATAATAAAAAGAACAATGTTTTGTACGATTGATCCGACCAAGGCTAATGTTATGTTTTCATAAGATACTTAAGCATGTTTGAACAATGGAGTTTAAAGTTTCAGACTTTGATCCTTATCAGTTAAAATGTTTTTCAAAAGCAAGTCACACTTTCTCCTCAAAAAGCTTTCAAAAATAATTTAAATCATTTGAGATCACAAATCTCAAAGGGATTGAGAATTGTGATCGGGGGAGAATTTGTGATTTAAATTGGATATAAACTGATAATTCAATAAATGGTTTTAGAAATATAACAACAAGCACTCCTCCCTACATGTGCCAAACGATTTCAAATTTTCCATGCACATGTTAAGGGGGAGCAATTATCTTAAACCAAAAAGGATTAAAACGTGATTGATTTATCTCAAAGTGTGTTCCCTCTAATAAGTGCAAAAATCTTTCGAATCTCAATGTACATATTGAGGGGGAGCAATCAAATGAAAACCTCATCCTTCCCAAAATATCTCATCCAAAGTACTTAAAATTCAAGATTTGATCGGGAAGTGATGATGATCATTTTAGAAAATATTAATCAAAGATTGGATCTTTCATTCTCAATCTAAGATTTCAAAAGTCCTCTTGCCTCCATGTGCTAAAATGATTTCTAATACTTAAAGCACATGTTGAGGGGGAGCTTTTCTAAAATATGAAAAACAATTAAGGTACAAAATACTTTGATTTTATATCACAAGTACCTTGATTGATTTTCAAATGGTTTTTAATTGGTTTCGAGGCGAAATGAACAATACCAAAAGACCGACCAAATTTACTTTATGCTCGGAGATACAAGGATGGTTAGGTTAGGTATTCGGTCCCACGATTCCGCTAGAGCGAGGAGGATCTACCCAGGACAATCCACTAGATAGTGTAGAGTCCTTAGGAATAATGAAAGAAAGGAGAAAAATGAGAAATGGGAAGAGTCTGGATGAGACAGAGCTAAGACTGGAACAAACCCAACAAGGTTCTAGTAATGAAGTCTCGGTAAGCACTGAAGGGGTTGAAGAATGAAAAAGAAATGAAATAAGAAAAGGGTGAAAAGAAATAGCCCTCAAAATTTTCAACCTTAGGGCAGAAACCGGGTTCAATTCATATGCTACTGGTTGTTACTAAGGTAACATCGGTATTGAAGACAAGACGTTATTGACCCAGTGACGCATTGTACCTAAACTTCCCAAGCTACTCAAGTTCCTCTTAAAAGGACTTGTTTCATTCTCACAGGGAACTTACATAATCTATCTCCTATCTCCTAGAGATTGTTGATATTGAAGAAGGAGACCCTCTCACTAGTCTCCAAAGATAGGAACCAAATATGCACTATTGAGTCTAGAGCCAATAGATCATCAATAAATCTCATTAGGACACAATCAATGAAGACTCACTGTTTCACACAATGTGGAAAGTGAGAATATACTTTAAGAGTCCTAAGCATTATCCTTGTGGTATTGCAAGAACATCTGAGTGATATGTTAACATATTCACAATGAAGATGGAAAGCCTTCTAAAGCCAACATCAAACAAGCTCTTGGTGGGTGACATGTGAAATCTATCCAATAGATCAATCATGTGACAACTGGACATAAACGATGGGGCGATTCACATTTAGAATCAATCCTGGTCCAGGAAATGAATTGACGGAGACCTTTGAAAAACCAGTTGCTGTGCTAAAAAACTCTTTTCTATAGCACATCGACTGTGTATCATATTTTCAAAATCAAAAGGTATTTATGATTGAAAATTGATTTTCCTTATAAAACCTTCGTTGTATTGCAAAAAGTCTTTCTATTAAGCAATACACGACTGTTTTCAAATCATTTTATCAATCAGTAAATCTCAATTTGCTGGTTCACTCACTCCGTGTTGTCTTCTTTTGAGACGTTCCGATTTGAGAACGGCTAGAGCAGCTGCGAAACCCTGTCAAGGAGATTCTTCGGAATTATACCTGATCACAGGCAGTACTTGTACTGATCAACGGGGAACCGTGGTTCTTGCAACCTATTCAACGAAGGTGATCAAAGACACTTTTCGTGCTCTTTATTGCTAACTGTTGTTTGCAGGAATACCCGACGGTTGCAGCTGATCAGAATTGGGGCATCAATCCATAGCCGCATGCTCACACATCACGTTCATCTCAAAGAAATCATGATAAGTGCATATCTTCATCAAGTGACACTGATATTTTCACTCCATGCTTCTGCTACGCTGCTGCAAATATCATGAATCAACAAAAGCTTCCGCAACTCCGATGAGAAGATATCATGATCCAGAATGTGAGCATGTCGGTCCAAAAGTCACAACCTTACATGATGGCAACACTCTGAGAGGATGAGTCAAAGATTTATGGTGGCTGATGATCTCAAAGCTGGCTCAAAACTCATCATCACGTGGATCAGTTAAAGACCTCCACTCGAAATAACCAAACATGCGGAACTTGAAGAATCAAAGACTACTGGCTACGAATCAAAGAACTTAATCAAGAATCCAAGAACACCAAAATGTAATATCTGTTTGTAATTGATGTAATTGAGGTGACCTCCCTTAGGGGGAGATTGTTAGGATTTAGAAAATCCTGTAGTTAAAGAGTCGGTCACCTCAAGTATATGTATTCGTTAGAAAGCTCGTAGTAGTAGTCATTTAGTGTTAGTAAGTAGTTCGTTAAGTAACACCGTGGAGGACGGACGGGTCTTTACCCAATGTATGCCTGATCCACAGCCCGTAGGAGGCGTGTCTTGTAAGAACATATAAATACCCTTTGCCTAGCAAGACAAAGGGTTGGAGCTTTCATAATATCATTTTTCTTTGTCTCACTAAAGTTCCCAACACTCTTCACTTTCTCTCTCTAAACCTCATATTATATGCCCCATATACTTGTGTGTTTGTGTGTTTATGAAAACCAATATGTTACAGATCCTTCAAGAACCGAACCGGTTCCTAGAAAAACTGGTGTTGACCGGTTTCAGTTTCATATTTTTTTTTCGATTTCGGTTTCAGACTCGGTTTGTTTGGCCACCTCTACCGCCAATGCATATCATCACAAAACTACAAACTTAACCCGAAAGAAAGCCTAGCGCCAAAGGCTTGATAGTCTCAATAAATTGTCTAAGTTCGAATCTAGCCGATCGGATGACGCAACCAGTTGCAATCATCCACTAGATGTAGTAATAACCACACCCATCACCGCCAATTTAACATTAACTCTTTTTAATTACCGAACCATCCACGAAACCAACCACACAAAAAATAACGTACTTAAACACAAATATACCTCACGATACACATACAAACAAAAATAACTAATTTGAAAAACAACTTGACCAAATAATCCCCAAATCCTTGATGACACGTGAAGGGTGGAGCAGTAGCGGGTGACGACGTGTCATTAGGGCTGAGCACACGATATCCCATCTTCCATTAGTGGTGGTCTTACAATCATACACATATTTATAAGCATGCAAGAGTACTTATTATGAAGCTTCATGAATCTTGTGAAATGATTTTTAAAGTCTACCAATTTTCCTAGTAATAAAATGTGGCATACAACAATAACAATATCACATTGTCAAAGAATGATACGGAGAAGTGGATATCAAGGTTGCAAAAATTACGAATTGTTAGTCAGTCGATCGACTTTTCTAGCTTGTAATTGTTCTAGGCGGGATTAATTGGTGATTAATCGGATTGGAATTTCTGACAAGTATTAGGTATTTTCGGTGAGTTTTGGGTATTATCGACAAGATGTTTCTTCAAAAAACAAACAACTTATAATACAACGCCTATAAGTGATTAAAACAAGTTTACAACTAGTTTTGTGTATTTCCGGCAAGATTTGCAGGTTTCTAGCAAGTTTGATCACCGTTGACCGCTGTTGACTACGATTGTCCAATTTGTTTGACCGATTTACATAAATAAAAAAAGTTGATAGCTAAGTAATACCTAAAAAGCGATTAATCAGTTTTGTTGACTTTTTTTTGTAACACCTGTGTTAGTATATGAATTTTGTTATAAGATGAGGGGAATAATATAAAAAGTCTAAACAAAAATCAGATGTGTTAGTCAAAGCGTTGCCCCGATAACTTCGTCGCTCACTCACAAACCCAAACACCCCCAAAATGACGTCACTAGCACGGCTAACCCGCAAAACCCTAACTGCCACCACCTACCACCTCCTCCGCCGCACCGTCGCCACCGAAGCCACCAAACCATCACCGTCAATAACTCCGTCACCAGATCGAGTGAAATGGGACTACAGAGGTCAACGCCAGATCATCCCCTTAGGTCAATGGCTGCCGAAGATAGCGGTAGACGCATACGTGGCACCGAATGTAGTGTTGGCTGGACAAGTGAATGTTCAAGATGGATCGAGTGTGTGGAACGGTGCCGTTTTGAGAGGGGATTTGAATAAGATTACTTTGGGTTTTTGTTCTAATATTCAGGAGAAATCTGTTGTTCATGCTGCTTGGTCCTCTCCTACAGGTTGCTTTTTTTTTATATAGTTTTTTAGGCCTTTAATTAGTAAATGTTGCTTGGATCTAATGCTTTTGGATTAGGATTAGGAACGCTCGTTATATTATATTATTAGTAATATATAGACATTAATTTGGGGGTTTTTGTTTAAGCTTATTTGATTTCGGCTAGCTCGAATGATATATCAGTACAACAACAACAACAATAACCAATCCTGCTGGGGCGGGGTATGAGGGAGGTAGAATGTAGACAGATAAATCCGAGAGTAGGGAGACTGTTCCAGGAAGACCTTCGGCAAGTGTCATTGTGCGGTGAGAGTGCTCAGAAATAAGTGCAAGTGTGCTCGAATGATATATCAGTAATATACTAATATATAGAGTTATAGACATTTGCTTAAGCTTATTTGTGAGCTCATGCGCTTATTTGATTTCGTCTTATATTTCATAAGCTCGAGTTTTCCGGCTTATTTTTCAGATTTATGGGCGTATATAAGTTTATTATGTCATAATAAGCTTATATAAGCTCTTATGTCTCAAAATAAGCCAGAAAGTTTGGGCTTGTGAGATATAAGCCGAAATTAAATAAGCTCATAAGCCCACAAATAAGCGTAACAATCACCCCCTTGGTTTGTTGGATAATTCAATGTTTTATTGATTATAAGGAGGCATGCGTCAGCTGTTTCCTTATCTGTTATACGATTTGATTTATTAGCAGATGTGCATTGTTTGGAAGGATATGAAGAATTAGGAACTGAGTAGGTTATCGAGATTTGGATTAGGAACGGATAGACCTTGGGAGCATCAATTAACTTAATTCAATGTTTTATTGATTACAAGGAGGCACGAGTTAGCTGATTTCTAATTGTTTATTTGATTTGTTTTGATTTATTAGCAGATGTTCATTTCTTTGGAAGGATATGTCGAATTAGGAACTCGGTAGGTTATCGGATTAGGAACGCGATAGACCTTGGTAGTGTATGATAATTGATTGTTGAATTGATTACATGTAGAGTGATTTTTTCCGTATTGTTATTTGGTTTAGAGGATAAGGTTTTTGATGATATTTTGTTAGTGAGATGTCTATTTTATTAGAGGTTGTTATTTTTAGGTGGATTTATGATTAATTGTATGAAATTTTGTCTGGATCTGTTGATTTAGGATGATAAATTTGGGATTTTATAGGCACATTTTGTAATAGCGTAATTTGTAACTACCCTTCCCATATCAGTATGAGATAAGACATTTGATTATTTGAGTCCCTTATAACGCTAAAGTGGTGGGCTAAGAGGATGTGAGGAGTTTAAGTCGGGGAGTTTGTAACAATGTGTCTCGTATTTTTATGGGATAAGACATTTGGACCGGCGTAGAGATGTGATTTATGAGTTTAAGCATATTGATTTTAGGTATATCTTGATGATTCAAGGATTCTATTGTTTAGAAATATTCATGATTGATATTGATTTTTTTAGCGTAGTGGTTGACCGAGTTCTCTTAATAAACAGTTTGTAACAACGTGTATCGGTATGAGATAAAATGTTGTGCCTCTTGTATGTCTAAAATAGTGGGCTACCAGTATCTATCCACCATGGTTTTAGTTGAATCGGAAGGATACGAGAATAGTCCATCGCTGTCAGCTTTCGAGAGGGCGTTACACGCTTTTTTTATGCCTTTTTTTCCAGCATAAGGAAATACTGTGGAGTTGAATAGCTGAAGGGGATTAAGCTTATTTTCGTATTTCAACATGAAAAAACTCATAAGCAATCTGAATCTAGTTTATACAAACACCTTTAATGCGCTTAATAGCTATCTCAAATAAAACTATTGAAACATTCTTAACCACTATCTTTTTGCTATTTTTATAATTGATAATGGGCCTCCTCTTTATTTTTGTCTCTGTCTTTCTCGACGCACTTCAAATATTGAGGATTGACAACGTTAGAAACTAGAGAAGTGGATTGTCTAGTATTGTGAAACTTGTTCTAAGCATCTCAGCAGCTTGGAGACTTTGTTGTTCTGATGTATTACTTGGGAGTCTTAGTTTAACTGGGTTCTTTTTTTCTGGTTAAAGTTGATTGTTCGTTCAAGGTGTGATCTAGTGATCTTATATCAAATTCCATACATATTAAGATTGTTGTTTCTATTTCTCATTCCAAATTTGTGGTTGCATCCTGCAGCTAAAATAATGTGACAGGATCTTAGAACTACATATTTTATGTTCTTTCACAAGAAACATGATATGGCCGAATAAGTGAGGTAAAAGAGTATTAAACGGCATAGTGTGATAATTTGCTCGTTGGTTATAGTAAATGAATGGTTATTCGTAAAGCCAGATTGTTGGATGTAAATGCGACAGTAAAAAGTTAAATCATGTAAAGTATTTGTGTATGATGACATTTCAATAAAGGTTTGGGACTATTGTATGGATAACTATGATATATCTAAAATTGTAGTGATTACCAAGGAATCAAGTTTAGGACTCATACTATGATGTTGTCAGCATTAGTCGCTGAACTTGATACGTTTAGACCATGGTATTTCGAAATGATATTTTTGTGTCATTCAACATTGATCAACAACAGAAATAAAATTTGCAATGAGTCTGTTCTGTCCATGGAAAGATATAATATTTAAAAATGGAAAGGGTGACATTGAAACGATGGGGTTGCAAACATCAATCATCAATATGAGAAGAATTAAGCTGTTAAAACTACCTTAATGTGATTAAAAATATGCATGATGGAGGGGCCACGTCCGGCTGACCAATACTTTTGGAATTTCTTTCTGCGAGTTCTATAAGTAGTTATTCTGTTAAAATACTATTTAAAAACTTTATCAAAAAGGGTAAATGGATAAACGGAGAGGGATTCCTGTTCATGCCGCTGGGGAAAAGCCTCTTTGGCTCTGATGTATGCACCCACATGGCCTAAGCGGTATTCCCGTGGCCGTTTTCGGACTCGTCACTAGCCTTCCCAAGATGTTTACCCATTGAGGTTCTAACCCGGGTCTCGCGTGAGACCTTTGGGCTGCTTTACCACTGGCCACCTTGGAGATGGTTTATATTATACGTTGATATGCATTCTGAATGCACTTTGGGTGTGACAGAGCTCAAACGTTGAGGGTGAGAATTGATGCTTTTTCTCTTTTGGAGGGATATATATGCAAATGCCCCAAACAAATAAATAACTCTCAGCACTAGGTTCCCTTTATTTTCTTGCTGAATTGTGTGTGCTTCTGAAAGACATACAAGATGCAAGCCATATTGTATGCTGTTCATTGATAGCACCATCAGTTGATTGATGAGATGCAACAATGTGTTATAGGTTGGAACGTATGAAAGTATGCCTCAGCATTAAAACATCTTCTAGTTTAAGCGAGAGTAAAATTGGGATGTTTGTAACGACAACTGGTTATATTGTTTTATTCCATCTATTTTGCAATTCTGGTATCTCCATATTTAGGTCCTTATCTTTAGTAGTTCCTGGGTCCTGACTTCCTTGTAGACTTGTAGTCTACTTTTTTAGTTATGAATTTGTTACATTTGGAGTACTTGTGCTACTTAGACACCAGTCACCACTACAGCTTAAATGGGTGGCTTAATATGATGCCGGAATCAATGCTTATATCTGTTTAACATCTTGAAATTCTATCTGCTAGGAGTTAGGACAGACACAAATTGGATTAAGATCTGCCTCTGGACCATGGTGTACATATAGACATTAAGACGGTCAAACGTGGATTGAAGAATCTAGAAATTTAATCATACTGGCATACACTATGCGAAGTATCCATCACAAAATGTGGCATGTGTTAGTAGTTTGTACATACGATACTCGGCTTTCATGTTATTTGTTTTAGTCCATATACTTATAACTGATATTCATATCTCAGACCCCTACAATCTCTGATGGGCTCTAGTTTCACCAATACATTTGACTACTGCTTTGTGATAATAGGCTTGTAGTAGCTTTTTATTGGCTAGTTGTTACTATTGTTGTTGTACTTGCAAAGAATTCTACACGCAGATCTTGCTAGTTATTCCTCAGCCTTGTGCTTATGTTTTGGCATGGCTTTTGCTACCAATAATAAGGCTGAATATTATATTTATTTTTATGTCGTTTGGTTACAGGTTTACCAGCAGAGACTATGATCGAGAGGTTTGTGACCATTGGAGCCTACTGCCTATTGAGGTCTTGCACCATTGAACCAGAGTGCATAATTGGGCAACATTCAATACTGATGGAAGGGTCTTTGGTTGAGACTCACTCTATACTTGAAGCTGGATCTGTATTGCCTCCAGGAAGGAGGATTCCCACTGGGGAACTATGGGCTGGTAATCCAGCAAGGTTTGTGAGGAAACTGACTCATGAAGAAACCTTAGAAATCCCAAAACTTGCTGTTGCCATTAATGATCTGAGCAAAGAATATTTTAACGAGTACTTGCCTTATTCAACCATATATCTGGAGGTCGAGAAGATGATGAAGTCTCATGGGATTTCAATTTGATACACTCGTGATTTTTTTATGTATCAGTTATTCCGTAAAAGGAGAAATAAGAAAGTTTAAGGAGACTTTTTAGAGAGGCTTCTTGAGTTTGCTTGTTTTTGTATTTTGATTCCAAAGGCCAGTTCGAACTGGCATCTACTCTTTTGTGACTTGTGGGTAGACTTTCTTCGCCCTTTGCGGGCAGACATTCATGAGAAATGTCATGTTGTATGTCGCAAAATTAAGCTTTACAAATGCATTTTAGCAATGAAAAATAACAACCATCTTGTTGCAATTATAAACGTATTTTCAAATAGTTATAGTGATATTTTGGTTAAATGTTGTGTAGCGTCTGGGTAAAATATTTTGTGTAACATTTTGGTTTAACGTAGAGATTAGTATAATTTGAAAACTATTAGATATGTATTTTCCTTTTGGGATTGTCTAACAAGTGTCCACGAGGCATCGTTTAAGGTGCAATGATTCATCTCAAACTAACTTTTTAGATTTAAAAATGAATTTAATACACGTTAATTGAACTTATAATTTATCTTAATTAGTTCTAATTTCGTAATTAATAAACTTAAAGTTTTCTTATATAATCATCTAAACTAATGCTTTGAGGGCACTGGTTAGACAAACTTTTTCCTTTTAGGATTGTCTAACAAATGCCCACAAGGCATCGTTTAAGGTGCAATGATCATCTCAAACTTTCTTTTTAAATTTAAAAATGCATTTAATCCATGTTAATTGAACTCATAATTTACTTTAATTAGTTCTAATTTCGTAATTAATAAACTTAAAGTTTTCTTATATAAACATCTAAACTAGTGCCTTGAGGGCATTGGTTAAACAAACTCTTTTATTCTAAACCGTGACAACCATACAGAGCGTGTATGTCTAATATCTCTTTGTGTAACTTTCCATTTACATTCGTAAAAGTCAAACCTTAATTTATTATTGTTTTCATATTTCATCAAATCTTAATTACATATAAAAGCAAAATGTCAAAGTTGAATATGTTGAAATGGTGAAAATCTTTAAATGGTTAAAGGTGTTAAAAAATAAAATGAACAAGCCTTTATTTAACCCGTGCGATGCACCGATTATGTCTAATATTACATAGCTAAATGACGTTTACGATTGTGGTGTTTACAGTATGGAAGCCAACTTAATTGCTTAAGAGTTGTGGGGTTTGGATAATGTTTGGATCCTAGGATGTGATGGGTGTATAGATAATAGATGTGTGCTTATTTTCTATGAATGAAGAACTGTATAAACTTTGAACTTGTAAACATAACCCTGAGGCATGGTAAGCAAAAGATTAATGAATGTTAAATGGTTGTAACATATGGCAAGTTTGGCTTTGCTTTGTTGGTTTTCAGTGTGTTCTTTGACTTGTTTTCGTGAGCTTGCTGCTCCTTGATTTGAATGGTTAATGAAAGTTAGAAAAAAACCTAAATCGGTCAAAAAAAGTCGGGTAGCTTAAATTGCCCTGTGCTACGCCTGTTATGGGAGTAGCCTACCCAAAGATGTGCTCTCTGTTATGATACCACGCTCGAAAACAAACCAGCTTTGTTTGACATTTACTTTGCTGACTTAAAACAAAACAAAACAAAAAAACCATATTTATCCAAATCTAGAGAAATACTTATATGAACCCTTTATAAATGTATATTACGAAAACGGATCGCGCATTTGTATTTTACAAAAATAATCTTTCGGCGTGCAAAGCGAGCGCGTTTCTGTTTGATAGACGACACGTGGCTCATCAACAACTCAGGAGGCATCATGTGTCGAATGGGCACACATACCATCCTCGGGCATTGACTTGACACGCTTCATGTATCTATACTGTTTCTAGAAGCGCATTACATGTCAGCTGCGCGCACTATAATTTGACTTGCACGCTCATTTTATCAAATTTAAGACTTAGTAATGCCACACAACCATCCATGCGATCATGTCTCTACAAGACAACCTTTATGCGTTGCTTCAACCTTGTGAGTCGCTTCATCCTGTGACTTTGCATGCATGAAACGAGAATCATATACTGTAGTAAACATATATTTTAGTCTATGTATTTATTTTATTCTTTGCATACTCATTTAGGGCCCGTTTGGTTTGTACACAGGAATCACAATAGGTATAGGTTTGATAATGATGCAGAATGACAATCGGTATAAGGATTCCAATTCATTTATTTGGATGAATATTGCTATATGGGTTTGTTCTTGTTGACCCCACATCAATTTGTTGTATACATATATTTAAAATAAGCATAGTGGGAACAGTTTGAATATTTAAACCAAATTTCATTGTATAATCGAAGCATGGTGGGGACACTTTTGAAAATTTAAATCAAATTCATTAATTATGAGGTACAGAGGAAATGGGTTTCAGAATACCCCATATATTACCCATCTATGAAGATACCTTCACTTGATAGGTATCCTTAAACCCATATATGTATAACAAACACATTTAATGACTTTCAAACTCATAGCCTCATACCCATACATGTAAAACAAACGGGCCCTTAGTCATTTATAACTATCAACTGTTGAGTGGTACAAGTATAAATAGTCAGAGTTGCATTTTTGGAATATAATAATTTGTGCCAATCTTACCTACAAAGATTCTTTTCTCATTAATAATGTACTCCCTCTCGATAAAATTATTGTCCCATATTGACTTTTTTAGTCTTTCTTCTTCAACTTTGACCATAATTATTTTTGTTTGTGTTATATAATACTTGATGAAAAATATATGAATATATTAGGTTTTAAATGTATTTTCATTTGGTATAATTTTCATCAAGTATTATATAACACAAATAAATTTATTAATGGTCAAAGTTGAACAAGAAAGACTGGTCAAAGTCAAAGGGGACAATAAAAATGGGACGGAGGTAGTATTATTTAGTGTCAAATGGAGAGAAGCGTGCATAACAAATCATATAAATTAATGGCGCGTATCAATTGAAACGCGCATGTCGACATATCTAAAATTGACTGGTTTCGATAGGAGGTGCGCATGCCACGTGGAGCACGCTATAGTCTGTTTTCGTAAAATGCTAAAAATTGATCTGGTTTCGTAAGTGGAGTATGGTATTTCATAAAAAGGTGTAATTGACGGGAACATTATGACTTCGGCAACTCTCCTTGTCTAGTGAGCCATCAACTGGAGTGAGCACGAGTCAAGACTCGGACCTTTGAGCTCTTATTCCATAAAGTTTCGTCAATGTGCTCATAGGTTTTGCGGATGTGGGTACCTATATGAAGCAAATGCCAATGATGAGACTTGAAACTGGGTCAATTAACTTAAGCACAAATGCTCTAACCATTAGACTAATGCTCCATTGATAAATAGAGTATGGTATATAGGTCTTGTTTGACAGTTTTTTTTCCTTCTTCAGTGATTTTTTGTACTTTAATTTTTGGGAAAATGATAAAAAAATGCATCAAACTTGACACTTTTTGTGATTGTGTGTAGCCAACTATTTTTTTTTCATTGTAACACAAACCTTTTGAATTTTTGTTATTATATGTACGATTTCCAACGTGTCACAACACGTGGATTGCCAACTCATCCGGGTGTTACACGTGGACTGCCAACTCATTTACTCACTATTACTTTTTAGGGATAATAACAAAAAAATGTATCGAACTTGATCACTTTTGTCATTGTAATCCAAACCTTTTGAATTTGTGTTAATGTATGTATCCAGTCTATCTAAACTTGGCATCGTTAGTCCTTTATACTAACGGCCGTTAGCACATAACTTAAAATTTTGTTTTCTTACGTTTTCATCCCTTTTTATACGTTTTCATTTGTTTTCTTACGTTTTATCCGTTTTTATACATTTTCGTCTATTTTCTTACGCTTATCACGTTTTCGTCTCGTTTTATACTTTTTCGCCGATTTTCTTACGTTTTCATCCGTTTTTATATGCTTTCATCCGTGTAAAATCAAACAAAGACGTGTAAAAACAGACAAAAACATGTAAAATCAAATGACAACGCATAAAAACGGACGAAAACGTGTAAAATCAGACGAAAACGTGTAAAATCGGACGAAAACGTGTAAAAACGGACGAAAACGTATAAATGACTAACGTTGCATTAATAAAATAAACGGACGTGTGTAGCTATAAAAACGGATGAAAAAAACGTACAAAAACGGATGAAAACGTACAAAAACGGACGAAAACGTATAAAAACATGAGAAAATGAACGAAAATGCATAAAAACGGATGAAAACGTAAGAAAACGAACGAAAACATATAAAAAGGGATGAAAACGTAAGAATTTTTTTTAAAGTTATGTGCTAACGGCCGTTAGTATAAAGGACTAACGATGCCATGTTTAGATTGACTGGATACATACATTAACACAAATTTAAAAGGTTTGTGTTACAATGACAAAAGTGGTCAAGTTCGATACATTTTTTTGTTATTATCCTTAAAAAGTAATAATGGGTAAATGAGTTGGCAGTCCGCGTGTAACATCCGGATGAATTGGCAGTACACGTGTTGTGACACGTTGAAAATCGTACATATAATAAAAAAAATTCAAAAGGTTTGTGTTACAATGAAAAAAAAAATAATTGGTTACACACAATCACAAAAAGTGTCAAATTCGATATTTTTTTTGTCATTTTCCCTTAATTTTTTAAGTAAGATGCCCTTTCTTACATTTCACAGGTAACGTGTTTGATGATCTTTGACAGTGATTATGTGATAGCATTAATTATTTAATCAACTAAACTGGTAATGGAATTCTATTTAATCAACTAAATTTGACTAATGTTCAAAAAAAAAAAAAAACTAAATTTGACTGTGTGATAGCATTATTTAATCAACCAAACACGAGATTTGGGCATTGATTAACTTGGGCATTTGCCTATTTCCAGCAGCTATTGTGGCGTCTTATAAGATGTCGGGTAAGTTACCTTTCTATAAAGTAAAACAAACATTTATTCCATGATTTTATTAAGGGTTATCGTAACTTCAAAATTTGTGGTTAACAAAACCCTTTTATTAATATATTGATTTATAAATCATTTAGGTGTGAATTTTATGAAATGCCAAGACACAAAGCCATCAAAGCTTTGGATACATATAAACGAGCTGGTAGCATGTGATATCTTCAAATCATACAATTTTGATTTACAAGCTTCTCCCATAATATAAATGGGTTCTTTAATGCCCGCACGTTGCAGGGGTTTAAAATAAACATCATTTCATGAAGCTGAGATCTTATAAGATTTAGCAATATCGTCTATTTACTTTTAACGTTAGTTATTAATAATAATTATATGAGTGATTTGTTGTCAAAGCTAAAACTTGATCAACTATCACGAGGGATTCAAGAGTGTATCCTTTGGAGCATGATATTTGTAGACGATATTGTGTTGGCGGCAGAATCGGCGGAAGGGTTAAACAACATACTTGAGCACTGGAGGGAGTCCCTAGAAGACAATGGCCTTCGGGTAAGCAGAGAGAAGTAATACATGAGATGTGATTTCGGTAAGATCAAGATCGGCCACAACGAAGAGATAGAAGTTCGTATCGGGACCAGATCCTCCAACCAAATGAGTCTTTTAGATATTTGGGCTCGGTGATACACAAGTCAGGGAGGATAAATGATGACGTAACCCACCGTATTAGAAGTGGGTGGAAGAAATGGAGGGCGACGTCATGAGTACTTTGCGATAAGAAAGTCCCCTTTAAGCTAAAGGGAAACTTTTATAGGGTGGCTATTAGACCTGATATGATGTACGGGTTAGAGTGTTGGCCCATCACGAAAGCTAAAGCAAACAGGGTGGAAGTGGCGGAACTGAGAATACTAAGGTGTACTTGTGGCAAAACCATGTCTGACATGATTCCGAATGGAGTTTTCAGATCAAATCTTGATGTTGAATCCATAATCTCAAAGATGAGAGAAGGAACATTGAGGTGGTTTGGTCATATCAGGAGGAGGCCACAATCATCGTCAAGAGGGTCGAAACGGTGATAGTCGAAGGTCTGAAAAGGAGGGGCAAACCTAAACTTAGGTAGGAGGATAGAATTAAGCAAGATATGAAGGAGCTTCTCCTGTCCGAGGACATGGCCTCAGATAAGAATGCGTGTTAGAATTAGCGGGTAGTTTGAGCTAGGTTGTTCGAGGGTAGCCTCCTTTGAGGCTTTTGAGCCCCGTAGCTAGTTCCATTTAGGCTTTAGGCTTTTTGTGGGTCCTCTTTTCCTTTTGCTTTGCCTTAGCTAGCTTTAAGCTCCTTTGCGTTACCCTGCTTTGTTCTTTGTTGTTTTCTTTGGCTTGGTCTTGTTTGCTTTTTTCCCCTTCTCTTTTCCTGTGTTTATCTTGGTGCCCTTGCCCCTTTGCTTTTTTGCGTTTTGGCTTGTGTTTCTTGTTTGCTTTGCTAGGGTCTCCCGCTTCTTTTGAGCTTCATCTCTTCTTTTTCTGGGTCTTCTTGCCGCGTTTGCTTTCTAAGTTTATGTGTTTGTTGTTCTGCCTGTCTCCTTTGTTTGCTTATTTTTTCCCTTTCTTTTTTTGGGTTTATTGCGGGCGTTTGTTTTTTATGCTCTTTTGTTGGTTTTTCTGCCCTTCTGCTCTGCTTTATTAGCTTGTTTCTCCTCTTTGTATTTTGCACGCTTATCATTGTGTTGCGCTCTTTATCTGCTCACCTCTCGCCAGTGGCGGAGCCAGAACTTTCAGTTAAAGGGGGCAACATGCGACCGAGCATAAAAGTTATTTTAGATAATAATTTTGTTTAATAGATCGGGTCGGGTTTTGTTAAATTCGAAATCCACCTTTTCTAAACAAGTAACACTAACTAGGTGTTTTTTTAGTGTTTCCGAATGAAACCCAATGAAGGAAAATTTGATAGCAAAATTTAAAAAATGCAATTTGAACAAATTAATTCAGATAAGATATTAAAAAAAAAAAAAAAAAAAATTAAAGTGAGTCATTCGTATATAGCAATCTTACAATTTTTGACATGTAGATGCTTTGTTCACATTAGGAATAGGTATGCGTATTAGAGAAAAGTTCAATATAGAACTCATATTTGGCATATAACCAATCAACCAATCATAGCCACTCATTTCTTTTATTAAAATATATTCACCATTTTTTTTTAAAATTAAATATCTCACAAACCGTTAATCGTTACGCCAAAAAAATCATAAATCGACCGAGAATTAAATTATCTTTCATAGATATGCATTGTTATATACTTTCGACAAACTTTTTTTTAAATTTCGTCAAGAAGAATCACATGTGATTTGTAAAAATCACATGTGATTTTTAAAAATCACATGTGATTTGTTAAAATCATATACGATTTGATTTTTACGAATCACATGTGATTTAAAAATCACATGTGATTTTACAAATCACATGTGATTTTTCGGCGAAATTTAAAAATACACTTCGTCGAAAGTATATAACAATGCATATCTATAGAAAGATAATTTAATTCTCACGCATGGTTGTATTTTTGATTTTGAAGATTTACCGTTTGCAAAATATGTTGTTTTAAAAAAAAAGATGGAAAATGATTTAGATAAAAAATGGATGGTTATGATTGGTCTATTGGTTCTATGACAAATATTAGTTCTACATGGATCTCAACTCATGCGTATTATCCCTTGATTTTTTTTTTTTTATTATTATTATTTTTTTTACAAATAATCATAAATTTATCATCTTCTACTTTAAACTTTTGAACCCTTTCATTTAATCTAATGAACCTTTTGCATAAAAAAACCTTCTTCTCCTTCTTCTACTCTATCATCTTATTCTTATCCATTCATCCTACTCACCCACCACATTTCTTATTCTTCCACAGTTCCACTCCATAACCAAAAACAACCAATATATGAACTTTAAGGATTCATTTGTTGAAATTTACTTTTCTCGTTGAGGGCAAACAACCTTATGTGATGAGGGCACTTTTAAATTTGTCACCCAAATTAACATTTTTTCCATTGATTTAGTTCTTGTCGTGAAACTTTATTGGGGGCCTTTCCCCCCACTCCACAATACATGGCTTCGCCTCTGCCTCTCGCACTTTCTCCTTTGGGAGCTCTCTCACTGCTACACTTGCCGGAGGTCATCTTGGAAGCAGTCTCCTTACTTTCGAGTTTATCCCGAGGTGGGGGTAGGATATTTCTACATTCTACTTCCCCATACCCCGCCCCGACGGGATTGGGTATGTTGTTATTGTGTTGTCAAAGCTAAAACTATTACGTGATTATCGTATTAGATGGAGGTTTTTATTTTTATTATTATTATTTTTTATTTGATAAGTTGGATGTTAAAATGTAGAGTGTAATAATTAGTTATTTTACTAAACTCAAAGGATGCTATACGAACACAAATGAGTTTAAGGGCTATGTTTTAATTTGAATAAAGTTTAAGGGATGTTTTGAGCATTTTAAAAAATATACTGCAGATCTACAGTAAAACTCAAGTTAGTAAATGTTACTATGTTAGTATTAAGCGAGCAAGATCCTCTCAAGTTGTGTTATACAACTTGAGTCAAGTTGTGTTATACAACTTGAGTCAAGTTGTGTGATTATGAGCTATTAAATTTGATCTAATGGCTTAAATCTAAACAACTTCTTTTGATTTGAACCATTTGAACAAATCCAATGGCTCACAATGATCTAACTTGACTCAAGTTGTATTCACAACTTAATAGGATCTTAGTCAAGTATTAAGATATTAGATGTGGCTAAAAAGCAAAATGCGTGGGCTGGTAAAACCATGTAAAAGTTGTTTGGTATGGGTTAACCTTGAAACGTTAACCTTGAAACTTTTTGTCCACAATTTTGAACTTTCTATTAGGGGTGTTGATCGGTTTGGTTATCGGTTTTTTCGGTTTGTTCAGTTCGGTTAACTCGGTTAATTTTTTTTTTCAGGTCAACCCAAGAACCGAACCGAACCAATTTCAAATTCGGTTTTCGGTTCGGTTCGGTTGAATTCTAATTCGGTTTGGTTCTTGGGTTGACCCGAATAACCTGAATTTCACTATTTAAAAAAAAAAAATTAATAATTACATAAATATTTAGCAAAAAAATATATTTCAAGCATAAAAAGTATTTTATTATATTATGATAACCTTTTAATAGTATTTATTTATATATAAATATACATAAAAATATATAAATATATACTCCCTCCGTCCCATATTAAATGTCCATGTTTGAATTTTCAAGTCTTTCTTTTACAACTTTAACTTTAAATATTTTTTTTATGTTATATAGTATTAGATAAAAATAATACGTAGTGGAAATACATTTAAAACTCGATCTATTCATATATTTTGCATCAAATATTATATAACACAACTAAAAATATTTATGGTTAAAGTTAAGAAAGAAAGACTTTGATAATTCAAACCGGACATTTAATATGGGACGGAGGGAGTATATAAATATATAAAAAAATATATATATTTATATGAATTCGGTTTTCGGTTCAAACTGCTAAACCCATAACCAACCCGAGAACCGAATTAGTAGTTCGGTTCGGTTCGGTTATTAGTTCAGTTTGGTTATTTTCGGTTCGATTCGGTTTCGGTTTTCGATTTATTCGGTCTTTTCGGTTTTTTCGCTCACCCCTACTTTCTATACATAAGACTATAGTATTGTTTCATATATGAATATCAAAGTATAGACTTTTTAATACAAATGAGTCACCAATGCCACTGGTGTGGCTGCAGAAGCAACATGTTGTTCGCTAAAAATCCATCACACATTTACTCAGTATTTCCACTGAAGAAATTGTAGCCATCAAGATTAAGACCGCTTATCACAACCACTTGGTAATGATTAATCAAGAAAATTGTACCTCCGTTTAGTAGTATTTTGCATAGCGCAATGTCAAACGATCTTCGGGTTTTTATGACTTTATGGTTTTTAGTTAAGGATGGTGCAGTATACTGTAAGAGGTCTATGACGGTTGGAATCATTGATTAAAGGCCGACAAGTTATAAAGACCTTTCTTTTTTTTACGAAGAAGACCCCCTCTTTTGTTTTTGTGTCTTTTTTATTATTATTTTTTTATTTTTATGATTTCGTTTATATCAAAAAACTATAAATCTGAAATTACGGAACATAAAATATAAAATTTTAATAAGTCAAACACTTAAAACTGTCATAAATACGGAACATAAACTGACAAAAAACTATGTTGTACTGAAAACAAAGAAGAGACAAAGGGCATCTTTTACCTTAAACTCCTTTTTATAGCCCTCATAGTGGTCCCTATAGTATATCGACTTGATGCTGTGTGACGATTAGTAGGTGGTACAACAAGTGACTTTTAAATAGCAAGTTGATTAATCGGTGAAATTTGTTTTAAGGGATATGTTATAGGAACCCTCTATGGGTCAATCGTACAAATCGCGAAGCATATAGTATAACACCGTGATGCATATTGTATAACTCTCCGATGCGTATAATGATTGAAAACCCTCTTATAAGAGGCACCGTATAAACTGCCCCTTGTTTTAATTGTATAGGAAAGAGTGATGTGGTATGTCATATGTTTAATAGTTTTTTTTTTCTTGACTGAATCAATTTTAATATTAAAAATTTTATTTTATTTTAATTGGTGAAGTTTGTTTTGATTTTAAAGGAGAAAACTATATGTTACATATGCATTCATAAGAAGGTGAATTGTGTTTTACATCAACAATCGGATAACTACACAATTTACAGGTCAAAATTTTGTGCGTGCACGGGTAACCCAACTATTAATAATCCAACATAAGATTAAACTATGAGTTGATCTATATATATTATCGATCCATAAGCGAAATATGCAGTAGCTAAACTTGGTAGATAAAGATGAGCATGTCTATACAAAAATTATATATGATCTCTTACCACGTGGGTCAAACATAATCATAAACAACAATTCTAAACCATAATTATAACAAAAATTCGCGCGCGGACATTATAACTAGTTTTAGTTACATACCCTAATGGCTTAACCGCTTAACTAAAGCACACAATTAATGACAATTTCGATAGAAGTGTGGAAGGGTTGCAATCAAGAGATGCTTAGTCATGAGGATCCATGTCTGTCACACCATTCCAATCGGCATCAAAATCATGCTCCAAACTACCAAAACGCAGGCCTGGATCCAAATGAGTTGACGTTGTAGGGAATGAACCAGATGGAGGGTGCGCCACTTGACTCAAGGTTGTACCAGATGACCCTGAAGATGATGACAGAAGAAAGTGAGCATAGTCCGATTGGTCCATCCAACCTGGAGGGTGATTGAATCGAGGGTTCATGAAACCTACGGTTGGGTGCGCTGGCAGACCACCGAACTGCATCATATTGGTTTCTGAAAAGTAGTAAATTGAAAGTATAATTAACATAATAGTACAACTATATATATTATTCAATCGATGTAGTTAACCATGTAGCTAGCATAATATATCAACCAGGCGAAAAAAGACATGGTTGAGGCTTTCTTCTTCTTCTGTTATGCCCATCAAGACGATTCCTGCAGCTTCGTTTTTCCTCATCAAATTCTTCTAGTGAATGGAACCTATAGATACAATCATAAAATAATTAGTTCAACTAATAAGCTCCTTAATTAAGATTGCCAAATTTAGAAGCAAAAAAGATGAGAAATGAACAAGTGGTACCGGCTACACTGCTGGCAGAACCGCAGAGTTTGCTCGTTAATCAAAACTCTTGGACTCTTGGAATGAGCTTCACAAACCTTATGCTTTTGGTGATACTTTCTGCAGTTACTAAGGTCATCCATGCACCCGTCCACTAGACAATTTACTACTTCGGTCGCATCAGTTGACTTAGTGTACGCCCTTTTCGACGATGCCATTTTTAAAGTCTCTTGTAGCATGTATCTTCAAACTATCAATTACTCTACTAACTCACTCAACCAATAAAATTTCATCACAGTAACATGATTATGTAGATCGTAAAATGCGGATATGATTAATAAAAGTTGCTACTTTGCATAAATACAGCTAACTTGCATACACATAAAGATGATCAAAGAGTGGTTTGTTTTTGAGCTTCAAATAAGATTCTAAAATCCAAATGATTGGTGGTGGGGAGTCTCCATTTATGGCAATAATAGTGTTTCTATAATAAGGTTGGTTTCTTGCTAATCTATGGGAAGGTGTGTACTGTGTAGAGAGTTTTAAAAGATGTGTATGATAACGACAACATGTTTAAAAGGGAATTAAAAAATAGCCACATTTTTACTTTGTCGTCCACATTGTAGAAAAAAAACTACGAAGTAAAATGGTTTTCAATTTTAGTATTGTTTGATCGTGCGATTTTGCTCAATTTTTGACAAGTGTTCTGACGGTAGGTGGATGATTTTTTTCGATCGATGTGATTTTTGATAAATCAGTTTTGTAATATTTGAAAAGTGAAATCCATGGTGGTTGTTTTTTTTTCGATCGATGTGATTTTTGATAAACTAGGTTTTGAAAAAAAAATTGCATTGTTTTGAATTTTTTTTTCTTCGAAAAGACAAAACTTGGTCAAGAAAAAAGGGATAATTACCGAGAAAATATTTGACTTAGTCATTTTTTTCAATTGTGTGTAGCATTTTTTCTTTTTGCTATTATATACCTCAAGTTTTTGAATTTCGACCTTTTTGATAGCGAAAGGTAAAATGGGCATTGAACAAAATACACACAGTAGTTGAAATCAAAAGTTTAAGGTATATAATAGCAAAAATAAAAAAGCTACAAACAATTAAAAATAAAATAACAAGTTAGATACATTTTTAGATAATTATCCCAGCTAGAAACACTCACATGCCTTAAGGATACTTGTCTTAAATTTGGTGGAATCGCACGATCTAGCAGTCGCATAATACTAAAATTAAAAACTTTTTGTTTATGGACTACTTTTTAAAAGTGGACCACCAAACCAAAAAGTGACTATATTTAGAATTGGCTAAATTTTGTTAAGTAAACTAAGTTAGAGCATGCACAAAGGCAATGCCCCAACGGCGTTAAACGTGAAATAACGGCGATGAGCCCGTTATTTTCGTTGTGGTAACGGCGTTAACATGCAAAAGAGGGGGAGGGTTTGAGAAAACAACGCACGTTAAAGGGGAGAAAAAAAATCATTTCACCCCCCTAAACCATTTCAAATAAATTTTCAGTTACACCTCCTCAACTTTGATATAAGATCATTTGAGGACAAAAGATTATTTACATACAAAGGGATCAATCTCCACCCTCCATTTTTATTTGATCTAATGGATGAGATTAATCTCAACAATATAAAAAACCAAATTTCATCATTTTTTTCAAATATTAATAACTTTTAAACCGTTAATCGTTAAGCGGAAAAAAAATATCATTGCGACGAGCATTTAATTATCTTTCTATAGATAGGCACTTTGATATACTTTCGACCAAAAAAAATTTTTTCGTTATTTTTCACGCGTTTTTTAAGTTTTTTCGTTTTTTACGTTCTTGAAATTTGCATTGAAAAATCATATATGATATAACACTAATTTGATATTAGTGTTAAATCATATATGATATGTAATATCATATGTGATATTAGTGTAAAATCACATATGATATCACATGTGATATTACATATCATAAATGATTTAACACTAATATCACATGTGATATCCAATTTAGTGTTTTATCATATATGATTTTTTTTTAAATGCAAATTTGAACGCAAAATAAACTAAAAAAGGCGAAAAAACGTGAAAAAATGATTTTTTTTTTCTTTTTTGGAAAGTATATCAAAATGCGCGTCTATAGAAAGATAATTAAATGTTCGTCGCGACGGTATAAATATTTTTTAATGATAAAGCGGTTTAAGAGATATTTAAATTATAAAAATGGGTGAAATAATAAAATCTTTTTAATCTCACCATTGATTTTTTTAGATGGATGGTGGAGATGAGTCCCTTGGTATGTGAGAAAAGTTTGGTATGTAAAATAACTCTCCTCCCTCAACTTATTCAAATTCAAATTTAAATTATACTGGTCAATTCTGGGCGGGATAAATTCAAATTCAAATTTGAAATTTAAAAATCAAATATGTGCGGGATTTATTCAAACTCAAATCAACTGCTTATATATATAACTCTAATGAGTTGTTTAGAACACATACACACACAAGTTATACACACAACTCACACACAAAAATGTCTCGCAAGATTTTTCCTCGCTGATTTCAAGTCCAGAAAAGCTACCGGAACAAGCTTTTCGAACTTCACCACGATTTCTCCAACTAGCTTTTCGGCTTCACCACGTTTCCTCCAACAAGCTTTCCACCTGAACTTGAAGTTTACTCAACACCACCGGAAAATGTCTTTCCGGTGGGTTTTGAAAACATCCTGTACCTCCCAATTGTTCCAACTCCACGTGAGCAGTCCATGGTGGATTTTCAAACCACCCCATGGGTTAAGTGAGGCTTCTCCTGAACTAGAACAAGATGAAGAAAGCGTTAGGGAGATTATGGAAGAGCGAGGAGCGTGAAGAAGCTTTCGCGTGAGCAAGAAGCACGGGAAGCTCAGTACCTCCAAGACAACTACTTCGACATAATGGAGCGTCGATACTATAATGGGGAGTTTAATTCTCCATCAAGTTCGAGGGTTGGGACTCGGATGATTCATTTTAAGTTTTAGTAGTTTTATTTTCATCGTATCGTTGTATCTTTATTTTTAATGTAATTCGTGTTTAACGTTTAATGTACTTTGTGTTTTAATGTTAAATGTGACACGTTTTTTAATAAATGAAGTGTTTGTTTTAGTTTAGGGGTTGAAATTGAAAATATGAAATGTTATTGATGTTATTGTTGTGGGTGTTTTTTGGGGATGTTAAGGTGAAATGTTAAGGCTGATGTGGCGCTGACGTGGACGGTGTTATTGGTGTTATTGTGTTACCATTGTGCATGCTCTTACGATAGCATTTGATTTATATATGAGACTGGTTATTGGTACATCTTTATAATGATAGCAAGAACTCTTAATTTTTTTGTATATTTTTTTCTATAATTAAAAATTCTGTATTTATTATAAAACTGTGAAACAAAAATTACCAAATAAAAAATAGAGTAAAATACAACGTTCGTGTCTGAGCTTGTAGAAATCCATCATGTTGAGTACAAACTTGCATGTGTTCATCACGTAAGGTCCCTATTCCATGTTTTTGATCACCAGCGTTCCTATTGATGCGTAATCAGGTCGATCAACATCCGTTATTTTTCCAACCTTTATTTTTAGGTAAGGGCATATTGGTCTTTTTATTGTGCCATATCACTTAAAGCCGTTGTACAATATTTATATTTCCCTATATTACTCTTCTAACACAATTTTCATCCTCACTCATCATCCCTAAACTTTTCCTAAAACTTTTCTTCTCGAATCTTAAACCTGTCAAAATGGTTCGTTGTTGGCATTGTAGGCAGGTAATAGTTCACACATCATGGACAACGTTCAATCTAGAGCGTCGATTCTATGTTTGTCCTAATCAAGTAAGTGCATGTTAAGATCATTTTTGTTTTTGCGGTATTAGCAATGTACGATAACAATGGTGGTTGTTATTTTACTTTAATGACTTGTCATTTTCATGATTAGGGGTCTTCTTGTCGTTCATAGGATGGTATGATCCGCAAATCTGTGCTCGTTTAACAATGATTATACCAGGACTTTTGAGGGGAGAAATGAGCTTGAGGCAAGAATACAAGCTTCTCAAGCCGATGTGTGGAAGTGGAAGGTTTACCTGGTGCTCAGTTGGATCTTGTTTTTTATTATTTATGCACTTGATTAACTATTTAGCTTTTGTGTATGATGGTGGTTCTTTGTGTTTTGTGAAAATGTAAGTACTTGTTAGGGCACCATCTTAGTCTAAAAACCTTAATCAAACAATGATGTAGTACGTATTAACTTTACATTCTCTTTAATAGAATGTTTCATGTTTTCCTATATTGAAAATGGTAGTTATTGAGTCTCCTATTCGGTCATGAATTTTTTTTATAACAACTTACTTTAACTTATCTTTATGAAGTTGGTTGAATTTGGTTAGTATTGACTTTGAATTATCAACATTGTTATGAATTTTCTTAGTATTGACTTTGTTTAGTGCTAAGTTTATGCACATTGTTATATATATTATTACCTTTAGAAGCTAGTGTAAGGATTTGGTCATTTGGTACTTGTTGATTTGAGTCTTCAAATGCGTACCAGTTAAACATTTTGGTCATTTACAACTATAGACATCAAATGTTGATTTTAGGATAACATCACAATATATAACCAAATGCATTTCTAAGTTGAACATGTTTAGGCATTTGATACCTTTGTACCAGTACAACAACACAAAAAATGTACAAAACCAATTAAACAAAAAATATCTATGAAGATACACAAACGTAACATGGTTCCATCGATAATGCAAATGGATATAATTCCAAATGCATAAAATTTCATACCTTTCAACATAATAATAAGAGTTAGAAACGGACACATTTGTTTTTAGAGTACATAACTTGTCCATAGAAAACATAATAAATGAAACATTTTCTAATTCAAAAGCATAACACAATTGACCTTGACCTATGGTGAGGCCATCATTCTTTCCAATGCAGTCAGATATCTAATCCTTCTTGGTGGAGTATGTTGTGATGAATCAAAAACCGCCTGCACACCACTTGAATGGACTTGGGATTCAGGTTGGGTTTGAATATCAGTAGCTTGAAGTTGACTTTCAGATTGAACATAACTTGCTTGAGCGCAACCTCTTGACTTTGAATATGCGTGGACCTTGACTTGTTTCTTTCTTTTAACTTTATAACATTTAGGCCGTGTCTCCTTTGATGCAACATTCTTTGCTACAACATTCTTGGTACGCAAATTTTATAGGAACTTTCTTACCTTTTCCCTTAACACTTGAACTTTTTTGTTTAGGCTCACTTTAACTACTTTGAGTTCCATATACACCATCATGCCCAAGAAATGTTTTTCTGATGTGTCCAACAGTGCCACAAACACTACACTTTACACTCTTCCAAGCCTTAGACTATCTACCATTCTTAACAATATCTTCAGTTTCAGAAGTTGTCCTTTTTTTAGCTACCCTCAGTTGTTTGATGTTTTAGTGGAACAATGGTTGTGGCCACAGTTGATTTTTCCCATTGGGCTGGATAGTGTTTTTGTAAGTTTCATGCCAAGTGTTAAGATAGTAACAATGATGAGCCTGTGTTTCCATAGATCCTACTTATTGTCCATTTAAATCCATATTCCAATTGGTAGCAACAACATGTTTACATGGTAAACCTGTTATCTCCTATCTTTAACAAGTACAAGTCTTAGTTACAACATTCACAACACATTGGTCTCCCCATGGTCCACTAACCTAAAAATTATCTCTCACAATTCATAAAACATTTTACTTAACAATCTCTTTCTGAATCACATCTAACATGTGTAGTGCAGTTGGTGTTAATGGCCCATTACTCTTCCCAATCAAATTCAAAAAATTCACCACTCTCTTCAATGTATTCCATGATGTATTCTAAAGGTGTAATGATTGGTTTGTTCATACCACAACTATTTTATGAAACACTTGACACATGTTGTTAAGTGACCTATTAGAATGAGCCACCCTAAACAATTAAAAAAAGATGTTTTAATTATAAATTTCATAATACATTAACATATACCACTTTAGTTATATAGATAGATAATTTACCTGCAAAATGTGCCCTTGACCAATGGATTGGTGGCATTTTACTTAACCAAACCTGGGCTAGTTCACTATATCTCTTGAAATCAAGCATACCTACTCAAAATTGTATAACAGTTGAGGCTATTGCACATCTCCTCAAATAGTCTTTGAAGGCCTTACCTTTCCATTTAAGTTCCATATTATCATGAATGCTTCTAAGACAGAATCTGTGCTCTGCATTTGGAAAAACTTCTCCTAAAGCTGAAATGACACCCTGCACAAAATCACATATGTTCATTGCCTATCTCAAAATAAAGGAACATGAATTCAGTACCAATTTAAGGGAGTACCTTTAGTATGATACTAATAAAAGTGAAGTTTGAGTTTGACTATAGTTCAAGATCATCAGATAAACATTAAAGAAACTAAGTCCATGATTCTATGTTTTTGATTATAAAAGCATAAGCTAATGGGTATATACCATTGTTGTTATCAATTACCACAAGCGTAAAAGTTAACCATTCAAAGGATCATCAATACAAAAAGCATCTAATCCTAACAACTCTCTTTCACAAGCTTGAATCACGCCTTCAATTCACCTAAACAAACATAAATTCTCTTGTGAACTTTCGATACCTAAAAGCATGAAAATACATTTTAGGTACACTCGATGAAGGACCTTAGAAGCATACAAGAATATGTTCGTATATCATAAAAGAAATGCAAAGTCTTGGAGTCATGAATAAATAAATTATAGAAGCCTTAAAGTACGTAGGTCTTAGCAAATAGTAAGCCCGTTAAATAAAGCTTTGGCATATATACAATCTGAATAATCACAAAAAGCACGCCGATCTTAATAATATGTACGTCGATCTTCATTTCCATTATGACACTTTGGCGCCAAGTAAACACAGGAAGTATGTCAGTTTTATCTGAAAGTGTGACGTGCTTGAAGGCGTCGTCTCCAACTTATTTAATCCGCCCTCTTTTATCTCCTTTGATACCATTAATCAAAAACCGATCAATGAACTCTGTACCTACAAAAATCATCCACCGAATCTCAACCAATAACATCTATTGGAGCAGTAATCTTGGGGTTTGATTTGTAGGAAATTTATACAATTTGTGTCTTGGAATATTTGGTGGTAGTGACAGTGTGTAATCCATATATCTGATTCAAGGTTGTATGTTTTCTGTTTCATTTCATATTACTATTGAAACTATGTATGTCATAGCCATGTTAGGCTAAACTACTTGTGATTGCTTGGATATGTTAATATAATAAATTGTGTTTGATGATAATATGATCTCTTATGATTTCTTGCTTATGATAAGAACCTGTTGTGCTTGAAACTTGTTTCATTTGGATATCACTTTTGATTGTATGTACGTACTAATCGGGATATGCCGAAAGAACCACTTAGTATATTATAATTATCGAATCTTATCTACGAGTTTTGATTAATTGGTTTAAGAAATCCGCTCGTGTTAAGTAATATACGATTAATTTTCAAGTGTTGTAGTAATCACGGTAAATCTGTGAAAACAAGCTTGCTTGATATTATACATAAGTCTTGAATCAAACCGGTTAATTTGTGAAGCATGCCATTTTGACAAAAATAACTAATCTGAATTATACTAAAGAATTTGTTCTTGCCCTTGAGATCATTGTTATTCATCTTACCGAGTTATAAAGACTATCAAGTAATCATATATGTCTCATATTTGGACTCGACTTAAAATGCTTATATTTGCATACTTTGCTTAATTCAATCTAAATCATCCTAAGTAGCTTTCTTTGATAACTAGAATAAAATAGTCCTGTGGATCGGCACGGTGTTACACGTAAACCTTACTACAAAAGAGAGTTATACTTTTACAGTGTGTTTTGAAACTAAGAAAACGGTAGATCTAGTATTAAAAATTTAAAGCTTTCTTGACACATCAAAGTTTTTGGCGTCGTTTAAGGATTAGTTTTGTTACATATCCTTTGTTTAAGTATCTTAGTCAAAAAATTGGATTGGGTTATTGTGTTAATCTGCAAAATTTTATCTCTCTACATTCTTGAAAAACCGTAGAATAATTTTTCAAAACCGTCGATCTTTTGCAAGAACACGTACTATTCTAAAAAGTGCGCTGGCGTTTGGAAAAGCGTGACATTTGTAACAACTCTAAATATTTCCGCGTTAAATATTTATTTAAAACATAAACATTTTATCTCAAAATCGCGTAAAATTTTAAACTTTAAATATAACTGTTAGGTTATCCTACGCGTAATGAAAATCGACTCTGTTAATACAAATAAGCCGTAAAAACGTTTATTTATATTTTACGATCTTCTAATGTTTTGTCGATAACAAACGTAAAATCATTTTAACGAAACAAATAAAATTCGTAAATGGTTTGAACTAATAGTTTCTAACATATTCACATTTTCACATAAAACACTAAAACAAGTATAAGTGATTTTATGATTTAATATTACATATGTACAACAACTAGTGTTTACATATTTGGGTAAAATATACACATAACTAGTATGTAGTACATTGGGTAATATAAATGGGTAGAAACTTAAGTATCATAACCCATTGGGCAAATACATTGAATGTAGTTGGGTACAACCCAAAGCCCATGATCCATTGAGCTTGACCCATAACCTATTGCATGACATCATGCTTATATCATATATGGATAATATCCATAACCCATGGTATTGACCCATACCCAATGTCTAGATACATTGAACCCTTGGTGAGCACTCAAGAGAATGTCTAGATACATTGAACCCTTGGTGAGCACTCAAGAGATACATTGTATCTAGCCAAAGATCCATGGATCAACCCATGACCCATGACCCATAACAAAAATACCCATGGGTAAGAGGGCGTTCCACGGATCCACGGCTTTGTGCTAGCGGATCCCAAGTGGAAGGATCCGTGGGATCTGGAATGATGAGAATTTTCTCATAAATAGTGAGCCATTTCCTTCCTTTTAGCTCACCACTTCACATATACTCTCTCCAAGTTTATATCTCTCTAACCTCAGATCCAAGAGATCTATGTAGTTTGTCTTTTGTTTTGTGTGATCTTCTAGGTTCCTCTTAAAGGCAAGATCACCACTTCTTGAATACGTGCAAGCTCAAGTCATGAGTTGTCATGCCGTCATCATCAAGACAACTAAGGTTCTCTTGTTGATAGTTCTTCCTTTCTCCATAGATGTTGGGTTGAAGGCATTAGTGAAGAATGCCGAAAGTGTCAAGATGTAAGCATTAGTGAAAGGTGCTCATCATCCGTGTCAAAGCATTAGTGAAGAATGCTAAAGGTGTCAAGACGAAGGCATTAGTGAAGGGTGCCAAGCGTTGTGTTAAAAGCATTAGTGAAGGATCTTAGAAGAATCAAATCAAGTCGCATTTGGGAAAATGCCTAGGTCGTATAATCGATGAGGTGCATCGTTATACATATAAGTAATTGTTTGTTTGTTTCCAAGGATGGTGATATCCTTGATGAAGGTGTAACAAGGAATTGATCTCCTTGGTATTAGGTGTTGTGTCGTGAAGGGTAGTAGTTCCTCCATAGTAATGGAACTAGGTGCTTAGCCTAGTACCTAATAAAGGGTAGGCGGAGTTGTGAAGGATTAGTTCTCTAAGGTGTGAAAAGAACTTCGGTTGTTAGCCTAGCACCGTATAAAGGGTAGGCGGCGTTGTGTTAGGTGTGGTTAAGCCTTGGTGTGAAAGAACTTCGGTATTTAGCTTTGTAGGAAAAAGGTTAAGCGGCGTTGTGAAGGCTTCTCCAGCCACAAGGAGTTGGTGTAGTGCTACTCTCGAGTAGGTGACTCGGGGTGGAGTAGGAGCAGGAAGGTGTCCTTGTAGCCGAACCACTATAAATAACTTGTGTCGTGGTGATGTGCTTCTTACTCTTTATATTTCATTACACGTTTATATATCTATCTATCAGCGTCCAACATAAACAATCAAATAGATTGACATAAGTCGATCTAAATATTTAAAAGGAAGTTTTAAATTGGTAAAACTATTCAACCCCCTTCTTGTTTTCCACAATTGGCATGAGCTTAGTTACCAGTTTTTTTTGTATATTGTACTTTGAAAACTTGATACGATCCTTGTATGTTTGAAAACTACAAAGAAGGGAATTTCTTTGTTAGGAATTAGAAATTCCCGGTATTAAAGAGTCGGTCACCTCAAGTATATGTAATCGTTAGAATGCTCGTAGTCATAGTTATATTTAGTTAAGTAGTATTTTGATAAGTAACACCGTGGAGGACGAACGGGTCTTTACCCATTTGTATGCTGATCCACGGCCCGTTGTGTGGCGTTTATGTAAGACTATAAATACTCTCTACCTCCCAAGGTAGAGAGTTGGAGCTCATAATAATATCTTTCACTTTCTCTCACTAAGTTCCCTAAACCTCTAACTTTCTCTCTATAGAATTCCACTTATACGCCCACTTGTGTTAATGGTTTGATGTGTATGTGAAATCAATATCCAACAATTGGTATCAAGAGCCATGGTTAGATCATATCTTACACATCTTTGGATTTCTAGTGGTTTTTAGGTGGTTTTGAGTTTGAAAAAGTTTAGTGGTTTGTGCATCATTTGGTTGATTTCTTGTGTTAAAGCTTGGATTTTGTTAGTACTTTTATGTTTAGAATCATCACAAGTGTTTAGGTTTTCATTTGGTAGGCTTGAATCATCGTGGTTGGGTAGTTTTTGGATTGAAAAGTGATGTTTTGTGGTTTTCTTGCTAGCGACTTGACATTCGGACTTCATTCTTCGTAGCAACTTGCTTTGCAATTTAGTGGCGAGTTCTGATTTGGAGCTAGCGACTTAGATCTAGCGATTAACGGTACAAGTAGTGGACTCTCCACTACGGTAGCTTGACAATTAGTAGCGACTTGTGCGTAGCGAGTTGCTCTTTAGCGACTTGAAGTTTAGCGACTTGAGTAGCAATTGCCAAATTTTGCTAGCGACTTGAAGGTTAGCGAGTTACTACTTAGCCGCTACTTAGCGACTTGCATTTGTATAGCGACTTGGAACTTTAGCGACTTGGGGGTGTAGCAAATTAGGTTGAAGGTTAGCGAGTTACTACTTAGTCACTACTTAGCGACTTGCATTTGTATAGCGATTTGGAACTTTAGCGACTTGGGGTGTAGCGAATTAGGTGTTAGCGACTTGGTGCATTATCTGTTAGCGACTTGGGTGATTGTTTACGGTTTTCTCTTGATTTAGTAAAATCCCGTGAAAGAATCTATTTATCGGTTTAATCATAGAGTTATAAAATCCCGTATAATCTGTTAACATGTCTACCAAGGTTCCTACTATCATCTCCACTACTTGTAGGATGTTCAGCGGTATTTGGTTCGGATCTCGTCCACCCATGCTTGAGCCAGGCGGACTCACGATTCTTGGGCTCAGAATCGATTGTCTTTGCCTTGGAAAGGAAAATGGTGTCAACATTCTCAAATCCATTGATGAAGGACCGTATCGAGTTGAGACGACTAGAGATGTACTTGATCATCTTTTGCTTTGAAGATGGAACTATGATTTCACGGAATGGACGGACCAAAGATGTATGATGAGCTTGATGATAAGGAGAAAAAGAGATTCGATCTTTGATATCGGGGCTTAACATTGTTCTTCAAGGTCTTCCTAAAGACATCTACAAGTGATCAATCACAACACGAGGCAAAGCGGTATGGGATAATGTCAAGATGCTTCTCTCGGGCTCCGAATTAACTATGGAAGACAGAGAATCACAACTCTATGACGAATTTGAACACTTCAAGATGAAACCGGATGAGAGTGTCTATGAGTACTATGTGAGATTTCATAAGTTGGTGAATGACATGAGGAACATCAGAATGACTATGCCTAACATTCAGTTGAACTCTAAGTTTGTGAACAACATGAATCCCGAATGGCACAAGTTTGTCACTTCCGTGAAGCTCACTAAAGGATTGAAGAATACAAACTATGAGCAACTCTATGCCTTCCTTCTTGAGAATGAGAGACATGCTATGTTTGAAAAATTGGTTCTTAATCAATTCAAAACCAACGAGGAGAGACAAGCTCGTCTAATGACTCAACCGCCTTCTATTCAAACATCGGAATCACAACCAAAGCCTCACAAGTCATACCCATGGGAAATGGTGATCACAAACTAATTCTTGATCCCATGTTCAAACAAAGCGATCTTTGATGCACACGTGGGTAATTTCATTAATCAACTAGCTCTTACGATCGGTCAAAACATGAATTCTCCCCACGAACCAATAACAACCTCGAAACGACATCTAACCCACACAATCAAGCTCATTAAAGATGGGAGGATGCATGGTGCAATCGTTCGGGAAAACAGTATGATTAGGGAAGAGGTGGAGCGGTAGAAGTTATGTTGTTAATCGAGTCGAGGAAGGAATGGCAATCAAGGTCGAGGCTAAGGTGATCAAATGTTATAATTGTGGTGGTGAGGGACACATTGCAAAAAACTACACATCTCCAAAGCGTCCCAGAATGCACGAATCGACTACCGGGGAGATAAGATCTTTGCTTGTGCAAGCTCGGGATAATGGTGCTACTTTGGATGAAGAGGAATTGTTGTTTCTTCTTTGAGGGCAATGCCAAGACCTATGATCTTGATGTGGATGGCGGACCTATTCAGGGAGATAGGTCACAATCATCGAGAATGCCTTTCAAGTCGTGATTGTGATGCATCACGATTCGATGTGGATGATGGACCTCTTGCACACACAATCTTTATGGCTAGCATTTCTCCAATGGTTTCTCCCAAGGACTCCTCTTCAACACAATTTGGACCATCCAAAGATACAATCATCTCGAGGTACTAAAACTATCACGATGATCTTGATGTGCATAAGATGCATGACAAAGTACTATCAAGCTGAAACTTTTGTATCAAATAGTGAAAATATGGGTAATATCAATGTTGTCCCATATGATCAATATGTGAAACAAAGTGAAAGTGAAGTTGTATCAAGTGATGCATCTCCGATCAACAATGACTATAGTTTTGATGAATACCTTGCATGTTACGATGATTACGTAATATCACGAATTAAATGCCTATAAAGAACGTGTTGCTATTTATGAACAGCGTGCTAAGTTTGAGTTGACCACTTGTGGCGAGAAATGGATGACCAAGTGCGTACAATTATTAGAAAAAGTAATTTTAGAGAAGAAGTATTAAAACAAGAGTTAAACTCCTTTCAAGAAAAGCTTTCTAAAGCGCTAAGCAAAACAAGAACTTCAAGAAAATGTTAAAATGCTTAAGCAAGAATTTAGTGCTAAGGAATCAAAACTTTTGAATGATTTTTCTAATCTAAAACTTTGAAAAACAAGCTTGAAAATAAGTTATGCGTACAAGGAAATACCATTCAGGCTGCTCACATGATCACTAAGCATAGAGTTCTAAGTGACAAACATAGTGTTGCCTTAGTTGATGAACCAAACCACGAGGCTTGTAAAAGGCTAGAAGCTCATAAGGTCTTATGATGGTAATGAGATCCTTAAGCCTAGACAAAAAAAACCTAGTTGTTGTTGAGTGCTTGCGAGGAAGATAAGAAATCAGATGAAGTCACTAGGGAGAAAATGAATAAGAAGCTTGAAGATCCGAGTGTAAAAGAACAAGATACGATAAAACCCCATGATTACACTAAGGAAAATTGGATATCCTTAAACATGTTTAAGCCTCGGACTCTATTGACCCCTGAACAAGTGTTCCGGAAAAGGATATGGACTTGCAAAAGTGAAAATCTTGTTGAAAAAATCCCCCTTGTAGGAAATTCCTAAAGCGTTGTGTATCCTCCAAATACACCAATGCATTTAGTTCCTAGAACTATTGCCACTAAAAGCAAGACCTTAATCAGTCAATATGTTATTCTTCAACTATTTGTCGATTTTGAGAAAACTTGGAAGAAAAGGATCACACCACTTGGGATAAGCTGAAGGGAAAGGGGTTTTGAGCAAACAAAAGAATGCTATCTAACCGAGGTCATGCCTTTCTTTAAACAACTAAAAGATCATTTTGAGAGTCTTAAAAAGGGGATAAAATGAGATATTAAAGAAATGGAAAAGGAATTTGATGCAATGATAGTTGAGGTTAGTAACTATGGGCGAGAATTAAAATATAATGAGATTGAGAGGAAGAACTTGCATACCTTGAATGAGAATCTTATTTCTGAATGTATTGCTTAAGATGTGTTTTACAACTTGCTACAAATTGTTCCATTAATGCTTCTCAATTTCATGAATTATCTGTTGCTCTGAAAGTCTCCCATGATCGTGTCATTGAGCTTGGAAAAACTAATTCTAAATTGCATGAGAAAATTGAACAGGATGATCATGATAATTTGGTGAAACAGTTTTCTAAATTGGAAGTTGAGCATCTTGCTTTGCAATTAAAATATCAACATCTAAAAGAAAATGCTAAAACCTCAAATATCAGGACATCCTTGGATGCTCACGAATTTGATGCGGTTTTTGAAATTAGCAAGCGTGATGAACGATTCAAGCTCATTGTAACGATCGAGAAGATTGAAAACCCAAGTCTCTCAACTAAAAGGTGAAAAGAAGGAAGTGGCTGGATCCCAAATGCTTCCTCCTTTAGATTCTCGAATACTCTCAAACTCTTCATCTTCAAAACTTAGTTAATGCTTTACAAAAGGAAAATGAGAGTTTTCTAGAAGAAAATGAAAAGTTAAACGACACTTTAAAGAGTTATATGATTCAATGAAAGTCACTCGTGACCAAAACAATGAAAAAATAGCGTCTTTACAAAAAGAAATTGAGAATCTGAAGTCGGGGAAATGGGAAAGCGCCACTTGTTTTCAATAAGAATGTTGTCTCAAAGTCACCCTCATTTGCAAATACATTGTGTGATTAAATATATTCCTCCTCATCTTAGGAATAATGAACATGCTTTTCATGACTAATGTGCTCACCTTAAGGATAGTCTAGAATGTCTCCGTGAGATTGTTGAAGAGGATTTCATTAACAAACCTCTTGATAGTGAAGTTAGGTTTGCTTGCCTCCAAGCCAAAAGCGATCTCAAGAGACGCTAGAATGTGTAATTGCAACATGTCCTAAATCCTTATCCTTAGGTGCAAAAGGCAAGGCTGTGATGCCTTGTTCTATGCCTAAAGCCAAGCATGTGACCCTTGATATGCCTTGTTCCATATATAAATTCAAGCAAGCAACTTTGTGATGTGCCTCCTAGAATTTCAGATCCCAACACTTCTAGACCAGGAATGCGGAAAGTAGTGAAGCCATGTAATGTTCCCATCGTTACTTCTCTGAGATGTTAAGATTGACACTAAGTTAAGCGGGTCAAAACCTAGAAGCTATGCAAAGAAGGATAGGATTACGCAAACTAAAAGTGATCATGATAAGGAAGTGAAAGAACACCATAGGGACAAGAAGTTTGATTTGAACAAAAGAATCGTGTTAGTTCTAGTATTAGCTCTAAGCTTACTAAAATTAATTGAGGCCTTATCTGCGCAAAACATGCAAAAATGTTTAATTTCGGTAATCATGATAAATGTGATGTGTTATTTACGAGGTCAAGATTCATAACCCGATTAAGAAAGTTTGGAGAGCAAAGCAGTTAAGCAATCACGGAAACCTACTGGTAAGGTTTTACCAATGTAGGATTTCGATGGAAGCCAACAGTCGAATATTCACGAATGGCAAACCTTGCCCCTTAACTAGATCCACTATGCCTAGAGTAGTGCCTGTTAAGGTTTGGAAGCCAGCTGGTAGAATAATCCCATTAAGCACAAAATGTCCGACTAAGTAGATGCTTCTACTAGTTTAGCTCCTAGTGACAATGACATTGCACCTAGGGTTTCTGGTGATTCAAAGATTGTTTGTGCTAACCAAAAGGACCCCATGAGCACGTGGGGATCCAATGTTTCTAATTCTCTGTCTTCGATCATTTGTCCAAAGCAGGTCATAAAAGTCCCTTGGTATTTGGATTCAGGCTGACTCTAAACATATAGCGGGCTTTAAACAATGGCGTCTGTTCACAGTTCGGGCCTCGTTCTTCATCATTATGGCGTCTGCAGGATAACTCTTCAAGCCCGTTCCTCAAAGAAAAGAAAATGTATGCGCTTGGTCGCTTTATCTTAAGAAGAAGAGAAATCTTCATGTTTATGACCATTCTCATCGACATTATTCATCAACAAGCTTCATGTTTCTCGCATGCTCATTCAGTCATCAAGTGGATCTACATTCATTAATGTATATTCTTATTCACTTGCTAAATCAAAATGGCAACCGGATGTAATTTTGAGGGAGAAAAGTGAATATACTAAATGATGATGGATGTTTGAATAATGGTTATACGACTTAAGTTTGATGACTCTCCTCCAGCGCCTAATGTTTCACTCACTAAGGATAAATGGGATTTATTGTTTGGGATTCATTGGTTCAAGATATGTTTGATGAGTATTTACAAACGCTAGCGAATATTTGATGATCATCAAAGAATATGTGATTCATGAGTTCAAGATATTTTTGATGATCATCAAAAGTATAACTCGGACTACTCAAAAGCCCAATCTCGTTATTCCTCGGCGTTGATAATGATTATCATAATATTGCGGTTGCACTCATGAATAATGATCCGCTCTTTGGTATTCCTTTGCCAAATCTTCACGGATTATTGTTCATGAATAATAATCCACTCTTTGGTATTCCTTTGCCAAATCTTCATGGATTATTGTTCCTCACATCGTGCATGCTATAAATCAACCACATGAACTTCAAGGAAAATGTCTACCTCATCCGCTCGAAGATATTGGTGTATCCTCCGGAATCGAGTCTCTACATGAATACTTTTAGGAAGAATACATTGATGGTGAGGCATCATTTGTTCGGTTCATTCGATGGGTGAATGTACATCCGGTTGTATGTTTATTCACATGTTGGGCATTTGACACAAGTTGATTACTTTAGAGTTAATCATTTATCACTTATTTGAGATTGAAGTTGACCTTCACAAAGGCGTGTTCTTATTTGATAACTTGCTCGGGCTTAAGAATTTGAGTTAAAGACTTGGTTTATCTAGTTACTAGCAGTCGGAGTGGATGGTTGAAGACACAGTTAACTATCACTATTAGGAGTTACGTTGTTTTACTCAGTGTCACATGCAGATGGCGATGTGGATAATATCAAGAGGTGTTAATGTCTCATACCTTGTTTGAGTGTGAGTACTTAGAGATTTGATTGAAGCATAGATTCACCGACAGTTCTTCCATCTTTAAGTGCAAGCTTAAGATACAAATCTTGAGAATTCGACTTAGGTTTCAAGTTTGGTATATTGGGTTTTTCTTCAACGGTGGTCACTTCAAATTGTCTACATATGGGTTGATAAAGATAGTCAGAGAGAGTTTATGTAGCAGTTGATTCTCACGGGATTCATTTGGGCTATTTGAGTTCTTCTCACAAGATTTCAAGTTTATGGATTGATATGTGCTTAAACACATATCTTTTCATTATCAAAACTGACCCAAAATAACCAAGAAAAAGCCGTTTATTGCTAATATTTGTGGTTTTCGTGAGTTTGTGCTTGTGTCAGTGGATATGTAAAACACACAAAAAGAACCAAATGGGCGTAAAAATCCGAGCATGAGAGATTTAGAGAGCTTAAGCCGTGGGAAGATCAAAAATTGAGCATTATGAAGATTTTATTCTCAGGGATGATTTTTGAAGTTTTTAATCAAGTTTGAAGAATTGGCAAAAATGGCCCCTCAACTTTGAGTTTTTGGCAGAAATGACCTTTGAAGATTCAAAAGTTGCAAATTCAGCCTTGGTCTATTTAAGAATGACAAGAATGGTCCTTGGAAGATATTTTCAGAATTACATGTTTGGTCCTTGGATTTTCAGCATTTGCATATTTGGTCCTTAAAGTTAACTTGGATCATTATACTAGTCCTAAGCCCAAAATAAATAATAAAACCCACGGCCCAAAACCTCAACCCGGTCCAATAAACCCTGCCCAATACAAGATCCGGCCACCCTTTAATACTATCCAACCCGTTACCGTTATTTTAGAGGTCAACAACCCATGCCGGTCAAACCCAATTGAATTATAATAAATAAATCCAAGCAGCCCTTTCCCTTCTTCCCCAATCCAAACGCCCTTTTACCCGTTTACCCCATTTTATCATTTACCCACCTATTACCTCGTACTAAGAATCTATCCACCTTCTAGATGCCTCTGACATGTCAGGATAAGCTTCACACGTGGCCCTTTCAAGCAACCTCATTGGCCGAAACACCTCATATGATGAATTGGAGCAATTTGATTGGAGGAAGTGACAATGATATGATTGTGTGGCTGAGGATTGCTTCTAGCATCTTCTGAAAGGGATCCCAAGGCTGATGGAGGCTATATAAAGACCCCTTGAGCTCACATTATAGTAGTGCAATTCCTTAGTTTTCATTTAGCTTATTGTTTCTTGTATTTTGATAGTTTATAAAATGTTTTCTTAAAGTTTTCATTGTAATCTCAATTCCTTGTAATCCTTTCTCAGTTTTAATCAAAGTTCCAAGTTTTTAAATTTAATCTTGCATTTCTTATTTTAAGTAATCAATAAGCTATTTTGAATAATGGAATAAGCTCATTTCAACTTGATATAGCTTTAGTGAGCTTATATTGTGCCTTCACTATCTCATTTCAATCAATACACAACAAAAGCTTCTTGGTCAATGAAAGTCAATGGTGATTATACTTGGTTCGAAATGGAAATGGGTTGAAATGATCTTTGAGTTAGATACGATTTGAAGTGTTGGGTATTGGATTTGGTTGATTTGAGTCTTTGTTACTCTGCCCAATTTAAAAATTTGGATATTAAGTAGTTTATTTTCTAAGCTGTTTCATAATTGTCATGGATTTGATCTTGTTTGTTTGTGTTTAGCACTTTGTTAGAGCTTTAGGATCTTAGTTCTTTGCTTATTTCATTATGCATAAGTAGTATAGGATTAGATTGCTTAATTTGTTTGTTAGATTCATTAAGGAATGTTTGGATCGATTGGATAAGCTGAGTTTAAGGCTATCTTGGTATAAGATTTACGTTGCATTAGTCTCGATAGTACTAGTAAAGTCATTTCAACCAAAGTTTACATCGGTCTTTTACAAAAGTCAAAACCACAAGTTATCGTCTCATGTGCACATTTGTTGAAACCGATTCTTGAAATCATTTCATATAGGTTTAGAATTTGATAAACTAGCTTGCTTCAATTGTATTTCATCAAGATTCATCAACTTGACTCAACATTTGATCTTAAATCTCACAAAAGTCAAACTAAGTCAACTTTGTTTTCAAAAAGTCAAAAATCATGTCAAAACCGGTTTTTGCAAATATTGCGGCCTTTGCACAAGGTTCAATCTGACTTATTAAGGTCTCAAATTTGAGTACGGTTGTAGTTTGCTAGGTGGTCTTGAAGACCACATATGCATTTTCACTTGCTTCTCGATAAGCACTTTGTGGATAAAGCTCAAGCGGGAGGGTCCGGAACACGTTTGGGAAGAAAGATCAGTTAGCTTAAACCTTAGTAAACTGCTTATTTGAGGTTAGGAGTAGCAATAGTTAGTTGATTTAGAGTGGTTATAGTATAATTTAGCTTCTGTATTCAAGTGGTGCATTTTAGAGCTTATTTGCTTATTTTAAAGTGCTTATTGCCACATCGGTTACCTAGACCCTCATTTCCTACACATAAGCTTATGATTTTATATTTTTCATAGATTTAGATTAATATTTTAGAATTTTCCTGAGTTTTTCATAATTTTTGGTCACTGTTTGCTATTTTTCTCCATTTAAAATAGTTTTTAGGTACTTTTAAATAGCTTTTATTGCAAATAATTAAGAAAAAGTTCCAAAAAAATAATTTTTCAATTTTCCCAGTTTAAGAAAAATATAAAAAGCATAAAAAATATTTTTCACTATTTGATACAAAAGTTTCAGTGGATAGTGATAGATCATTCTAACATTTTTCTTTGAGAAGTCTTCATACTAGGATTTGGGTATCTTAGAAGATCATGAAGTATTTTGCATCTATGGTTTCTAAAACCATAAAAAGGGAATATAGCAAAGGATTGGGGTATCTTAGAAGATCATGAAGTATTTCGCGTCTATGGTTTCTAAAACCATAAAAAGGGGATATAGTAAAGGTATGTTTTCTTAGTTACATTTTTTTTCAAAAGCGTGCTAAATTGCTTGTGGACAAAATGGTGATATATGCTTCTATCTTATAATAAGCATAATATGAAAAGTGTTTTAGTGATTTTTTCTTTGAAGTTTTGTTGTTAGATATCTTGTTAATCAAGCTTGAATAAAGGTAAAACTGGGTAATATAACTTCAATAAAAGTCTTCAAAGACTAAACCTTTTCGTCGGGTCAAAGCGTACATTTTGTAATTCGTGTCAGATTAGCGGATCCCTCGAGTTACATTGGACGGATCCCTCAAGCAAGGGATCCGTGGGATCCGTGGTACATAAGACAGTTTTTGTGCAATTTCAAAATTCATAACTTTTTAACCGCAAGTCATTAGAAGTCGTGCCACCTATCGTTTTAAAGATATCCGAGTCTACTTTCATTTAAAAATGATTGCATAAACTGATTCAAAACAATAATTTACAGAATCATTGATTTATAATAGAAAGTTATTTTTCGGTCATAACTTTTGCACAAACTTTTGATCTAATTGGAGACGGATGTTTTCGCTTTTGAATAACAATGTGTCCTCTATTGAAATTAAGGTTTTGATCATATTTATAAATATAAAAGAAACTAATCAAGCTTGGTATACATATTTATATTTAACACAAAGCGATGAAAAGAACTTTCGTATGCTATGCTAAATGATAAATTGTCTTCGTTGCATTACTTGATTATTTGCTTATCTCAAATAGCTTTTGTGCTTGTTTGATTGAATAGCATATGTGGTTTCCTTACCTTGCTATTCATTCTCTTGTTTGTCGATTTAGTAATATTCTACTAATCAATGTGCTATTTGAAGGAGTGTTTGGGATAACATCTAGTTGTGTCGAAAATGTTAGTTTAGATATTTAGATAAGTCATATAGGTTGAATAATGTTTAAAACATATAACACACTAAATGGATTTTTGATTGAGTTTGTCATATGTGCTTATATGATTTCCTTTGTTCTTGTATCATTTTCTAAAAACAACAAGAATGTACATCGGATCATAACCTACACTTGTGTTGATGATGTACTCTCCCATTTTCCTTTTCATGATCGCTCTCCAAGCTTCATAGTAGGATTGACAACTTGATTATTTCATCCGATATACTCAAGTAAATTATTTTGCAACGCAAATATAATTGTTCATATCCGAAAGTCCAAACTCAAAGCTTTCCAACAACATATGTTCAACTAGCTCATCCAACCATTTTTTGTTGTTTACCATATGGACAACTTTTAAACTTATTTTTAACATGACTCCTTCGTCACCTTATTTGTCTCAAGTATAATATTAAACGAAGCAAAGTATCATCATTGTTACTCTTCGATAGGCCATTGTAGGAATATAAATTTTCCTAACTTGAGAATGAATATTGGAGAACTTATTGCACTAGAAACTCAATTTGACCTAACGGTTGAATTGCTTCCTTGATAGAAGTTGGGTATGTGGAATCACCCATAAAAATGGTCGTGTTTAGCCGTAATTGAGCACCGATAGTAACAGTCTCATATTCATTCTCTCACTTGGGAAATTTATACTTCTATGTTTTCCTAAAGTAAGTTTACAATGGAAATACTTTGCATTGTCTTAGGATTACTAATCAAACAAGTTGTAAAATAAAATTTTCTTTTAGTCAATCACAACCACTTCCTCATCAAGCGATTATCTTGCTTTGATCGAGAAGAGCTACATGACTTCATGGACGAAGTTCATTGTATGCTAATCACCATCCGTAATGACTATACATAGTTCATTGCTTATGTTGGCCAAAACAACCCTATTGTCTTGAACACCATCATCTACTCTGTACGCCATTGTTAATACAAATGATTTACTAATCTAGATCGTAAATAGGTTTTGAGTTTCTTGAATAGTGCTTGTTAAGTTTAATAAACCTCTTTGTTATTTGTGAGCTCGATCTCATTTGATATATTAGTGTTAGAACCTCTTAAACTTGAAATATGATTCATTGTCAAAGTCATTGTATACCTTTTTAAAGGTTACCTTGAGATAGCGAATCCCAAAATTTGTGCTTGACGGATCCCTACTCTTAGGGAACCGTGGGATCCGGCAAACAGAAAATGCAATTGCAATCATTGTATTTCAATCATGTCCTTAGAACACCTCACACTAAGCTAAACATAGTTTCTTAAGGCAAATTAAGTCCTTATCAAGTTAAGTAGATCCTTTCCTACTCAACTCACCTAGATCACACTCTAAGATGCTTGTAGATCTATCATTTTCACTTTAATCCATTACTCTTCCGCTCTCTTTGATCACTCATCATTCACATGATCCTCACATCTAGCGTTAGAAATCTTTCGATTATGGCAAAATTGATCATAAATCATCCTTACCTCAAAATTGATCAAAGTTGATCAAATTCTAGTTTTCCCATCTCAAAGCCTCTAGGATATTTTCCAAAACACTATCCTAAGACACAACCTGGTCTCTAGGATCATTTAGCTTCAATTGACACTCTAAATCTTTAGTGTCATCCTTGCTCATCCATTGGTACTCTTGAAAGTTCCAAATCCTTCCATAAATAACAATCATTAGCTACATCACTCATTACCTTCAAGTACTCAAGCACCCCTTCATTTAAAACACTTAGGAGGACTAAAACACTCAAGATGATATAGGTCTTAGATCTTAGAAACATCATTTCCACTCTTTTATAACTGCTGAAAGCCGGATCCCTAGGATTAGCCTAGATGGATCCCTTTAAGGAAGGAACCGTGGGATCCGGATGATAGTTTATGTCTAACATTGCTAAAACAATCATTTCAACTCATCTTCCTAACTCAAACACTCCATCTCATCTTAAATGAGTTCCTGGATCAGTGAAACTCTGAACTTCAACCTTGTGCATGCTAATCATCACATTCCAAAGGATATTAGAGACTTAAGTCTTGAATGCACTTGCTAAATCCTTCCCTTTATAAGTCATCTTCCTAGAATCACTTAGTCATCAAACACAACATAATTCTCAGCATTTAGAAACCTTTTCCTTAGTCATTTCATCATGAGGAAAGCTCCTAGTGCTAACTCATCCAACCAAGAACCACCAAAGAAACTTGCTCGTGTTGTACACGAAATTTCCTCAACGAATGATCTCGGTTAAACCCACAAATGGTAGGACTTCCCATCCACCGAATCGTCATCTGTAAGAGATAATAGTGCTAGAATCTCACCTCAACAAACCCAATCAACAATTGCCAAGAGAACCGAAATAATTAGCATTAAACCTCTTAGGTTAGAAAAGGGATCATCGAGCTCTAAACCAAATGTACCTAGTTCTAGAAAAACGTCTAAACCTTCATTCCTAGAGCATGGACTACACTCCTTTACCGAGCCCCTCTCTATTCATTAGAGCATTCACCACCGAGAACTTCTCATTCACCAACCTTCTCGTTAAAATAGGAACCACCTACATCACCAACTAGTCCATCGTTGGAAACAAGGAACCACCAAGGACTTGATCATATGGAGGAATTTCCATTACCACCACTCTCATTCCTAGTAGAACCTCATCCTAAATTACTCAATGTACCTCCACCATCATTTGTAGAACCTCCTCAAAACATCTTGTTCCTAATCAAGACAATAATTGCTCTAATTGTCTAATCACCCAAGGACTTGTTCAAGAAGTACGAAATGAGTTGCATTTCATGTTTAATTATCTTCTTGAAAGATTGGACCAAATCAAAAAGTCTACTCATCCCTAGATTCAAGCACTTTGTTGCTTCTTAAGCTTTGGTCACTTATTAGTATTAGTAGAATATGGCTAAATCATTCTCTTAGTTTTTAGAGATTTGTTGATCATCTCTTATGTTTTATTGAATGATAGTTTACTTGCCATATTGCATTGAGTATATGTTTGTTGGTTGAATACATATCTTATTTTGATGTTAACATTACTTGTTACATCACCATTGCTGAATTTAATCATCAGCTATACGGATCCCTCAAAGTTGCCTAGACGGATCCCTACTAGGAGGGAACAGTGGGATCCGTGAGACAGAAAACTATTTTCTACTAACTTGGATCACATATGCAGGAAATTGTGCATTATACTTGTTTTCTAACCTTTGTTTTGTAGTTATTCAATCTACACTTGAAGCCTTTTGACACCCTAAAGCTAGGGGAGCTTTGTGTCAAAACAATACATTGCAAATTACTTGCAATATTAGGATTACATCCCTTTGCAAAATTGCAATCATCAAGGGGGGGCACATTCGTCACTTAGACGAAATCTTTTGCAAACTTAGTTGCAAACAAACTAGATTAGTATTACTTTCTTGACGCCCTTACCTAGGGATGGACTCGTCAAGGGGGAGTAAAGATGAGATCCTTTCCCGTTACTTGCTCTCTACCTCTTTTTATTTCTTTCACATGTTTTTCTTAAAAACAATGTGTTGCTTTCTTTCAAGGCTCTTTTTGTTTCGACAAAAAGGGGGAGAAGAAACTAAAAACTACAAATTCAAACTTTTACGAATTTTAGCTTTTCCTTAAAATAATTTTATGTTTTGTCATCAACAAAAAGGGGGAGATTGTTAATACAAATAAGCCGTAAAAACTTTTATTTATATTTTACGATCTTCTAATGTTTTGTCGATAACAAACGTAAAATCATTTTAACGAAACAAATAAAATACGTAAATGGTTTGAACTAATAGTTTCTAACATATTCACATTTTCACATAAAACACTAAAACAAGTATAAGTGATTTTATGATTTAATATTACATATGTACAACAACTAGTGTTTACATATTTGGGTAAAATATACACATAACTAGTATGTAGTACATTGGGTAATATAAATGGGTAGAAACTTAAGTATCATAACCCATTGGGCAAATACATTGAATGTAGTTGGGTACAACCCAAAGCCCATGATCCATTGAGCTTCACCCATAACCTATTGCATGACATCATGCTTATATCATATATGGATAATATCCATAACCCATGGTATTGACCCATACCCAATGTCTAGATACATTGAACCCTTGGTGAGCACTCAAGAGAATGTCTAGATACATTGAACCCTTGGTGAGCACTCAAGAGATACATTGTATCTAGCCAAAGATCCATGGATCAACCTATGACCCATGACCCATAACCAAAATACCCATGGGTAAAGAGGAGCGTTCCACGGATCCCTGGCTTTGTGCTAGCCGGATCCCAAGTGGAAGGGATCCGTGGGATCCGAGGAACAGTAGAGAATTTTCTCTATAAATAGTGAGCCATTTCCTTCCTTTTAGCTCACCACTTCACATATACTCTCTCCAAGTTTTATATCTCTCTAACCTCAGATCCAAGAGATCTATGTAGTTTGTCTTATGTTTTTGTGTGATCTTCTAGGTTCCTCTTAAAGGCAAGATCACCACTTCTTGAAGACGTGCAAGCTCAAGTCCATGAGTTGTCATGCTTCGTCATCATCAAGATAACTAAGGTTCTCTTGTTGATAGTTCTTCCTTTCTCCATAGATGTTGGGTTGAAGGCATTAGTGAAGAATGCCAAAAGTGTCAAGATGAAAGCATTAGTGAAAGGTGCTCATCATCCGTGTCAAAGCATTAGTGAAGAATGCTAAAGGTGTCAAGACGAAGGCATTAGTGAAGGGTGCAAGCGTTGTGTCAAAGGCATTAGTGAAGGATGCCGAAGAATCAAATCAAGTCGCATTTGGGAAGAATGCCTAGGTTGTATAATCGATGAGGTGCATCGTTATACATATAAGTATTTGTTTGTTTGTTTCCAAGGATGGTGATATCCTTGATGAAGGTGTAACAAGGAATTGATCTCCTTGGTATTAGGTGTTGTGTCGTGAAGGGTAGTAGTTCCTCCATAGTAATGGAACTAGGTGCTTAGCCTAGTACCTAATAAAGGGTAGGCGACGTTGTGAAGGATTAGTTCTCCTAAGGTGTGAAAGAACTCGGTGGTTAGCCTAGCACCGTATAAAGGGTAGGCGACGTTGTGTTAGGTGTGGTTCGCCTTGGTGTGAAAGAACTCGGTATTTAGCTTTGTACCGGAAAAAGGTTAAGCGACGTTGTGAAGGCTTCTCAGCCACAAGGAGTTGGTGTAGTGCTTACGAACTCGAGTAGGTGACTCGGGGAGTGGAGTAGGGCAAGGAAGGTGTCCTTGTAGCCGAACCACTATAAATAACTTGTTTCGTGGTGATGTGCTTCTTACTCTTTATATTTCATTACACGTTTATATATCTATCTATCAACGTCCAACATAAACAATCAAATAGATTGACATAAGTCGATCTAAATATTTAAAAGGAAGTTTTAAATTGGTAAAACTATTCAACCCCCCCTTCTAGTTTTCCACAGACTCTGAATATTTTTATCACATTGGATTAATTTTTAGTTCACTTATAATCAATATATGAAAATTTAAAATTTAATTTCAAATATTACCAAATAGACCATGTGTTTTATGAGTCTAAAGTCACGTTTTAAGCATTATTATTTATACATGAACTTAACCTATACTGCACGATTATTTTCTATGGCGTTTAAGAACTTTTATATTTTTGGAAAATTCAACACATTTCCCTCCCCATTTGACCATAAAATCATCCCTTTATTATTTAACATTTTTGGTTTTAGTCTTAACGTACATTTAACACCAACCGACACTAGCCTAGTCCCATTATACCCATTTTAAGTCTTTTAGGATCATTATAATCATATTTGATATATCACATTTCACTTTTTCTATTTTTACGTAAACTTCGTGCGTTTCGCTTTATCGCGTATTTAACCTACGATTTTAGGTTTTAACAACGTTTACACACTCCGTTAAACTTATTACTCATCTAATATAATTTTGTAGAGTATATTGATAATTTTCAACATTTCCCACCAGTTTTATATTTTTACGATACCAGGTTTTAAGATTCATGATTTAAATACTTAACGTTAGCAATTACCAGGACCAAAACACACTACGTAAAACACTAGATAATATCAAAACTCACCTAGTCACCCTATATTTTATTATGAATGAAATCTTAGTGATTCACCAAGCCTTGATGGCTTGGTGATAAGTCTTGATGCATTAGGATGAATACATGTGTTTACTTACATGTTAAGACTTGGAAAATATCTTAAAAACTAACCTCCTCATTTATACTTTATATATACTTCCATATTATGATAAGAAAACTCATTTACTCTTTGTTTCATCACCAAAAACCAACCATCATCATAATTCGTAGCAATTTCATCTTTGATCTCCAAGTTATAAGTCCTATATCCTTTCTAAAGCTCTTGTCAAGCTTTACATGATCCAAGTTATAGTTTCTTCATTCCATGGTTGATTTGTAGGCTATAGGTACAAGATGATTAGAAAAAGATTAGAAGTATTATTTCAAGTGATCCTAAGTTGAATTCAAGAGTTGCAAGAGCTATGAAAGCTAGGATGTTGTTGAAGGATTAAAGTTAGTGATTTTGTTCTTGTCCTAGTTTCCCTTTTTGAGGCCAAAAGTTGTAATAGATCTCTTACTCATGTTTATTTCTATGATTTCATACTTATATATGCTATATATATATATATATATATATATATATGTCACACCCTTGATTACTGTTTTGTGGAATGGAATTCGGGGATTATTTGTCATAACATCACAATCACAGTTATATTGAACGACCTAAAGTGTCGTTTGGAAAATACATCGTTTGATTTAATAAAACTATCAGAGTTTACAAAGTATAGGTCCCAATTGAAAATCATCTCGTATGGAAATAAGTTTGTTACAATTCAAGCGATGTTTAAAGTATGTAAAACCCAAGTGAGGCAGCGTCGTCACCACACGACTCCATGATGTGTCCAAATGCATGCCATGAAGTGTATACCTTAGATACACGAGATAAAACATGCTAAAAGTGTCAACACAAAGGTTGAGTGAGTTCATAGAGTTTGAGTTGAAATGTAAAGCCGTTCGAAATCGTTTATGCAGCAAAGGCATAGTAAATCGTTGAAATGTAAAGACTTTCAAAATCGTTTATGTAGCAAAGGCATTGTAAATCCACTTTCGGTTCAAGTCCGCCCATACAAAACTTGCAACTTTGTGTGTTCACAACCTTTGCCAGAATGTGTGTAGTTTATGTTCCAAACATATGATGTCCAATGAATTCACATAATAATGCATAACTCAATGTATGAAATGGTTTATGTAGCAAAGGCATTGTAAATCCCTCAGTTCAAGTCCCGCCCATACAAAACTTGCAACCTTTGTGTGTTCACAACCCCTTAGGAATGTATGTAGTTTATGTTCCAAACATATGAGTGTGGTTCAAATCGTTCCAAGACCGTTAGTCCATGAATATACCAAGACCGTTAGCTCAATGAATATACCAAGACCGTTAGACCAATGAATTTACCAAGTCCGTTAGCTCAATGAATATACCAAGTCCGTTAGCCCATGATTATAATATGGAAGTTCTAAGTATGGCAAAGCATTTACTACGCATGACTAAGCATTGATTGGCTAAACATATGATTTGCAAATAGTCATGAATGTAATAAAATAGTCGAGCATGTATCTCCCCCAAAACAGTTATGAAAGCATTAAAACAAGAAAAGTGGGGCTATGGAACTCACGGTAATCCATAAATGTTTATAGTACTTGTGAAAGTAAATGAAAACAGTTTGAGCATGTATCTCCCCCAAAACAGTTATGAAAGCAAGTAAAAGTAGGGGCCATGAAACTCACTTGGACAATGATGCGATGGCAAAAGTGAGTACACCGATATGTAATGTGAATCTCTATGCTCGAACCTATGATGAATGATATGATATGTCATGAGTGAATTAATGAGATGCAAATGATGTGAATGAAATGTAGACTAATCATAGTCCATATGAAATATGCATTGATGTCATGATCATGAATTAGCCGCTAAACCTCCAAGGTTACGCGAATTTGAAACAAGTAAACCAAGTTTACTAAAAATGTTGAAAGAATAAGACATGAACGTAGAAATGACACGAAAGTACGGATTGTCACATTAAGCCCATCCAAAAGGAATTCAGTCCACTGAATTCAGTTAGATGTTAGTCTCTCGGGTTTAGGGTTTGATGTGTAAACTTTCCATTCGAGCAAAATCCTCAAAAGACTTTTTGGTAACCGATTTTGCTTAATCCCGACTCATCAAACAAGAAGCTGTCATACGATTAGGCTAAATCGGTTTAGGTAACAACTTGTTTCTAGCTCGATCTTTACAACTCATCAAACAAGAACATCCACGGATCAAGCGGAAACAAGTGGTTTGAAGAAAATCTTTTGAAAATTTGAAAACGATACGAATTGCTTACACATATAAGCCTACTACTCCCTTCATCGCATGATTCTTCCTGAATTAGACATAGGTGATCGGGCTATGTATAATTTAGGAGTAACTATGCAATGCTTGGACTAATCGACTCAGATGTTATTTGGTGTTGGGTAATTATTGATTGATAAAATTGTGATGAACATCGAGGAGAGAAGACGTGGAGAAGTGTCGTTAAAATGATAGTTAAAGTAAAAAGAATTAAAATCCTAAGTAAATGATAACAAATCGGAAAGGAAGGAAAATAAAAGTCGATAGATTAGAATATTTTACAACGAGTGGTTTAGCAAAAGTAGTACATCTTAAGTTATAAAGATTCGGATGCGATGAAAAACATAAACTTATTACGACATAGTACATAGAAATAAGGTTTGTTAGTTTCGAACTTCTTGAGTCTTCAGCGTTGTTGAAATCCTTTTGAGTTTCTCCTCCTTCTAACATGTATACTTTCTCAAGAGCACCTTCAACTTGTTGATCTCGGTTTTGGGGACATTGGCTCAAATAGTGTCCTTGCTCCCCACACATCGGCCACGTAACTATAGTCTTGCCTCTACAATCCACGGCATGGTGTCCTAGTTTTTGACACTTGTAGCACCTGAATCAGGGACAGAAGACAGGTGTGATGATACTTCATCGATTATAATGGGTAGGTTCAAAGCATAACCTCTGCACCTTCTATTGGTCGGCAACATAAACCATTCAGGCGATCTCTCTATTATGTTGTTGATGATGGTTATTGTTACGGTTTTGGCAGTGCGTTGTTATGGTAACCTCCTTGGTCATTTTCCCATTTTCTTTTGTTGTTCTTTGATTTGGTTATCGTTGTTGTTGTCGTTTTGGTTGTTGTTGTAGTTGGTGCGGTTGTTGGTATTGTTGTTTTGGTTAATGTTGGTGTATTTACCCCTCTTCACCACTTGTGCCATCAACTTCGAGTCCTCGAATAGCTTCCTCAATTGTTTGTGGATCAAATGAAGTCACATCTCCTTGAATGACCTCGGGAAGTCCTCCAATAAAAGCCTCTAGCAATTTTTCATTATCCGATACCATTGATGGGCATAACGGCTAATTCACGGAATCTCAGAATGTATGTGTCAATATCGTACCCAATCGTGACCAATTCATAGAACTCCGTCTCCAACTTTTTGATTTACGTTGGGACAAAACTTCTTAGTCACCAAGCCCTTGAATTCTTCCCACGTAAGCTTAAAAGCATTCTCCATACCAATCGGTTGAGCATATGAATTCCACCAAGACAATGCTCCATCAAGTAAAGTACTCGTAGCAAATTTGACCTTACTATCATCCGGCCAGTTACAAAGCAAAACACGGATTCCAACTTTTCAAACCATCGTTACCATTCTTTGTAGCTCCTTCCCCTCTAAACTTGGTGGGTTCGCCACTTTTGAAATCTTTGTACGAACATTTCTTAACCCTGATCCTCCTCTGCATTACCAGTGTTACCAGCGGCTAGTCTAGCGGCTTCGGCGGCCAGTAGGTGGCTCAGCCAGCAGCCGCGTTCCGCACTTTTCAACTCTTAGAGCATTTGCAATGCTATCATTTACTAAACGGAATAGCCGCTTGGGTCATTTCAAGCTGTAGCTTTCTTCTGCCATATCTTCTCCAAAACAAGAGAAAATGTAGGCGTAGCAAATCCGATGTCAATAATAAAGCGTTCTAAAGAGATGTGATAAGAGCGATAAGTTTGAGGTTATTTTTTTTTAAAATAATCGGCGGGTTCGAAAAGATGGGTTATGAGATGTTGTAAATGCTAAAACAAATGTATGGTGGTTTAGTGACTTAGTGTGTGAATAGCGTGTAACTTCGTCATGTTAGTAGTGAAACAAAAGGTGAGTGACTTACCATACTATTTAAAGGTTTATCTCGGTATACAACGTTATCGGTGATGAATCTATTGATGTGAAAATTGTGATAGGGAATGACAGGGAATTCTCCACGTTAGAGTATGAAGAAAGAATAATGGAGTGGGCATTTAAGGGCATCCATGTGACAATCGATTTGAAATGAAAGCAAATAACTCAAAATATGCGTATAAACGCATGTAAAGTGAACATGCACTTGTGATGAAATGATGAGATGCTATGATAATGTAGTTATAGTCTAGGGTCAATGATGTAACCTAGTTCTCTATAGCGAAGCTCGATGCCAACTGTCACACCCCAATTTACATTGTTTTGCGGTGGAATGGAATTCACGGGGATTGTATGTCATAACATCACAATCCACAGATTATATTGAACGACCTAAAGTGTCGTTTGGAAAATACATCGTTTGATTTAATAAAACTATCAGAGTTTACAAAGTATAGGTCCCAATTGAAAATCATCTCAAATGCGGAAATAAGTTTGTTACAATTCAAGCGATGTTTTTAAAGTATGTAAAACCAAGTGAGGCAGCGTCGTCACCACGACTCCATGATGTGTCCAAATGCATGCCATGAAGTGTATACCTTAGATACCTGAGATAAAACATGCTAAAAGTGTCAATACAAAGGTTGAGTGAGTTCATAGAGTTTGAGTTGAAATGTAAAGCCGTTCGAAATGCGTTTATGCGGCAAAGGCATAGTAAATCGTTGAAATGTAAAGACTTTCAAAATCGTTTATGTAGCAAAGGCATTGTAAATCCTTTCGGTTCAAGTCCCAGCCCATACAAAACTTGCAACCTGTTGTTCACAACCCTTTGCCGAGAATGTGTGTAGTTTATGTTCCAAACATATGATGTCAAATGAATTCACAAAAATAATGCATAACTCAATGTCGAAATGGATTTATGTAGCAAAGGCATTGTAAATCCACTTTCAGTTCCAAGTCCGCCCATACAAAACTTGCAGCACTCATGTGTGTTCACAACCCACTATAGGAATGTATGTAGTTTATGTTCCAAACATATGAGTGTGGTTCAAATCGTTCCAAGACCGTTAGTCCATGAATATACCAAGACCGTTAGCTCAATGAATATACCAAGACCGTTAGACCAATGAATTTACCAAGTCCGTTAGCTCAATGAATATACCAAGTCCATTAGCCCATGATTATAATATGGAAGTTCTAAGTATGGCAAAACTGTTACTTCGCATGACTAAGCATTCGGTTATTTAAACATATGATTTGCAAATAGTCATGAATGTAATAAAAATAGTCGAGCATGTATCTCCCCAAACAGATTATGAAAGCATTAAAACAAGAAAAGTGGGGCTATGGAACTCACGGTAATCCATAAATGTTTATAGTACTTGTGAAAGTAAATGAAAACAGTTTGAGCATGTATCTCCCCCAAAACAGTTATGAAAGCAAGTAAAAGTAGGGGCCATTAAACTCACTTGGACAATGATGCGATGGCAAAAGTGAGTACACCGATATGTAATGTGAATCTCTATGCTCGAACCTATGATGAATGATATGATATGTCATGAGTGAATTAATGAGATGCAAATGATGTGAATGAAATGTAGACTAATCATAGTCCATATGAAATGTACGTGATGTCATGATCATGAATTCGCCGCTAAACCTCCAAGGTTACGCGAATTTGAAACAAGTAAACCAAGTTTACTAAAAATGTTGAAAGAATAAGACATGAACTGTGTCGAGAAATGACCTGAAAGTACGGATTGTCACAATATATATGATTTTTATATTGATCATGTTGTACAAACTCTTAAGAACACAAGTAAAACTTGCTTATGATGTTATGTAATACCCTGTTAGCAAACTAATGAAACAAATAGACTTATGCTATAAAATTCGACAAAACCATGAACCTAAGACCTTAAATAAACCTATATAGTTAACATATCCAAGCAATCACAAGGAGTTTAGCCTAACATGGCTATGACATACATAGTTTCAATAGTAATATGAAATGAAACTTTAGAAAGAATATGACCTTGAATCGGATATATAGATTACACCGCACTTTGTCACTAGCACCAAATATTCTAAGACTCAAATTCTATAACTTTCCTACAAATCAAACCCGGGATTCATGCTCCAATTGATGTTATTGGCTGAGATTCATGGATTATTTTTGTAGGTACAAAGTTCAATTGATCGGTTTTTTTATTAGTGGTATCAAATGAGATAAAAGAGGGTGGATTAAATAAGGCTGGAGCTGACCGACTTTTTGAAGTCGCCGCACTTCTAGATAAAGCGGCGTGCCGTGTGTTTACTTAGCACCAAAGTGTTATAATTGAAATGAAGACCGCCGTACATATTATTAAGATCGACGTGCTTTATGTGATTATTCATATTGTATATCTTCCAACGCTTCACGTAACAGGCGTACTATTTGCTAAGACTGTCATACTTTAAGGCTTCTATACTTTATTTATTCATGACTCCAAGAATTTGCATTTCTTTTATGATATACGGATATATTATTGTATGCTTCTAAGATCCTTCATCGAGTGAACCTGAAATGTATTTTTATGCTTTTAAGTATCGAAAGTTCACAAGAAACATTGTAAAATTAATACGCTATAGAATATATGTATAAAACGAGCGTTATGGATAAAACAGCCAATCATTTTAATGCGGAGTAGTGTAGACAATCGTTTTGGATAAAACGAGATAAGCAGGGAATTTATCAAATGCAAATACAACAGCCATGAGTTCCTTCTCTGTGATTGTGTATTTTGTTGAGTGCATTTAATGTTTGCTTTACAGCGTAGATCGGGTGAAAATGTTTTCCATCTTGTTGGCCAAGGGGCTGGCCAGCGGCAACTGTCACTAGCATCACACATTAACTCAAGCGAAAGATTCGGTTTAGGCTTGTGATGATGGGTTTACATGTATGTTTTTCTTTCAATATTTCAAATGCTTTATTACATTCTTCATTGAATTCGAATTGAGTATTATTTTCAAGAAGTTTGGTTAAAGGTCGAGTTATTTTAGAGAAATCTTTAATGAATATGGGTAAAATCCGTGACCTAGGAAAATTCTAATCCTTTGATGCTAGTAAGGGGTGGAAGCTTAGCTATGACTTCAATCTTTGCTTTGTCAACTTCGATCCTGCTCCGGACACTTTGTGTCAGAGCACAATTCCTTCTTTAATCATGAAGTCACATTTTTCCCAATTGAGAACTAGATTAGCTTCTTCACATCGCTTGAATATTTTATCCAAACTGACAAGATAATTTGCAAACAAATTTCCAAATCTGAAAAAGTCATCGATGGATTTTTCATTCATGTCATGAAATATTGCAATCATGCATCTCTGAAAATTGGCACGTGCATTTTATAGACCAAAAGGCATTAGTTTGTAGCGTATGTTCGAATGGACAAGTAAATGTTGTTTTTCTTGATCAATTAGATTGATGAGAATTTGAAAATATCAGAGAAAAACCATTGAGGAAACAAAAATACTCATTTCCTGTGAGTCTTACTAGCATTTGGTCCATGAAGGGTAAAGGAAAGTGATCTTTGGCAGTTGCCTCATTGAGTTTTCTAGCTGTCAATACGAGACATTCTGACCAATAATGGTTCTAGTAGGAACTATTTCATCTTTTTCATTGGTAACTACGGTTATACCACCTTTCTTTGGTACACAGTGAATAGGGTGACCCATGGGCTATCGGCAATTGTATATAATATTCGGCGTCAAGAAGTTTTGTTACTTAATTTTTAACAATTTCTTGCATGTTTGGATTTAGTCGCTTTTGTTTTGAACAACTGGTTTCTTGTCATCAAGCATCTGAATTTTGTGCTTGCAAAAAGATAGACAGATACCAGGTATATCTGATGTTCTCCAAGCAAAAGCTCATTTGTGGTTTTTAAGGAAAGTGATTAAGTCTACTTTGTTTTTGTACGAGAATTCAGATGAAATGATTACTGAAGTAAGGATGTGCCTTCTAGAAATGTGTATTCTAGATGACTTGGAAGAGGTTTAAGTTCAAGATCCGTAGGAGGTTCTTCAAGAGATTCTTTTATTTTATGATCAGAATTGAATGTGATCTTTTCGAAAGTTATTTCTTTTTCTTGCCCAGGTTTGATATATTCTTCGATATTCATAGCCACGAATTTGTCAAACTCTACAAGATTTCTTCTTGAAGATGGTTCCTTCTATTGAATAAAGAATTTCACTTCCTTGACTAGTAGAACATGAAATCTTCTTCAAGAATTTCATCTATGGCGTCAATCTGAAACAAGTGTCATCATTAGCACATGAATGCTTCATTCTTTGAATTGATTGAAAAGGTTATTTGATCTTCTCCAATTCCGATATTGAGTTTCTTTTGTTTAACACGGATTGTTGCATCAGCGGTGTGCAAGAATAGTCTTCTCAAAATGAGAGGAACTTTATTGTCTTCCTCCATCACAAGGATGACAAAATCTACTTGGAATGTAAACTTACCGACTTCAACTAACATATTTTCGGCTATCCCAACGGGATATTGAAAAGATCGGTCTGCTAATCGAACACTCATTTTGGTAGGTTTTGGAGTTTCAAGAGATAGTTTTGCATACAAAGAGTATGGCATGAGATTTATACTTTGCGAAGATCGGAAAGGCGTTGCAAGAGAATATCTTGCCAAAAGTACAACGAATGAGGAAACTTCTTAGGTCTCCGAGTTTAGGTGGTACTTTGTTTTGAATGATTGCTGAAGATTCGTCGCTTAGGAAAGTTTCAGATTTTCTTTTTAAGTTTATGTTTATTGCTGACGAGTTCTTTCATAAATTGGCCATAATTTGGCATTCCTACAATAACATCGACAAGAGGTACATTGATTCTAACAGCACGAATCAAGTCTAAGAATTTCCCATATTGAGCTTGTCACACCCCCAAATTACCTGTTTTGCAGTGGAATGGAATTCCTGTGGGATGACTGTCATAGCATCACAATCACAGTTATATTGAACGACCTAAAGTGTCGTTTTGAAAATACATCGTTTGATTTATTAAAAACATGCAGAGTTATAAAGATAGGTCCCAAATGAAAATCAACATGTGCGGAAAATAAGTTTGGTACAAGTCAAACGATGTTCTTAAAGTGCAAATGTATAAATCCATGTGAGACGCGTCGTCACCGCGACTCTATGATATGTCCACATGCATGCCATGAAGTGAATATGCCTTAGTTACCTGAAAATACATTGCTAAAAGTGTCAACACAAAGGTTGAGTGAGTTCATAGAGTTTATGTAAATGTTTAATACGACTACCACAAGTATAGGCCATGTATGACAAATATGTCACAAAAATGATACAATTGCTCTAAGCACATGACACCGAAGCTGAACTGATGTTCACCCAAACAGAGTTTTTTGCCAAACAACTCAATAATGATAAAAATGAAATGCATCCGTATGACCAGTTGGGATCCACCAACCCGGATGGAGGAGTCACCCTCAATAGATCTATTCACTTACCCTCGCTTCTATGAAATTAACGGTTCATGTTATGTAATAGGGACATTTAACTGGCAATGAGGTAACTTAAGCAATGTAATGAATTTGATATACTTGGTATCGTAATAAAAATGATGTGCAATGTATTCTCCCCCGTAGGTTTGAAATAAAGTAAAAACTTGAATAAATCGGGGCTATGAAAACTCACCTGTTGCAATGATAATGATGATATAATGGCAATACTGAAATGAGGCGCAACCTCTGACCGTGACCTATTATGAATGATATGTTCTAATGTAAATCATGAAACAATGTCGTGCATGCAAATCCACATGTAATCTATACCACTTGTACGCTTTTAAAAATAGAATTTATCGTCGAAATATATGTTTATGACATCTCGTCATGTTATAAAATACTTTACAAGTATTTACGTTGAAATGATATCTTACGAGAATCATTTAATGATTTATTATGAAGTTATAACTTTTCGTCGTAAAATAATGTCGTTAAAATTTTCATGAAAGTGACAAAACGGCCTGGAAAAGCTAGTCGTAAAATGGTGCACGTCGAGTGTTAGGAAACGAACTCAACGGTTTTGGGAAGCTTGTATCATTATCTCAAAGTTTTAGCATTTAAGTTTTCATCCTAGAGGTCTCGATCACGGAGAAAAATATAGGTTAAGTATGGTACTTGTGTCCAAAATATCGTTTAAGGGTGGTTTTCAGCAAAGTTTAAGTGACCGTATTTTATTCGTTACAACTCCGCTTGACAAATGGTCGGACATTTTGGAAAATATGCTTGGCGAACTTACTTTTACTAGAAGACATCATGTTATAAAAAGTACTACGTCAATGTTAAAAACGACCCTCAACATGGTCACTTGTTGTCGTAAGGTTTGTCTAATAGAAATATACTAATTTTTCTTATATAATAAAGTTACGGCAACTTTGTGTAAACGTGTGTAATTTAATCATTACAAGTCCGTTTTCTACGTTTTATATGTCCTTAGTTTCGTATCAAAGTATACTAATATATTTTTGATAAGTCGACACAATTTATAACGCCTAAGCCTCATTTTTGACTCGTAAAAAGTGGACGTAACATGCTGAATTTTCAGAAAATTATAGTTTTCGTCGCCTAACTTGAAAAATTCATAACTTCTTCGTTATAGCTCCGTTTTAATCCGTTCAAGCGGCCAAAAATTTTTCTCTACTGTCGAGATTTCCAGATTTCAAAAATATGGACAGACCCTTTAGAAAACTTGTCGAAATGAGTTTTTCTCGCGCCAAACCTATTCTAACCAATTCAAAACAACTCCGAAGCTATTTTAATCCTACCATACACCTTCTTAAGGTGTCATGGGTTCCTAGAAATCACCAAAAGTGATATATTACAAGGAGTAATTATAGGATGACATAAATATATATAACTCTTAAAAACAATGAAAAAGTGGTATAAATATCATTATGACTTGCATGTTTTCCTTAAATATGATGAAATGAACATAAAATAGATATGAAATATGAACATGAATATGAGATGCTTACTAGTAGCTTGATGAGGTTTTATGAACAAAGGATTAATCCTAAACACCCAAGGTTTTTATTTCACAACCTTAATCAAGAGTGTAACTAGATTGTAATAAACTTGACTAGAAAAGTTTTTGAGAATTCCTTCTTGATCCTAATGGATGGCCGGTTGTAGGGAGAAGAGAGGAAGAAAGAGTTTTTACTTTTTCTTTGTGATATTTTGATCTATGTGTAGTTGTATATAAGTATAAAACAATATATAAGTGCAAGATATTTATGTCAAGAGTGTGTGAGTCATCCCAATTGGGTCGACATTCTTAAACAAATAAAGAGTAGATGAGTTTTGTTTTATCAATTAAATGTATAAGTGTAGGATGAATGTGTAGATATTTAAGGATAATTAGTAACTTGTGTATGTATTTAAGGATTTAAGGTAGCGTTAGCTAAAAATAAATTTTAATGGATCAAAATAGAATATATTGAAGTCATAAAATTTATAAAAATATATTCCTTACAAAAATTGAGTGAAATAATAATTATCGTGTAGTATTTACGAAAACCGTCGTAATTATATAAATATAACAACTTATATACAAAATAAATTTAAAACATCGGGTAAACTAATAATATAATTTTTATAGTCTTAAAATGAGTATAAAAATATATTAGGATTATTTTTGGAAGTGTCGGATCAATATTCAAAATAAATGTTTACGCGATAGCGTTTATTTAATAGGAAAATAAACGTTTAATGAAAAATGCAAATCCATGCATGAACCGATATGAAATGATGTTATTGATGATATGTAGACTAATCCTAGTCTATATGAAATGTCCTTGAGGATATTCCATGAATACGCAGCTTAACCCTCCAGGTTACGCGTATTTAATATTCGTAAACCTAGTTTACGTAAAATAATGAATAGTGACTCATGAATAGTGATTTTCTCCGGGAATGAATAGTGTTTTGTGAATAGTAAATTTTGAAATACCCTTACAAAATATCAAATCGACTTCGAAAACGATGAATAGTAAAATGATGAATAGTAACCGATGAATAGTAAATTCCCAAGATGAATAGTGAAATTTTCAAATTTTATAAAATGACCTGAAATTACGAGTTGTCACATTCGCCCATCCAAAAAGGAATTCAGTCCCTGAATTCAGTCCATGTTAGGTTCTACGGTGTTATTGGTGAAAGGTGAGGATATTTGAGTCGCATAGGGTCGTCCATTGTTTTTCTGAATCGTACCACGCCTTTCCAAGACGGGACTTTGAGCATAATCTGTTGCCAACTTGAAATTCTAATGGTTTGCGACTTATGGAACATACTTCCAATATTTTGCGTCGTATATCGACGTAGCTTATCTAGCTATGTGTTGTTACTTGTAACTGATTCTTGATTTGTACGATTACTTTGTTGTTTCATGAAATAGTTATGGACTAGTGAGTTGGACTTTCCTGATTTTTTTGCCCGTGAATAAGTGATTGACACCTCAACCATAGAGTGCCTCAATTGGTGTAATCAATATGTTCATGTGTTGACTATTGTTGTAAGGGAACTTGTCGATGAAGAATGATTTGCCTAATCATTTCTAGAAATCACACATGCCTTGAGTATATCTTGAAATGTTGGAATTGTTCTCTCGCTCTGACCATTGAGCTGAGGATAACAGGTGGTACTTATGTCATAATAGATTCCATGGGAAGAGTGAAATGATTATGAGAAGTCTAAGATGAATCGAATAGCTTATAATAGGTACAACTAGAATTGATACCACGTGACTCATGCCAAATTTCAAAATGTTAAGTCTATCGAAAAGGACCTTATTGAAAAGAATAGATTATGGGTAACAGTTGTGATTCCTAGCGCTTCTAGTTCTAGCGAATGTCATGACTTGGGTCTTCCTTGCCTAAGGTGTTTAGTCTCCATGACTAAGGTGTTTATTGTTTGATTATCGAAGTGTTTCCATGCTATATGTTGTCAAGTCACAAAACCTTAAATATTTAAGTGATGTGGTGTGGTGGTTGATTTTTGAGACTTGTTTGAATATTGAGTGCTTCTAAAATAATTTATCACTTAGATTTTTATCATGCTAGCATAGACATAGATATCAGCTTATACTATGTCAAAGAATGTTTGTTCTAATTTTACTTGTAGATGGAGTGTCATCGATTGTCCGATATGTTCAAACCTGTTGTATCTCTTGATGTAGAAGTGAGGTTACTTGGAATTTCTAGAGAACACAATGCCTTAGGGGGAAGTTTATATCAATAACCTTAACTTAACCAAATTTTCCTTTAAGGGAAACTCATTGTAGGGAAGTTCACATATTGTTGAGGCCATGTTTAAATTAATGTTCTGTAGTCTTGGTTAGAAGACTTGGTTTATCCCTATAGTGTTGCTTAGTGTGTATTCGCTTCGTACTAAATGTTGTAACTCGGTCCAGCTGATGTTTTTGAAATGATATATTTTGGCTTCTAGTCCAAAGATAGTGGTTCGGAATGTCTCGTGATGTCTTAAGATTTTTGTTGGGTTTTGAAACATCTTACTACATACTTCTAGTCCTTGTTGGAAATTCTGAAATTCTTCCATTGTTTTATTGTATCGAGGAATCCTCCTCATAGATGGTATAGGAAGCCTTTCCTAAAAAGGTCACTCGTCAAATTCTAACTTATCGGCTGAGTGAGGGATGAATAACGTAGGCTTCTATAGAGTGTTAACAAAAGAAATGTTTATGAACGATTTATCTGTTTACAAATCCTTGCTTTTGAGTGATGATTGTTTTAAGAGATTTGAAATGATGCTTGTTACTTTCATGACATAATTCTTCCTGAATTATACATAGGTGATCAGGCTATGTATAATCGAGGATAAATGATGTGATGCTTGGTTTTGTTGAAATGATATTATGTTCCTCCGAAGTTTTAGATGGTATTCAACGTTTTGTTTGGTAAGATAATGGCTCAATAATTTTTCAGAGTAACATGAAAATTGTTTCGCATGATGATATTAAATAATTGATAAAATGACCGAAAGCCAATTGATAGGGTGGTAACGAAACAACTTGTTTTAAAACTTTATGAAACCATGTTTCTAAGATGGTGTAGAATAGCTTGAAATAAAATTAAGTGAAATAATGTTATGAAGTAGTAGCAAAGTAACTTGAAATATAATTTGTTGAATGGTTTGTAGGATACATGAGAGAACCTCATAGAGTGGTAATAGTCTTCTAATTGGTCAAGAATAAAGTTAGCCTAACCCCTAGTAAGATAGTGATGTATTGTCGCGAAATGATTGGAAATTGGGCAATTGGAATAGGAATGAAATAAACAAAGGTTGTGATTATCGTGGAGATAATAAATGATACAGATTACATTAGCTAGAAAGGTACTTATTATCTGTTCCTGTTGGTAGTCTAATCATGTCTCAAGTGTAAAAGCAAATAGGTGGTCTAGTGGCAATAGCCCTAGAACTCTCACAGTCCTCAAACCTATGAGATGGTGTAGTGTCTATAGTCTTAGTGATAGATGGTAATGGTGTGTTAAATCATGCACGCTTCCCAAGCGGCAAATCAAATGTATGACTAATAGGTCCATTAGGACTAAGCCTGTAAGTCCTACCAAATGGTATGATCTGTCCCAACAGAATGATAAAAACTGTCCTGATCCTACAGTGAATCAATGGTGATCGTGATGGTGTAGGTGCAACTTCGTCCTCCTAAAAGGGTTCAGTCTCATCATCTGATGTTATCGGTGTTGAGTCAACTGATGTTAAAATTGTGATAGGGAATGACAGGGAATTCTCCATGTCAAAGTGATGTGAGTATGATGGGATGGGTATCTGAAGGCATGAATGTGACAATCGATTTGAAATGAATGTAAATGACCCGCATATTGTGCGTATAAAACCGCATGTATAGTGACTATGCACTTATGATGAAATGATGAGATGCTATGATGATGTAGTTATAGTCTAGGGTCAATGATGCAACCTAGTTCTCTATAACCGAAGCTCTGATGCCAATCTGTCACACCCCTAAATTACCTGTTTTGCAGCGGAATGGAATTCCTGTGGGATGACTGTCATAGCATCACAATCACAGTTATATTGAACGACCTAAAGTGTCGTTTTGAAAATACATCGTTTGATTTATTAAAAACATGCAGAGTTACAAAGATAGGTCCCAAATTAAAATCAACATGTGCGGAAAATAAGTTTGGTACAAGTCAAACGATGTTCTTAAAGTGCAAATGTATAAATCCATGTGAGACGCGTCGTCACCGCGACTCTATGATATGTCCACATGCATGCCATGAAGTGAATATGCCTTAGTTACCTGAAAATACATTGCTAAAAGTGTCAACACAAAGGTTGAGTGAGTTCATAGAGTTTATGTAAATGTTTAATACGACTACCACAAGTATAGGCCATGTATGACAAATATGTCACAAAAATGATACAATTGCTCTAATGATCAATATGTGAAACAAAGTGAAACTTTTGTATCAAATAGTGAAAATATGGGTAATATCAATGTTGTCCCATATGATCAATATGTAAAACAAAGTGAAAGTGAAGTTGTACCAAGTGATGCATCTCCTGCAGTCAACAATGACTTTATTTTTGATGAATACACGCCTGCGTCCCCTGATGATTCGTAATATCTCAACTAAATGCCTATAAAGAACGTGTTGCTATATATGAACAACGTGCTAAATTTGAGTTGACCACTCGTGAGCAGGAAATGGATGACCAAGTGCGTACAATTATTAGAAAAAGTAATTTTAGAGAAGAAGTGTTAAAACAAGAGTTAAACTCCTTACATGAAAAGCTTTCTAAAACTGCTAAGCAAAAACAAGAACTTCAAGAAAATGTTAAAATGCTTAAGCAAGAATTTAGTGCTAAGGAATCAAAACTTTTGAATGATTTTTCTAATCTAAAAACTTTGAAAAACAAGCTTGAAAATAAGTTGTACGTATAAGAGAATACCATTCAGACTTGCTCACATGATCACTAAGCATAGAGTTCTAAGTGACAAACATAGTGTTGCCTTAGTTGATGAACCAAACCCTGAGGCTTGTAAAAGGCTAGAGAAGCTCATAAGGTACTGTATGATGGTAATGAGATCCTTAAGCCTAGACAAAACCTAGTTACTGAGTGCACTGAGGAAGATAAGAAATCGGATGAAGTCACTAGGGAGAAAATGAATAAGAAGCTTGAAGATCCTGAGTGTAAAAAGAACAAGATAACGATAAAACCCCATGATTACACTAAGAAAAATTGGATATCCTTAAACATGTTTAAGCCTCAGACTCTATTGACCCCTGAACAAGTGTTCTGGAAAAAGGATATGGACTTGCAAAAAGGTGAAAATCTTGTTGAAAAGAATCCCCCTTGTAGGAAATTCCCTAAAGCGACTGTGTATCCTCCAAATACACCAATGCATTTAGTTCCTAGAACTATTGCCACTAAGAGCAAGACCTTAATCAGTCAATATGTTATTCTTCAACTATTTGTCGATTTTGAGAAACTTGTAAGAAAAGGATCACCCCACTGGGATAACTGAAGGGAAAGGGTTTTGAGCAAACAAAAGAACGCTATCTAACTGAGGTCATGCCTTTCTTTAAACAACTAAAAGATCATTTTGAGAGTCTTAAAAAGGGGATAAAATCAGATATTAAAGAAATGGAAAAGGAATTTGATGCAATTATAGTTGAGGTTAGTAACTATGGCGAGAATTAAAATATAATGAGATTGAGAGGAAGAACTTGCATACCTTGAATGAGAATCTTATTTTTGAATGTATTACTCAAGATGTGTTTTACACTACTACGAATTGTTCCATTAATGCTTCTCAATTTCATGAATTATCTGTTGCTCTGAAAGTCTCCCATGATCGTGTCATTGAGCTTGGAAAAACTAATTCTAAATTGCATGAGAAAATTGAACAGGATGATCATGATAACCTGGTGAAACAGTTTTCTAAATTGGAAGTTGAGCATCTTGCTTTGCAATTAAAATATCAACATCTAAAAGAAAATGCTAAAACCTCAAATATCAAGACATCCTTGGATGCTCCTGAATTTGATACAGTTTTTGAAATTAGCAAACGTGATGAACAGATTCGAGCTCATTGTACACGATCAAGATTGAAAACCCAAGTCTCACAACTAAAAGGTGAAAAGAAGGAAGTGACTGGATCCCAAATGCCTCCTCCTTTAGATTCTCAGTACTCTCAAACTCTTCATCTTCAAAACTTAGTCAATGCATTACAAAAGGAAAACGAGAGTTTTCTCGAAGAAAATGAAAAAGTTAAACGACACTTTAAAGAGTTATATGATTCAATGAAAGTCACCCGTGACCAAAACAATGAAAAATAACGTCTTTACAAAAGGAAATTGAGAATCTAGAAGTCGGAAATGGGAAACTGCCACTTGTTTTCAATAAGAATGTTGTCTCAAAGTCACCCTCGGCATACAAATACACTGTGAGTTAAATATATTCCTCCTCATCTTAGGAATAATGAACATGCTTTTCATGACTAGTGTGCTCACCTTAAGGATAGTCTAGAATGTCTCCGTGAGATTGTCGAAGAGGATTTCATTAACAAACCTCTTGATAGTGAAGTTAGGTTTGCTTGCCTCCAGGCCAAACGATCTCAAGAGCCGCTAGAATGTGTAATTGCAACATGTCCTAAATCCTTATCCTTAGGTGCAAAAGGCAAAGCTGTGATGCCTTGTTCTATGCCTAAAGCCAAGCATGTGACCCTTGATATGCCTTGTTCCATGTCGAAATTCAAGCAAGCAACCTGTGATGTGCCTACTAGAATTTCAGATCCAAAGCACTTCTAGACCAGGAATGCAGAAAGTAGTGAAGCCATGTAATGTTCCCATCGTTACTTCTACAGATGTTAAGATTGACACTAACGTTAGCGGGTCAAAACCTAGAAGCTATGCAAAGAAGGATAGGATTACGCAAACAAAAAGTGATCATGATAAGGAAGTGAAAGAACACCATAGGGACAAGAAGTTTGATTTGAACAAAAAGAATCGTGTTAGTTCTAGTATTAGCTCTAAGCTTACTAAAATAAATTCGAGGCCTTATGTCACTGCAAAACATGCAAAAATGTTTAATTTCTGGTAATCATGATAAATGTGATGTGTTATTTATGAGGTCTAAGATTCATAACCCAGTTAAGAAAGTTTGGAGAGCAAAACAGATTAAGCAATCCTAGAAACCTACAGGGAAGGTTTTTACCAATGTAGGATTTCAGTGGAAGCCAACAAGTCGAATATTCACGAATGGCAAACCTTGCCCCTTAACTAGATCCACTATGCCTAGAGTAGTGGCTGTTAAGGTTTGGAAGCCAACTGGTAGAATAATCCCATTAAGCACAAAATGTCCCTCGACTAAGTCCGATGCTTCTACTAGTTTAGCTCCTAGTGACAATGACATTGCACCTAGGGTTTCTGCTAATTCAAAGATTGTTTGTGCTAACCAAAAGGACCCCATGAGCACGTGGGAATCCAATGTTTCCAATTCTCTGTCTTCGTCTGTTGTCCAAAGGGTGCGCAAAGTCGTCCCTTGGTATTTGGATTCGGGCGGCTCTAAACATATAACTGGGCTTTAAACAATGACGTCTGTTCACATCAGTTCAGGCCTCGTTCTTCATCATTATGGCGTCTGCAGATAACTCTTAGGGCCCCGTTCCTCAAAGAAAAGAAAATGTACGCTTCATGCTTTATCTTTGAAGAAGAGAAATCTTCATGTTTATGACCATTCTCATCGACATTCTTCATCAACAAGCTTCATGTTTCTCGCATGCTCATTCAGTCATCAAGTGGATCTACATTCATTAATGTATATTCTTATTCACTTGCTAAATCAAAATGGCAACTTCGGATGCAATTTTTGAGGGAAAATTGAATATACTAAATGATGATGGATGTTTGAATAATGGTTACACGACTTAAAGTTTGATGACTCTCCTCCAACGCCTAATGTTTCACTCACTAAGGATAAATGGGATTTATTGTTTGGGATTCATTGGTTCAAGATATGTTTGATGAGTATTTACAACCGCTAGCGAATATTTGATGATCATCAAAGAATATGTGATTCATGAGTTCAAGATATGTTTGATGATCATCAAAGAAGTATAACTCAGACTACTCAAAAAGCCCAATCTCCGGTTATTCCTCAAGGCGTTGATAATGATTATCATAATATTGCGGTTGCACTCATGAATAATGATCCGCTCTTTGGTATTCCTTTGCCAAATCTTCACGGATTATTGTTCATGAATAATGATCCACTCTTTGGTATTCCTTTGCCAAATCTTCATGGATTATTGTTCCTCACATCGTGCATGCTATAAATCAACCACATGAACTTCAAGGAAAATGTCTACCTCATCCTCTCGAAGTTATTGGTGTATCCTCCATATCAGTCTCTACATGAATACTTTTAGGAAGAATACATTGATGGTGGGCATCATTTGTTCGGTTCATTCAAGTGGGTGAATGTACATCCGGTTGTATGTTTATTCACATGTTGGGCATTTGACACAAGTTGATTACTTTAGAGTTAATCATTTATCACTTATTTGAGATTGAAGTTGACCTTCACAAAGGCGTGTTCTTATTTGATAACTTGCTCGGGCTTAAGAATTTGAGTTGAAGGCTTGGTTTATCTAGTTACCAGCAGTCGGATTGGATGGTTGAAGACCTGGTTAACTATCACTATTAGGAGTTACGTTGTTTTACTCGTGTCACATGCGATAGACGATGTGGATAATATCAAGAGGTGTTAATGTCTCAAACCTTGTTTGAGTGTGAGTACTTAGAGATTTGCTTGAAGCATAGATTCTCGACACCGTTCTTCCATCTTTAAGTGCAAGATTAAGACACAAATGCGGGGAATTCGACTTCAGTTTCAAGTTTGGTATATTGGGTTTTTCTTCAACAGTGGTCACTTCAAATTGTCTACATATGGGTTGATAAAGATAGTCAGAGAGAGTTTATGTAGCAGTTGATTCTCACAGGATTCATTTGGGCTATTTGAGTTCTTCTCACAAGATTTCAAGTTTATGGATTGATATGTGCTTAAACACATATCTTTTCATTATCAAAACTGACCCAAAATAACCAAGAAAGAGCCGTTTATTGCTAATATTTGTGGTTTTCTTGAGTTTGTGCTTGTGCAGGTACGGATATGTAAAAACACACAAAAAGAAACCAAATCAGACGTAAATCCGAGCACGAGAGATTTAGAGAGCTTAAGCCGAGCCGGAAGATCAAAAATTGAGCATTTATGAAGATTTTATTCTCCGAGGATGATTTTTGAAGTTTTTAATCAAGTTTGAAGAATTGGCAAAAATGGCCCCTCAACTTTGAGTTTTTGGCAGAAATGACCTTTGAAGATTCAAAAGTTGCAAATTCAGCCTTGGTCTATTTAAGAATGACAAGAATGCTCCTTGGAAGATATTTTCAGAATTACATGTTTGGTCCTTGGATTTTCAGCATTTGCATATTTGGTCCTTAAAGTTAACTTGGATCATTATACTAGTCCTAAGCCCAAAATAAATAATAAAACCCACGGCCCAAAACCTCAACCCGGTCCAATAAACCCCGCCCAATACAAGATCCGGCCACCCTTTAATACTATCCAACCCGTTACCCGTTATTTTACCCGAGTCAACAACCCATGCCCCGGTCAAACCCAATTGAATTATAATAAATAAATCCAAACGCGCCCTTTCCCTTCTTCCCCAATCCAAACGCCCTTTTACCCGTTTACCCCATTTTCACCATTTACCCACCTATTACCTCGTACTAAGAATCTATCCACCTTCTAGATGCCTCTGACATGTCAGGATAAGCTTCACACGTGGCCCTTTCAAGCAACCTCATTGGCCGAAACACCTCATATGATGAATTGGAGCAATTTGATTGGAGGAAGTGACAATGATATGATTGTGTGGCTGAGGATTGCTTCTAGCATCTTCTGAAAGGGATCCCAAGGCTGATGGAGGCTATATAAAGACCCCTTGAGCTCACATTATAGTAGTGCAATTCCTTAGTTTTCATTTAGCTTATTGTTTCTTGTATTTCAGTAGTTTATAAAATGTTTTCTTAAAGTTTTCATTGTAATCTCAATTCCTTGTAATCCTTTCTCAGTTTTAATCAAAGTTCCAAGTTTTTAAATTTAATCTTGCATTTCTTATTTTAAGTAATCAATAAGCTATTTTGAATAATGGAATAAGCTCATTTCAGCTTGATATAGCTTTAGTGAGCTTATATTGTGCCTTCACTATCTCATTTCAATCAATACACAACAAAAGCTTCTTGGTCAACGAAAGTCAACTGGTGATTATACTTGGTTCAGAAATGGAAATGGGTTGAAATGATGCTGAGTTGGGTCTGATTTAGTGTTGGGTATTGGATTTGCTTGATTTGAATACTTGTTACTCTGCCCAATTTAAGCTGGATATTAAGTGAGTTTATTTTCTAAAACTGTTTCATAATTGTCATGGATTTGATCTTGTTTGTTTGTGTTTAGCACTTTGTTAGAGCTTTAGGATCTTAGTTTACTGCTTATTTCATTGTCTGCATAAGTAGTATAGGATTAGATTGCTTAATTTGTTTGTTAGCTTCATTAAGGGACTGTTTGGATCAGTGGATAAAACTGAGTTTAAGGCTATCTTGGTATAAGATTTCTGTTGCATTAGTCTCTGATAGTACTAGTAAAGTCATTTCAACCAAAGTTTACATCAGTCTTTTTACAAAAGTCAAAATCACAAGTTATCTGATCTCATGTGCACATTTGTTGAAACCAGTTACTGAAATCATTTCATATAGGTTTAGAATTTGATAAACTAGCTTGCTTCAATTGTATTTCATCAAGATTCATCAGCTTCAGCTCAACATTTGATCTTAAATCTCACAAAAGTCAAACTAAGTCAATTTTTTCAAAAGTAAAAATCACGTCAAAACCAGTTTTTTGTAGATATTGCAGCCTTTGCACAAGGTTCAATACAGCTTATTAAGGTCTCAAATTTGGTACAGTTGTAGTTTGCTAGGTGGTCTTGAAGACCACATATCTGTTTTTCACTTCAGCTTCTCTGATAAGCCTGTGGATAAGCTCAAACAGGAGGGTCAGAACCTGTTTGGGAAGAAAAGATCAGTTAGCTTAAACCTTAGTAAATTGCTTATTTGAGGTTAGGAGTAGCAATAGTTAGTTTATTTAGAGTGGTTATAGTATAATTTAGCTTCTGTATTCAAGTGGTGCATTTTAGAGCTTATTTGCTTATTTTAAAGTGCTTATTGCCACATCAGTTACACTGCAGCCCTCATTTCCTACACATAAGCTTATGATTTTATATTTTTCATAGATTTAGATTAATATTTTAGAATTTTCCTGAGTTTTTCATAATTTTTGGTCACTGTTTGCTATTTTTCTCCATTTAAAATAGTTTTTAGGTACTTTTAAATAGCTTTTATTGCAAATAATTAAGAAAAAGTTCCAAAAAAATAATTTTTCAATTTTCCCAGTTTAAGAAAAATATAAAAAGCATAAAAAATATTTTTCCCTATTTTTCCCCTTTTATTTGGTATTTTTCACAATTTAAATTAGATTTAAATAGTTTTAAATTAGTAGAAAATAGATAAATAATCAAAAATATATAAAAATAGTTTTGAAAATTCTCTTCTGGTATTTTAGATTTTATAAAAATAGTTTCATATTTTTCCCTTTGATTTTCATAATTTTTAGTATTTTAATTTAGTTTTAATAGTTAAAAATTAGTTTTTAATTTTAATAAAATCCAGAAAAATCCTAAAAAATAGTTTTAAATCTAAATTAGTTTTCAACTTGCATTTCTAGAGTAAAATTAATTTTAGGCATTTTTAGGATATAATTTAGACGTAGTTGCATTTTAATTACGTTTTATAAATTTCGTTTTAGTTAATTCGCACTTAGGATTTCCCGTAAAATAGACTCCCTTAATTACTTTACCTATTCCCGTAGTTTAATAAAATCAAAATCGCAAATTCAAAACATCGAGCATTAAATTCCAAACCAAAAACGACGTTGGCAATTCACGCCTCGTTGGGAAACGATTCGGGTTGACTAATCCGTATCAACGATCACACACGGGATTCGGTTTAATATTCTTTTTCCTAAAGGAATTTTGAATCTATCTTCGTGATTATTTTTGATATCGATATTGAGGTTTTATCCGTACACACACCCTTAAGCCTTCATTATCAGAATCGATTTATCCGAACTGTTTAAGTTTCTTACGGTTAGTCATTCACAAGTGGCTAGCTTGTGTGAGATAACTTGACGGTTTGGCATTGTGTGCAAAATCAAATTTTGGCGCCTCTGCCGGGGAGGTTGTGTCACGACAATATCGTTTGAGGTTTGACGATTAGTGACTCGAGATCCTTCATTCGTGAAGTTACTATTTTTCTATAAAATAAAAAAGTAAAAATATTTTCCTTTTTCTTTTGTATATATATATATATATATATCATATTAAAAATACAAAAAGATTTTCTCTTGTGTTTTTGCTAATAAATAGAAGACACCAATTATATAACATTCTCAACGGAGGTGTTATCATTAATAAGTTCCCGAACTTAAGATCAAAAACTTGCCTTTGTGTCGCCTTGTAGTCGATTTATTTTATTTGATAAACAAACGTGGTGGGTATAAGGACGGCCTCGACATTAAATTCGGCGGGCCGAAAAGAAGCGGGTTTTAATAAGTCGCGTGACCTAAAAGCTTCTCCGCTAAACGCTTGTGCGTTTGTCTTATAGAGGTGATTTATTCACTTGGGATTATTGGTTAAGTTCACCGTGTTTTCGAATACCGTTCGTTTTAATTGCCTTGGTTTTTGAAAGTGCATGCGCTTTTCGTTCCAATAACTACTGCAGACCGATACGTGAAGCCGCTACAATTCCGGTGAAGGCGAGAAATAGACGTGCTCCATTAGATTCGAACCGAGATTCGAACTAATCCGACTCCGCCCATTGTCGAAATGGCGGAGGACAACCGATCTATGCTAGAGCAACTCCAAGCACCCACTGAGGGTTATGGAGAAGCCATCGTCGTCCGGCAATCGCTGGTGCCGATAACTTTGAGCTTAAACACAGATTGATAAATTTGGTTTCATCAAGCCAATTTTATGGATTTGAGAGGGACGATCCTCACTCATATCCGACGGTTTAACAAGCTCACGTCTACGATCAAGTACGTGCGTTCCGGAAGAGGCTATCAAGCTTCTACTCTTCCCATTTTCACTTGAGGGGGCCGCCCGGATTTGGCTCGAAAAACTACCCCTCGATCGATAACCACATGGGAGAATTTAGTATCAAAATTCGTGAACGAATTCTTCCCACCGTCTAAAACAACAAGCCTAAAAAATGAAATAACAAAATTCATACAAAGATTTGATGAATCATTTAGTGAGGCATGGGACCGATTCAAAGATTTGCTTAGGCAATGTCCCCATCATGGTTTTACGGAATTACACCACGTTCTATAACGGTTTGAATGAGGCGATCAAGACTCTCTCAATGCCGCGCGGTGTGTAATTTGTTGACCGATCAACGAGATGCCTTGTTGATTATTGAGAACAAATCTAAAGTTAGGTACCTCAACGTAGCAAATCGGTTCTGCCGAGTGGGTGTTACACCATCGTCCCTCGCTTCGAAAATCGTCTAGCACCGATGCTAAGATTGATAAGCTTACGGACATGATTCAGGCTTTGGTTAAGATTAAGACCGCTAAGATTAATTCTTCTCCACCCGCTCAAGTCAAAGCGGTGGAAGCGACACTACTTGTGGTGGCCGCATGCCTACTACAATTGTACCGCCACCGATAGTAATCCGATGCTAATGCGTAACCGGAGGTAACCAATACCGTCCTCAAGTTGAACCGAACCCTCGTGTTAGTAATCAAATGGTACCTCTGGGATTTTCTCAATCGAACAATCGGACTTCGCTTTTAATCAAAGTCAAGTTAGGTGGACCAAATGTTCAAAACCAATTCAAAGCCCCATCAAATCAATACCCGAATGAAGGAATCAATTACAATCAAGGATATCAAGCTTCAAGCTATCAAGCTCCACCTTTGCCCTCTAATGAATTCTCGAATTACGTTCAGAACAATAATGCTACTATCCAAACCATGAAAACCCAGATTTCAAGTTTGAGAAACGAGTTTCAATCTTCGATAACTAGACAGAGCAATGAGTTTAGGAGCGAAATTCGACTTCAGAACAACAAGATGGATGCTTGGCAGAAATCAAACTTGAGAGTATGTTGAATGCCGCTTTGTGCCAAATGAGTCAACCCTCGGGTTCCGCTTCTCTCCCAAGTAACACAATTCCAAACCCGAAGGGAGAAATGAAATGCGTTACCATTGAGATGATGGGCCCTCGATGACTACTTCCTCTCCGGTGATGAGTGTAGCATTTAGAGACCGAGGGTGACAAAGGACCGGTAATTCCTCTTGATAATGGAAAAGCCCAATACGTCCAACCTCTAGTTGCCCAAGTTCCTTCTATATCTGTCATAATGCTAAGTTCTAACCTTACACCGTGCAAATCTGTTCAATCACGGTTCGACAAAATGAAAGTTGTTTCCGGAACCAAGTTCAAACTTACGACTGATATGATCAAAGCTGCTGAAAAGATTTATGAAGAGAAATTGGAACAAATTTCAAAGATTTCACTTGAGCCTACACCTTTTAATTCTTCCTCGAACCAAGCTCCCCGGTGAAGCTTGGTGATCGAGAAATTTCTCCTTCCTTGCTCCTTAAATGATATTAAGGAATGTAATGCCCTAACCGATTCCGGTGCAAGCATAAGTCTCATGCCTCTTGCGATATATCATGAGCTTGGATTGAAGACTCTTATACCGACTCGTATGACTATCGAATTAGCTAATCGCACAATTGCTCACGGTTACGTAGTCAACGATGTTACGGCAATCGAGTGGATAAATTCCATTTTCCGTGGATTTCGCGTAGTTGATATAGAGGTCGCGCCCGAGTCCTCTCTCACTTTAGGAAGACCATTCTTGAGAACGGCGAAGTCATTGTGGATCATTACCAAGGCGTTAACGATCGTAAAAGGAAATGAAAAATAGTGTTCTATGCCGAGAAAAAGCGTCAAACCTCCACCCGATGATCATTCGACCATAGCATCGGTGTGATTGAATTTTCTCAAGAAAGTGGTGATCCCATTTTACCATCTGATCCGAATGATGTAAAGAACATTGAGCCTAAAGCGTCCTGATTGATCTTTCAAGGTTTACGATCAAGAGTATGTCGACAATACAATTTGAGCGGAAAAAAAACAAGAAAGGAGTTTACAACGGTAGTGGTGGAAACTGCTAGCTCTGAGAGCACACCACTTGTCCCACCTCCGATTTCTAAGAAAATCAACCTTCCTTTGAGTGGCAATCCCACTCCGATTTCTTAAATCATGGAACCTTCTTTTGAGACATCTTTCGATCCAGAATCTTTCATAAAGCGAAGACATTCACAATCCATGTTGAATTCGATTCGAATATACTCAAATTTTTGAAAATCAACTCTTTGATCTGAAGAAAGTGAGAGAAGTTCACCGATGAACTTGCTCATACCGACTCGATTTTCTTTGAGGATGAAGAAGAATCGATGATCCGCTTTTTTTGAAGAAAGATAAGGGAAGTAAAGTTTTAAACTAATGTGATGAACTTGTTGATCACGAGGTCCAATATTATTTAGCGAGTGAATCCTCTCCTCGTGAGGATTTTCACATAGATGACACTTTGATCTCCTTCCTCTCCGAATACAAGATTTTCAACCCGGGATACGGCGTTGATGAGTTTTATGCTAAAAATGTCATTCAAGATAAGGATCCTCTCTTGGATGCTTTCGTTGATGAGCCTACCCTGCTACCATGAGCTCTCCCATGATTTCTTTGGAGTATTCTCTTATCGATCCTTCATCCTTTCGTCGCCCATAAAGGATGATGGATCGATCTTTCATATATGTGAGTTTGGGAGAGTCATTCTTTATGTGCTTGAGCCCGACATTTTCTTTCCCTCCCAACCCACCCAGTCTCATTCTTTCGGGAATAAGGACACCGTTTTTGACGCTGGTATCTCTACCATTTTCTTCCCCAAGGACAAATGAATTTGGGGATCGAGTCAAGCTAGCGACTCGTTTAAGAAAAACAGATGGCCGTGGGAGGCACCCCATGCTTATCCTTCTATCTTCTTTCTATTTTCTAATAAGTGACTTGAAGGGGTTAGCCTCTTCGATTTCTCGTGTTTGGTTGTTTGTGATGTTGTGTAGGATTTTCCCGATATGAAGACTCTCGTGCTCGAAGTTTGTCTTTTCTCTACTCGAGATTCATGATCGTTGCTAATAAATCCAATAAGAAATCTTATCGACTAACGTTTATCTTTGAGCATACAATAAAACGGCTTTTAGATTTTCGTGATCCCCTTTCCTTTAAACATTGAGGACAATGTTTCGTTCTAGTCTGGGGTAGGGTAATCTTCGATTTGATTTGACCGCACTTGCTTATTTATGTCGTGTACTCTCGAACCTCGTTTTCCTTAGAAAATAAAACAAATTGTGCAAAATGAGAAAAATTTTAAAATTTTTGAAGCTTTTGTTAAGTCTTTTTGATGGAAAAGTTTGCTAGTCTCTTAGACAAGAAGCTATAAAATAAATTTCTAGCTCACAAGGCCAAGATTTTACAAGTTTCCACAGAGATTTTAAATATGCATAACTTAATTTCATTTAGACGAAGCATTTGCTAAATTAATGTATATGTTTTGACACCTTGTTGACCTTCGGCGGGTGAGTAGGAATAGAATTACGACTTGACCGGGCGTGTTGAGCCCTAGCTTGTTCCCTTAACCATAGATAATCTAAAATTATCGGCTAAGCATCCGCGGATCTCATTATTTGGGATTTTAAATTTGGGAAGATCGAGAAATGATAGAGTTACTTATGAGTTTAGATGCTAGCGTGGAGTAGTTGGTTCTCTTTAGAGCCCATCGAAGGTACTTATGGCTTTTTGTTCCCACAAAATTGTTTCACCTCATATCTGCTAATAATAATTAGAGATGTTGAGTTTTTGACGATAGTTAGTTTTATCTTCTTTAGAGAATCTTTGCCTGAGGGTTACAAAATTTTGGTACAGTCATCGAGGATCGATAATAGACAAGCTGATTCACGATAAGTTTTTGCTATTGTTTCTATTGTTAAAAGCTTAGGGTTTGGGTTTGGCACAAAATTAACATGAAAAAGCCCAAATATTTTATAATTAAAATCCAAAGCTATAAAAGTGCCTTAGACTTTATAGCAGGAGAAAATCAAGTCATAATAAGACTTGATGGCGGTAATCCCGTTGAGTTAGTAGTTTAAAGACCAAGGGCTTGAATTGCAAAAATGCAAATGTCTGAAATAGTGTTAAGCCAAACTTGGATCCGGAGATGTCTAAAAACTTCGTCTACTCGTAGATGAGTTGTCTCGGTGTATAAAAAGATATTCTCCCTAAATGTGTAAAATTAGGACCTTGATGTGGACCTCATTCTTGTGACAATGGTTTTGAGGGAAGGTGGACAACTAATTATGACTTAGCTTCATATCTTTATCAGAATAAAAGTTCGAAGCGAGAATTATGAAGAATTCATTTCACAAAAATAAAAAAATTCTAGAGGCAAATAGGAAAATGGGAGCACAAGGTAATTACACAAGTAACTTCCATGGGTAGTGTTAGCATCTAGAGTCGTTTGTAACAATGATTTCGATTTTACGCTTAGTTTGGGGACTTGTGAAAATCGGGGCGATGTATTATCCGTATGGTCACCCACGTGTTTGTGTTTCTTACTCCGTGATCCTTAAGTGTTGATTGAAAAATGTTGGAGTTATTGATCGACATGAAAGTTTAACAAACCGTCACTCATAACCGGAATGTGCTTAATCATAATATCTATATTTGAATTAAAAGGTAACGGGGCATTTTAGAATTAAGGCTTTCTTAATCTCTTTTGAGGAATCTTTGCTACTTCTTCACAGGTTTAGTGAAAAGATTGAAATCCTTGGTTTTAGAAGCGTGAGTTGATTGCATTACGTGGGGACACGACAATGGTTTCGTTGGGGTATTTTGTATGTAAACACATATCTTTTCATTATCAAAACTGACCCAAAATAACCAAAAAAGAGCCGTTTATTGCTAATATTTGTGGTTTTCTTGAGTTTGTGCTTGTAGGTAGGATATGTAAAAACACACAAAAAGGAACCAAATCAGTAGTCGAACACGAGAGATTTAGAGAGCTTAAGCCGGGGAAGATCAAATTGACATTTATGAAGATTTTGTTCTCAGGATGATTTTTGAAGTTTTAATCAAGTTTGAAGAATTGGCAAAAATGGCCCCTCAACTTTGAGTTTTGAAATGACCTTTGAAGATTCAAAAGTTGCAAATTCACCTTGGTCTATTTAGAATGACAAGAGGTCCTTGGAATATTTTAGAATTACATGTTTGGTCCTTGGATTTTCAGCATTTGCATATTTGGTCCTTAAAGTTAACTTGGATCATTATACTAGTCCTAAAGCCCAAATATAATAAAACCCGGCCCAAAACCTCAATGGTCCAATAAACCCCGCCAATACAAATCCGTTACCTAATACTATCAACCCGTTACCCGTATTGCAGGTCAACCAACCCATGCCCCGGTCAAACCCAATTGAATTATAATAAATAAATCCAACGCGCCCTTTCCTTCTTCCCCAATCCAAACGCCCTTTTACGTTTACCCCATTTTCCATTTTCCATTACTATTACCCGCTAAGAATCTATCCACCTTCTAGATGCCTCGACATGTCAGGATAAGCTTCCACGTGGCCCTTTCAAGCACCTCATTGGCGAAAACACCTCATATGATGAATTGGAGCAATTTGATTGGAGAGAAGTGACAATGATATGATTGTTGATGAGTTGCTTCTAGCATCTTGAGGGATCCCAAGGCTGATGGAGGCTATATAAAGATGAGCTCACATTATAGTAGTGCAATTCCTTAGTTTTCATTTAGCTTATTGTTTCTTGTATTTCAGTAGTTTATAAATGTTTTCTTAAAGTTTTCATTGTAATCTCAATTCCTTGTAATCCTTTCTCAGTTTTAATCAAAGTTCCAAGTTTTTAAATTTAATCTTGCATTTCTTATTTTAAGTAATCAATAGCTATTTTGAATAATGGAATAAGCTCATTTCACTTGATATAGCTTTAGTGAGCTTATATTTATGCCCTTCACTATCTCATTTCAATCAATACACAACAAAAGCTTCTTGGTCCACGAAAGTCAATGGTGATTATACTTGGTTGAAATGGAAATGGGTTGAAAATGATCTTGAGTTGGGTCTGATTTAGTGTTGGGTATTGGTTTGGTTGATTTGGTATTTGTTACTCTGCCCAATTTAAGCTGGATATTAAGTGAGTTTATTTTCTAAAACTGTTTCATAATTGTCATGGATTTGATCTTGTTTGTTTGTGTTTAGCACTTTGTTAGAGCTTTAGGATCTTAGTTTCTTGCTTATTTCATTGTCTGCATAAGTAGTATAGGATTAGATTGCTTAATTTTTTTGTTAGATTCATTAAGGGTACATTTGGATCAGTGGATAAAGCTGATTTAAGGCTATCTGGTATAAGATTTCTTTGCATTAGTCTCTGATAGTACTAGTAAAGTCATTTCAACAAAGTTTACATCAGTCTTTACAAAAGTCAAAATCACAAGTTATCGATCTCATGTGCACATTTGTTTGAAACCATTCTGAAATCATTTCATATAGGTTTAGAATTTGATAAACTAGCTTATTATTGTATTTCATCAAGATTCATCAACTTCAGCTCAACATTTGATCTTAAATCTCACAAAAGTCAAACTAAGTCATTGTTTTCAAAAGTCAAAAATCATGTCAAAACGGTTTTTTTGCAGATATTGCTGACCTTTGCACAAGGTTCATCAGACTTATTAAGGTCTCAAATTTGGTACAATTATTGTTTGCTAGGTGGTCTTGAAGACCACATATCATTTTCACTTGCTTCTCTCGATAAGCCGTGGATAAGCTCAAACAGGAAGTCAGAACACCTTTGGGAAGAAAGATCATTAACAAACCTTAGTATTGCTTATTTGAGGTTAGGAGTAGCAATAGTTAGTTGATTTAGAGTGGTTTATAGTATAATTTGTAATCGTATTCAAGTGCATTTTTAGGTTATTTGCATTTTAAAGTGCTTATTTGGCACATCAGTTACACTGCAGCCCTCATTTCCTACACATAAGCTTATGATTTTATATTTTTCATAGATTTAGATTAATATTTTAGAATTTTCCTGAGTTTTTCATAATTTTTGGTCACTGTTTACTATTTTTCTCTATTTAAAATAGTTTTAGGTACTTTAAATAGCTTTTATTGCAAATAATTAAGAAAAGTTCAAAAAAATAATTTTTCAATTTTCCCAGTTTAAGAAAAATATAAAAAACATAAAAATATTTTTCCCTATTTTTTCCTTTTTATTTGGTATTTTTCACAATTTAATTAGATTTAAATAGTTTTAAATTAGTAGAAAATAGATAAATAATCAAAAATATATAAAAATAGTTTTGGAAATTCTCTTCTGGTATTTTAGATTTTATAAAATAGTTTCATATTTTTCCCTTTGATTTTCATAATTTTTAGTATTTTAATTTAGTTTTAATAGTTAAAATTAGTTTTTAATTTTAATAAAATCCAGAAAAATCCTAAAAAAATAGTTTTAAATCTAAATTAGTTTTCAACTTGCATTTCTAGAGTAAAATTAATTTTAGGCATTTTTAGGATATAATTTAGACGTAGTTGCATTTTAATTACGTTTTTGGATTAATTAGCACTTAGGATTTCCGTAAAATAGACTCCCTTAATTACTTTCCTATTCCGTAGTTTAATATAATCAAAATCGCAAATTCAAAACATCGAGCATTAAATTCCAAACCAAAAACGACGTTGGCAATCACGCCTCGTTGGGAAAGCGATTGGTTGACTAATCCGTTATCAACGATCACACACGGGATTGGTTTAATATTCTTTTCCTAAAGAATTTTGAATCTATCCGTGATTATTTTGATATCGATATTGAGGTTTTATCCGTACACACATACCCTTAAGCCTTCATTATCGGAAGTCGATTATGCGAGCTGTTTTAAGTTTCTTCGGTTAGTCATTCACAAGTGGCTAGCTTGTGTGAGATAACTTGACGGTTTGGCATTGTGTGCAAAATCATGGATATATTATGTTACTTATTGTTGTTGATTGGAAGAAATGTGAGAAGATATTTGAACGTGAGATGATCTGCCTATCGACATCTTATATACGGTTTTATGATAAAGTGCTTCGGTTATATGCAGCATATGTTCACTTGATCGAGCTAATTCATTTATTTGAGTTGACATCCACAGAGATGATTAGTGACTCAACATGTTACATGGATGTCATCGTCTCTACTCTTGTTGGGTACATGTGTACATTATGTGTTGATTGGTTATATGTTATATAACTGGATGCATTTGGTAAATGAAGATGTTGATATATTGTTCCCCTAAATAGACAACTGGTCAATCTCGAAGAATAATGTGTACATCGGGGATCACAGCAGGTTCATGTGATCGGGTCGTATCATTAATCCGGATTGATAACCAGGGCGATCAATGTTTCCAACTTGTTACTTGGTGGTCTCGTGTTCTTCAGGTCTGAGCTTCAATCAATGAGACGGCTTTGTTTCAACTCTACTTCTTAGGGAAATGGTCTTTATTCGATGTTTGTCGGTTTGGGGGGATGCTACCAAAGATTCAAATTGAGAGGCTCATGTCGGACGATTTTCTTAGAAACCTCGAATGCTTTGGTGGCGAAAGTTTAAGAGATGTTGATTCCTTTCTTCTACAACGTGCTGAGCGATATCTTTATCTCGGTACTCATTTCATCATTCTCTTAAACTAATTTATCTCTTATATATCTATTGAAAATCAAAATACAAAATTATAAAACCTTCAAATCCATAAAATCGAAAATTCGAAAAATCTTCAAAATATTGTCATTTTGTCATGCGTTTTCTCGGTTCGATAATATCTACGGTCTTTGTGCCTCCTGACAAGAATGACAGGTTTTAGATTTGTTGAATTCAAAATTTTGAAAAAAGATGGGTTTAAATGTCATTTCAGTGATAACCCGCTTTTTCAAAAGAAAGAAACGATATACTTTATCATGTTTTCAAAATTCCATGCTCTGATTCTTTAATCATTTATCTGCTGAAAACTAACTGCTTTGAAAAATAACTCGGTCTCTATTTTTGATAATCATCTGGACTTATTTGTCAAAATATCAATCTCTCAATCAACAACCTATGTGATTGATTGAGAGAATAATTTCAATTAAATTAAAAGTTATTTAGCATTAAATTGTTTTCAAAAAATATTCAAGCATGTTTTATCAATGGAGTCTAAAGTCTTAAAATCCGATCATTATCAGTTAAAACGCTTTCATAATCAAGTCACAATTCTCCTTAAAAGCTTTCAAATCAATTTAAATCTATAAGAGATCACAAATCTCAAATGATTTGATAATTGTGATCGGGGAGAATGTGTGATTTAAATTGGATTTAAACTGATAATTCGGTAAATGGTTTTATAAGGATGTACAAGCTCCCTTCCCACATATGACAAGCGATTTCAAATTTTCCATGCACATGTTGAGGGGGAGCATCTATCTTAAACCTATGATTTGATACGTGATAACTTATCTCAGGTCAGGGTTCCCTCTAGTATGTGCAAAATTCTTTTCAATCTCGAGGCACATATTGAGGGAGCAAAATCATGAAAACCTCATCCTTCCCCAAAATGCTTTATCTACTTGATTCGATTAGGGAAGTGATGTTGATATTTTTGAAAATGGTAATCAAAGAAGTTAATTCTTTCTCTTGCCTCCGTGTGGAAAACTATTTCAAATACTTGATTCACATGTTGAGTGGGAGTTCTTCTTCTAAAAATATCAAAAACAATTCATGTACAAAATGCTTTGATAAAATATCATAAGTATCTGGATTGATTTTCAAATGGTTTTCAATTGGTTCCTTTGGCAGACAAACAATACCAAAAAGACCGACCAACTTTACATTATGTATGGTGATATAAGGACGATAAGGTTTGGAATGTGTTCCCATGATCGCCAGCCGGAGGATCTACCCGAGGACTATCCACTAGTTAGTGTAGAGTTCTTAGGTATGATGATATAAAAGGAAAAATGAGATATGGGAAAGTCTGCAGACTAGGCCGAGCTAGTACTGGAATAAACCCAACAAGGTTCTTGCTATGAAGTCTTAGCTAAGCGAAGGGGTTGAAGAATGAAAAAGAATTGAATGAGAAAAGGGTGAAAACAAATAGCCCTCCATATATTCAACCTTAGGGTAGAAACCGGGTTCAATTCAAATGCTACAGATGGTAACATCAGTATTGAAGACAAGACGTCATGGACCCAGTGACGCACTGCACTTCAACTTTCCAAACCACTCAAGTTCCTCTTAAAAGGACTTGTTTCATTCTCACGGGGAACCGACATTATCTATCGACTTTCTCTTAGATATTGTTGATATTGAAGGAGGAGACCCTCTCCCTAGTCTCCGATATAGGATCCAAATGTGCACAAATTGAGTCTAGTGCCACGAGATCATCAATAAATCTCATTAGGACACTTTCAATGAAGACTCTCTGTTTCACACAATGTGGAAAGAGATTATATCTTGAGTCCTACGCATTATCCTTGTGGTATTGCCAGAACATCTGAGTGATATGCAACATACTCCAATGAAGATGGAAAGCCTTAGGAGCCAACATCTAACAAGCTCACGGTAGGTGGCATGAGATCTATTATCTGATCAACCATGTGACAACTGAACGAAACAATGGGCGATTCATTCTTTTGAATCAATCTGGTTCAGGTTATGGATTGACGGATACCTTTGAAAAACCGGTCTTTGTGCTTTAAAATTCTTTTCATTAGCATCGTGTACTAATTTTCAAATCAAAAGGTGTTTTATGATTGATAATTGATTTTCATTAAAACCTTCGTTATATTGCAAAAACAATTTCTATTGAGCAATACACGATTGTTTTTCAAATCTCTTTTCATCAATCAGTGGGCGTAAATTATTTGGTTCCACTCACTCCGTGTTGTCTTCTTTGAGGCGTTCCGGTTTGAGAACAGCTAGGCGGCCTGCGAGAACCCTGTCAAGGAAATTCTTGAATTATACTGATCACATCTGTGTACTACTGATCAGGGGAACCGTGGGCGTGTACCTCAATTCATCGAAAATCAAAGACACTTTTCGTGCGCTTTATTGCTAACGTCTTATGCGGACACCCGACGTTTGCAGCTGATCAGTGACGGTCAATCCATAACCGCATGCTCACACAACACATTCATATCAAATGATATCATGATTGGTGCATCAATGACTCTGATATTCTAACTCCATGCTTCTGCTACGCTATGCCAATATCATGAATCAGATGCTTCGCTACTCGATAAGAAGATATCATGATCCAGAATGTGAGCATGTCGGTCTGAAAGTCACATCATCACATAATACCAACACCACAATGGATGTATCAGAGATTTTCTATTAGGATGATCTCAAAAGCTGGCTCAACATTATTATTCATTAGATCATAAAAGACATCCACTTGGATTAACCAAACATGCAATGAGTGGAATCAATGACTACGAGCTTCGGAGCAAAGTACTACATCAAGAATGCAAGATCAATGGTTAATGTAATATCTGATTGTATTCAATGTCATCTTAGTATATGGTTGAGGTGACCTCCCTTAGGGGAAGATTGTTTGGAATTAGAAATTCCCGTATTAAAGTCGATCACCTCAAGTATATGTCGTTTAAAGATGCTCGCATAGTCATAGTAATATATTTAGTTAAGTAGTATTTTGATAAGTAACAGTGGAGGACCGGGAGGTCCCCACCTGTATGCGATCCACAGCCCTTGTGTGGCGTTTATGTAAGACTATAAATACTCTCTACCTTCCCAGGTAGAGAGTTGGAGCTCATAATAATATCTTTCACTTTCTCTCACTAAGTTCCCTAAACCTCTAACTTTCTCTCTCTAGAATTCCACTTATACGCCCACTTGTGTTAATGGTTTGATGTGTTTGTGAAATCCAATATCCAACATTCTTAAAACAAAAAGTCATGTTTTTAGAAATCATCATATGTTGGATAGTGATAGATCATTCTAACATTTTTCTTTGAGAAGTATTCATACTAGGATTTGGGTATCTTAGAAGATCATGAAGTATTTTAGATGGTTTCTAAAAACCATAAAAGGAATATATCAAAGGATTGGGGTATCTTAGAAGATCATGAAGTATTTCGCGTCTATGGTTTCTAAAACCATAAAAAGGGGATATAGTAAAGGTATGTTTTCTTAGTTACATTTTTTTTTCCAAAACGTGCTAAATTGCTTGTGGACAAAATGGTGATATATGCTTCTATCTTATAATAAGCATAATATGAAAAGTGTTTTAGTGATTTTTTTTCTTTGAAGTTTTGTTGTTAGATATCTTGTTAATCAAGCTTGAATAAAGGTAAAAATGGGTAATATAACTTCAATAAAAAGTCTTCAAAGACTAAACCTTTTCGTCGGGTCAAAACGTACATTTTTGTAATTCTGTGTCAGATTCGCGGATCCCTCAGGTTACATTGGACGGATCCCTCAAGCAAGGGATCCGTGGGATCCGTGGTACAGAAGACATTTTTTGTCTGAATTTCAAAAATTCATAACTTTTTAACCGTAAGTCATTAGAAGTCGTGCCACCTATCGTTTTAAAGATATCTGAGTCTACTTTCATTTAAAAATGATTTTATAAACTGATTCAAAACAATAATTTACAGAATCATTGATTTATAATAGAAAGTCATTTTTTCGGTCATAACTTTTGCACAAACTTTTGATCTAATTGGAGACGGATGTTTTCGCTTTTGAATAACAATGTGTCCTCTATTGAAATTAAGGTTTTGATCATATTTATAAATATAAAATAAACTAATCAAGCTTGGTATACATATTTATATTTAACACAAAGCGATGAAAAGAACTTTCGTATGCTATGCTAAATGATAAATTGTCTTCGTTGCATTACTTGATTATTTGCTTATCTCAAATAGCTTTTGTGCTTGTTTGATTGAATAGCATATGTGGTTTCCTTACCTTGCTATTCATTCTCTTGTTTGTCGATTTAGTAATATTCTACTAATCAATGTGCTATTTGAAGGAGTGTTTGGGATAACATCTAGTTGTGTCGAAAATGTTAGTTTAGATATTTAGATAAGTCATATAGGTTGAATAATGTTTAAAACATATAACACACTAAATGGATTTTTGATTGAGTTTGTCATATGTGCTTATATGATTTCCTTTGTTCTTGTATCATTTTCTAAAACAACAAGAATGTACATCGGATCATAACCTACACTTGTGTTGATGATATACTCTCCCATTTTCCTTTTCATGATCGCTCTCCAAGCTTCATAGTAGGATTGACAACTTGATTATTTCATCCGATATAATCAAGTAAATTATTTTGCAACGCAAATATAATTGTTCATATCCGAAAGTCCAAACTCAAAGCTTTCCAACAACATATGTTAAACTAGCTCATCCAACCATTTTTTGTTGTTTACCATATGGACAACTTTTTAACTTATTTTTAACATGCGTCATTATTTGTCTCAAGTATAATATTAAACGAAGCAAGTATCATCATTGTTACTCTTCGATAGGCCATTGTAGGAATATAATTTTTCCTAACTTGAGAATGAATACTGGAGAACTTATTGCACTAGAAACTCAATTTGACCTAACGGTTGAATTGCTTCCTTGATAGAAGTTGGGTATGTGGAATCACCCGTAAAAATGGTCGTGTTTAGCCGTAATTGAGCACCTCTAGTAACAGTCTCATATTCATTCTCTCACTTTGGAAATTTATACTCCTATGTTTTCCTAAAGTAAGTTTACAATGGAAATACTTTGCATTGTCTTAGGATTACTAATCAAACAAGTTGTAAAATAAAATTTTCTTTTAGTCAATCACAACCACTTCCTCATCAAGCGATTATCTTGCTTTGATCGAGAAGAGCTACATGACTTCATGGACGAAGTTCATTGTATGCTAATCACCATCCGTAATGACTATAAATAGTTCATTGCTTCGTTAAAAACAACCCTATTGTCTTGAACACCATCATCTACTCTGCACGCCATTGTTAATACAAACGATTTACTAATCTAGATCGTAAATATGTTTTGAGTTTCTTGAATAATGCTTGTTAAGTTTGATAAACCTCTTTGTTATTTGTGAGCTCGATCTCATTTGATATATTAGTGTTAGAACCTCTTAAACTTGAAATATGATTCATTGTCAAAGTCATTGCATACCTTTTTTAAAGGTTCGCTTAGCAGATAGGCGAATCCCAAATTTGTGCTTGACGGATTCCTACTCTTAGGGAACCGTGGGATCCGGCAAACAGAAAATGCAATTGCAATCATTGTATTTCAATCATGTCCTTAGAACACCTCACACTAAGCTAAACATAGTGTCTTAAGGCAAATTAAGTCCTTATCAAGTTAAGTAGATCCTTTCCTACTCAACTCACCTAGATCACACTCTAAGATGCTTGTAGATCTATCATTTTCACTTTAATCCATTACTCTTCCGCTCTCTATGATCACTCATCATTCTTACATGATCCCTCACATCTAGCTTTAGAAATCTTTCGATTATGGCAAAATTGATCATAAATCATCCTTACCTCAAAATTGATCAAAGTTGATCAAATTATAGTTTTCCCATCTCAAAGCCTCTAGGATATTTTCCAAAACACTGTCCTAAGACACAACCTGGTCTCTAGGATCATTTAGCTTCAATTGACACTCTAAATCTTTAGTGTCATCCTTGCTCATCCATTGGTACTCTTGAAAGTTCCAAATCCTTCCATAAATAACAATCATTAGCCACATCACTCATTACCTTCAAGTACTCAAGCACCCTTCATTTAAAACACTTAGGAGGACTGAAACACTCAAGATGATATAGGTCTTAGATTTTAGAAACATCATTTCCACCCTTTCATAACTGTTGAAGCGGATCCCTAGGATTAGCCTAGACGGATCCTTTAAGGAAGGAACCGTGGGATCCGGATGACAGATTTATGTCTAACATTGCTAAAACAATCATTTCAACTCATCTTCCTAACTCAAACACTCCATCTCATCTTAAATGAGTTCCTGGATCAGTGAAACTCTGAACTTCAACCTTGTGCATGCTAATCATCACATTCCAAAGGATATTAGAGACTTAAGTCTTGAATGCACTTGCTAAATCCTTCCCTTTATAAGTCATCTTCCTAGAATCCCTTAGTCATCAAACACAACATAATTCTCAGCATTTAGAAACCTTTTCCTTAATTATTTCATCATGAGGAAGCTCCTAGTGCTAACTCATCCAACCAAGAACCACCCAAGAAACTTGCTCGTGTTGTACACGAAATTTCCTCAACGATCATCTCGGTTAAACCCACAAATGGTAGGACTTCCCATCCACAATCGTCATCTGTGAGATAATAGTGCTAGAATCTCACCTCAACAAACCCAATCAACAATTGCCAAGAGAACCGAAATAATTAGCATTAAACCTCTTAGGTTAGAAAAGGGATCATCGAGCTCTAAACCAAATGTACCTAGTTCTAGAAAAACGTCTAAACCTTCATTCCTAGAGCATGGACTACACTCCTTTACCGAGCCTCTCTCTATTCATTAGAGCATTCACCACCGAGAACTTCTCATTCACCAACCTTCTCGTTAAAATAGGAACCACCTACATCACCAACTAGTCCATCGTTGGAAACAAGGAACCACCAAGGACTTGATCATATGGAGGAATTTCCATTACCACCACTCTCATTCCTAGTAGAACCTCATCCTAAATTACTCAATGTACCTCCACCATCATTTGTAGAACCTCCTCAAAACATCTTGTTCCTAATCAAGACAATAATTGCTCTAATTGTCTAATCACCCAAGAACTTGTTCAAGAAGTCTGAAATGAGTTGCATTTCATGTTTAATTATCTTCTTGAAAGATTGGACCAAATCAACAAGTCTACTCATCCCTAGATTCAAGCACTTTGTTGCTTCTTAAGCTTTGGTCACTTATTAGTATTAGTAGAATATGGCTAAATCATTCTCTTAGTTTTAGAGATTTGTTGATCATCTCTTATGTTTTATTGAATGATAGTTTACTTGCCATATTGCATTGAATATATGTTTGTTGGTTGAATACATATCTTATTTTGATGTTAACATTACTTGTTACATCACCGTTGCTGAATTTAATCATCAGCTATACGGATCCCTCAAAGTTGCCTAGACGGATCCCTACTAGGAGGAACCGTGGATCCGTGAGACAGAAAACTATTTTTCTACTAACTTGGATCACATATGCAGGAAATTGTGCATTATACTTGTTTTCTAACCTTTGTTTTGTAGTTATTCAATCTACACTTGAAGCCTTTGACACCCTAAAGCTAGGGGAGCTTTGTGTCAAAACAATACATTGCAAATTACTTGCAATATTAGGATTACATCCCTTTGCAAAATTGCAATCATCAAGGGGGGGCACATTCGTCACTTAGACGAAATCTTTTGCAAACTTAGTTGCAAACAAACTAGATTAGTATTACTTTCTTGATGCCCTTACCTAGGGATGGACTCGTCAAGGGGGAGTAAAGGCGAGATCCTTTCACGTTACTTGCTCTCTACCTCTTTTTATTTCTTTCACATGTTTTTCTTAAACACAATGTGTTGCTTTCTTTCAAGGCTCTTTTTGTTTCGACAAAAGGGAGAAAACTAAAACTACAAATTCAAATTTTTACGAATTTTAGCTTTTTCCTTAAATAATTTTATGTTTTGTCATCAACAAAAAGAGGGAGATTGTTAATACAAATAAGCCGTAAAACGTTTATTTATATTTTACGATCTTCTAATGTTTTGTCGATAACATTAAAATCATTTTAAACAAATAAAATAACGTAAATGGTTTGAACTATAGTTTCTAACATATTCACATTTTCACATAAAACACTAAAACAAGTATAAGTGATTTTATGATTTAATATTACATATGTACAACAACTAGTGTTTTACATATTTGGGTAAAATATACACATAACTAGTATGTAGTACATTGGGTAATATAAATGGGTAGAAACTTAAGTATCATAACCCATTGGGCAAATACATTGAATGTAGTTGGGTACAACCCAAAGCCCATGATCCATTGAGCTTGACCCATAACCTATTGCATGACATCTGCATATCATATATGGATAATATATCCAACCCATGGTATTGACCCATACCCAATGTCTAGATACATTGAACCCTTGGTGAGCACTGAAATGTCTAGATACATTGAACCCTTGGTGAGCACTCAAGAGATACATTGTATCTAGCCAAAGATCCATGGATCAACCTATGACCCATGACCCATAACCAAAATACCCATGGGTAAGAGGGCGTTCCACGGATCCCTGGCTTTGTGCTAGCCGGATCCCAAGTGGTAGGGATCCGTGGGATCCGGGGAGCGATAGAAATTTTCTCTATAAATAGTGAGCCATTTCCTTCCTTTAGCTCACCACTTCACATACTCTCTCCAAGTTTTATATCTCTCTAACCTCAGATCCAAGAGATCTATGTAGTTTGTCTTATGTTTTTGTGTGATCTTCTAGGTTCCTCTTAAAGGCAAGATCACCACTTCTTGAAGACGTGCAAGCTCAAGTCCATGAGTTGTCATGCTTCGTCATCATCAAGATAACTAAGGTTCTCTTGTTGATAGTTCTTCCTTTCTCCATAGATGTTGGGTTGAAGGCATTAGTGAAGAATGCCAAAGTGTCAAGATGAAAGCATTAGTGAAAGGTGCTCATCATCCGTGTCAAACCATTAGTGAAGAATGCTAAAGGTTTCAAGACGAAGGCATTAGTGGGGTTGCAAGCGTTGTGTCAAGGCATTAGTGAAGGATGCCGAAGAATCAAATCAAGTCGCATTTGGGAAGAATGCCTAGGTTGTATAATCGATGAGGTGCATCGTTATACTTATAAGTATTTGTTTGTTTGTTTCCAAGGATGGTGATATCCTTGATGAAGGTGTAACAAGGAATTGATCTCCTTGGTATTAGGTGTTGTGTCGTGAAGGGTAGTAGTTCCTCCATAGTAATGGAACTTGGTGCTTAGCCTAGTTACCTAATAAAGAGTTGGCGGCGTTGTGAAGGATTAGTTCTCCTAAGGTGTGAAAAAACTTCGGTGGTTAGCCTAACACACTTATATAAAGAATTGGCCCGACGTTGTGTTAGGTATTAGTTAAGCCTTGGTGTGAAAAGAACTCGGTATTTACTTTGTACGGAGTTAAGCGGCATTTGTGAGGCTTCTCCATACAAGGAGTTGGTGTAGAATAACTTCTGAACTCTTCGGTAGGTGACCGGGGGTGGAGTAGGGCAAGGAAGGTGTCTTGTGAACCGCATTACAATAACTGTTTCGGTGGTGATGTGCTTCTTACTCTTATATTTCATTACACGTTTATATATCTATCTATCAACGTCCAACATAAACAATCAAATAGATTGACATAAGTCGATCTAAATATTTAAAAGGAAGTTTTAAATTGGTAAAACTATTCAACCCCCCCTTCTAGTTTTCCACAGACTCTGAATATTTTTATCACATTGGATTAATTTTTAGTTCACTTATAATCAATATATGAAAATTTAAAATTTAATTTCAAATATTACCAAATAGACCATGTGTTTTACGAGTCTAAAGTCACGTTTTAAGCATTATTATTTATACATGAACTTAACCTATACTGATGTGTGTATTTTCTATTACGTTTAAGAACTTATATTTTTGGAAAATTCAACATTTCCCCTCCCCATTTGACCATAAAATCATCCTTTATTATTTAACATTTTTGGTTTTAGACTTAGCGTTGCATTTAACACCAACGACACTAGCCTAGTCCCATTATACCCATTTTAAGTCTTTTAGGATCATTATAATCATATTTGATATATCACATTTCACTTTTCTATTTTTCGTAATTCGTACGTTTAAGCTTTATGCGTATTTAACCTACGATTTTAGGTTTTAACAACGTTTACACACTCCGTTAAACTTATACTCATCTATAATTTTGTAGAGTCTATTGATAACTTTCAACATTTCCCACCAGGTTTATATTTTCGATACCAGGTTTTAAGATTCATGATTTAAATACTTAACGTTAGCAATTACCAGGACCAAAACACACTACGTAAAACACTAGATAATATCAAAACTCACCTAGTCACCCTATATTTTATTATGAATGAAATCTTAGTGATTCACCAAGCCTTGATGGCTTGGTGATAAGTCTTGATGCATTAGGATGAATACATGTGTTTACTTACATGTTAAGACTTGGAAAATATCTTAAAAACTAACCTCCTCATTTATACTTTATATATACTTCCATATTATGATAAGAAAACTCATTTACTCTTTGTTTCATCACCAAAAACCAACCATCATCATAATTCGTAGCAATTTCATCTTTGATCTCCAAGTTATAAGTCCTATATCCTTTCTAAAGCTCTTGTCAAGCTTTACATGATCCAAGTTATAGTTTCTTCATTCCATGGTTGATTTGTAGGCTATAGGTACAAGATGATTAGAAAAAGATTAGAAGTATTATTTCAAGTGATCCTAAGTTGAATTCAAGAGTTGCAAGAGCTATGAAAGCTAGGATGTTGTTGAAGGATTAAAGTTGGTGATTTTGTTCTTGTCCTAGTTTCCCTTTTTGAGGCCAAAAGTTGTAATAGATCTCTTACTCATGTTTATTTCTATGATTTCATACTTATATGCTATATATTATATATATATATATATATCTATTATATATATATATATATATATATATATATGATTTTTATATTGATCATGTTGTACAAACTCTTAAGAACACAAGTAAAACTTGCTTATGATGTTATGTAATACCCTGTTAGCAAACTAATGAAACAAATAGACTTATGCTATAAAATTCGACAAAACCATGAACCTAAGACCTTAAATAAACCTATATAGTTAACATATCCAAGCAATCACAAGGAGTTTAGCCTAACATGGCTATGACATACATAGTTTCAATAGTAATATGAAATGAAACTTTAGAAAGAATACGCCTTGAATGGGATATATAGATTACACACTGTCACTAGCACCAAATATTCTAAGACTCCAAATTCTATAACTTCCTACAAATCAAACCCCAGGATTCATGCTCCAATTGATGTTATTGGCTGAGATTCATGGATTATTTTTGTAGGTACAAAGTTCAATTGATCGGTTTTTTTATTAGTGGTATCAAATGAGATAAAAGAGGGTGGATTAAATAAGCTGGAGACTGACCAGCTTGAAGTACGCCGCGCACTTCTAGATAAAGCCGGTACTTGTGTGTTTACTTAGCACCAAAGTGTTATAATTGAAATGAAGACCGCCGTACATATTATTAAGATCGACGTGCTTTATGTGATTATTCATATTGTATATCTTCCAACGCTTCACGTAACAGGCGTACTATTTGCTAAGACTGACATACTTTAAGGCTTCTATACTTTATTTATTCATGACTCCAAGAATTTGCATTTCTTTTATGATATACGGATATATTATTGTATGCTTCTAAGATCCTTCATCGAGTGAACACGAAATGGTATTTTATGCTTTTAAGTATCGAAAGTTCACAAAAACATTGTAAAATTAATACATATAGAATATATGTATAAACGGCGTTATATGGATAAAACAGCCAATCATTTTAATGCGGAGTAGTGTGAACAATCGTTTTGGATAAACGAGATAGCAGGAATTTATCAAATGCAAATACAACAACCATGAGTTCCTTCTCTGTGATTGTGTATTTTTGTTGAGCTGCATTTAATGTTTTTGCACGTAGATCGGGTGAAAATGTGTTTTTCCATCTTGCGGCCAGGGCTGCGCCAACGGCACTTGTCACTAGCATCACACATTAACTCAAGCGAAAGATTCCAGTTTAAGCGTGATGATGGTTTATGTATGTTTTTCTTTCAATATTTCAAATGCTTTATTACATTCTTCATTGAATTCGAATTGAGTATTATTTTCAAGAAGTTTGGTTAAAGGTCGAGTTATTTTAGAGAAATCTTTAATGAATCGTGGGTAAATCCGTGACCTAGGAAAATTCTAATCCTTTGATGCTAGTAAGGGGTGGAAGCTTAGCTATGACTTCAATCTTTGCTTTGTCAACTTCCATCCGCTCCAGAACACTTTGTGTCCGAGCACAATTCCTTCTTTAATCATGAAGTGACATTTTTCCCAATTGAGAACTAGATTAGCTTCTTCACATCGCTTGAATATTTTATCCAAACTGACAAGATAATTTGCAAACAAATTTCCAAATACAGAAAAGTCATCGATGGATTTTTCATTCATGTCATGAAATATTGCAATCATGCATCTCTGAAAGGCAACGTGCATTTTATAGACCAAAAGGCATTAGTTTGTAAGCGTATGTTCGAATGGACAAGTATTTGTTTTCTTGATCAATTAGATTGATGAAAATATCCAGAAAAACCATCGAGGAAACAAAAATACTCATTTCCTGGGAGTCTTACTAGCATTTGGTCCATGAAGGGTAAAGGAAAGTGATCTTTGGCAGTTGCCTCATTGAGTTTTCTGCTGTCAATACAGACATTACAGCCAATAATGGTTCTAGTAGGAACTAGTTCATCTTTTTCATTGGTAACTACGGTTATACCACCTTTCTTTGGTACACAGTGAATAGGACTGACCCATGGGCTATCAGCAATTGTATATAATATTCCAGCGTCAAGAAGTTTTGTTACTTAATTTTTAACAATTTCTTGCATGTTTGGATTTAGTCGCTTTTGTTTTGAACAACTGGTTTCTTGTCATCAAGCATCTGAATTTTGTGCTTGCAAAAGATAGACAGATACCAGGTATATCTGATGTTCTCCAAGCAAAAGCTCATTTGTGGTTTTTAAGGAAAGTGATTAAGTCTACTTTGTTTTTGTACGAGAATTCAGATGAAATGATTACTGAAGTAAGGATGTGCCTTCTAGAAATGTGTATTCTAGATGACTTGGAAGAGGTTTAAGTTCAAGATCCGTAGGAGGTTCTTCAAGAGATTCTTTTATTTTATGATCAGAATTGAATGTGATCTTTTCGAAAGTTATTTCTTTTTCTTGCCCAGGTTTGATATATTCTTCGATATTCATAGCCACGAATTTGTCAAACTCTACAAAGATTTCTTCTTCGAAGATGGTTCCTTACATTGAATAAAGAATTTCACCTTCCTTGCTAGTAGAACATGAAATCTTCTTCAGAATTTCATCTATGACGTCAATGCTGAAACAAGTGTCATCATTAGCACATGAATGCTTCATTCTTGAATTGATTGAAAAGGTTATTTGATCTTCTCAATTCGATATTGAGTTTCTTTTGTTTAACGGGATTGTTGCATGCGGTGTGCAAGAATAGTCTTCTCAAAATGAGAGGAACTTTATTGTCTTCCTCCATCACAAGGATGACAAAATCTACTTGGAATGTAAACTTACCGACTTCAACTAACATATTTTCAGCTATCCCAACAGGATATTGAAAAGATAGGTGCTAATCGAACACTCATTTTGGTAGGTTTTGGAGTTTCAAGAGATAGTTTTGCATACAAAGAGTATGGCATGAGATTTATACTACGCGAAGATCGGCCAAGGCGTTGCAAGAGAATATCTTGCCAAAAAGTACGACGAATGAGGAAACTTCTTAGGTCTTCGAGTTTAGGTGGTACTTTGTTTGAATGATTCTGAAGATTCGTTAGCTTAGGAAAGTTTCGATTTTCTTTTTAAGTTTATGTTTATGCTGACGAGTTTCTTTCATAAATTGGCCATAATTTGGCATTCCTACAATAACATCGACAAGAGGTACATTGATTCTAACAGCACGAATCAAGTCTAAGAATTTCCCATATTGAGCTTGTCACACCCCAAATTACATTTTGCGGTGGAATGGAATTCTGATGGGATGACTGTCATAGCATCACAATCAGTTATATTGAGCGACCTAAGTGTCGTTTTGAAAATACATCGTTTGATTTATTAAAAACATGCAGAGTTACAAAAGATAGGTCCCAAATGAAAATCAACATGTGCGGAAAAATAAGTTTGGTATAAGTCAAACGATGTTCTTAAGTTGCAAATGTATAAATCCATGTGAGCGTCGTCGCGACGACTATATATCACATGCATGCCATGAAGTGAATATGCCTTAGTTACCTGAAAATACATTGCTAAAAGTGTCAACACAAAGGTTGAGTGAGTTCATAGTGTTTATGTAAATGTTTAATCGACTACCACAAGTATAGGCCATGTATGACAAATATATGCAAAAATGATACAATTGCTCTAAGCACATGACCCGATTTGGGTGATGTTAGCCCCAGAGTGTTTTGCCAAACAACTCAATAATGATAAAATGAAATGCATCAGTATGACGGTTGGGATCCACCAACGGATGGAGGTCACCCTCAATAGATCTATTCACTCACCCTCGCTTCTATGAAATTAACGGTTCATGTTATGTAATAGGGACATTTAGCTGGCATATGAGGTAACTTAAGCAATGTAATGAATTTGATATACTTGGTATCGTAATAAAAATGATGTGCAATGTATTCTCCCCGTAGGTTTGAAATAAAGTATAAACTTGAATAAAACGGGGCTATGAAAACTCACATTGTGATAATGATGATATAATGGCATCTTGAAATGGTATGACCTCGACCGTGACCTATTATGAATGATATGTTCTAATGTAAATCATGAAACAATGTCGTGCATGTAAATCCACATGTAATCATACCTACTTGTACGCTTTTAAAATAGAATTTATCGTCGAAATATATGTTTATGACATCTCGTCATGTTATAAAATACTTTACAAGTATTTACGTTGAAATGATATCTTACGAGAATCATTTAATGATTTATTATGAAATTATAACTTTTAGTCGTAAAATAATGTCGTTGAAATTTTCATGAAAGTGACAAACGGCTTGGAAAAGCTAGTCGTAAATGGTGCACGTCGGTGTGTTAGAAACGAACTCAACGGTTTTGGGAAGCTTGTATCATTATCTCAAAGTTTTAGCATTTAAGTTTTCATCCTAGAGGTCTCGATCACGGAGAAAAATATAGGTTAAGTATGGTACTTGTGTCCAAAATATCGTTTAAGGGTGGTGTTTCAGCAAAGTTTAAGTGACCGATATTTTATTAGTTACAACTCCGCTTTGACAAATGGTCGGACATTTTGGAAAATATGCTGTGGCGAATTACTTTTACTAGAAGACATCATGTTATAAAAAGTACTACGTCAATGTTAAAAACGACCCTCAACATGGTCACTTGTTTGCGTACGTAGGTTTGTCTAATAGAAATATATTAGTTTTTCTTATATAATAAAGTTACGGCAACTTTGTGTATACGTGTGTAATTTAATCATTACAAGTCCGTTTCTACGTTTATATGTCATAGTTTAGTATCAAAGTATACTAATATATATTTTTGATAAATGGACACAATTTATAACGTAAGCCTCATTTTTGACTTCGTAAAAGTGGACGTAACATGCTTGAATTTTCAGAAAATTATAGTTTTAGTCCCTAACTTGAAAAATTCATAACTTCGTTATTGTCTCCGTTTTACCCCAATCCGTTTTCAAGCTAGGCCAAAATTTTCTCTACTGTCGAGATTTCGATTTCAAAAATATGAACAGACCCTTTAGAAAACTTGTCGAAATATATGAGTTTTCTCGCATGGAAACCTATTCTAACCAATTCAAAACAACTCCGAAGCTATTCTAATCCTACTATACACCTTCTTAAGGTCATGGGTTCTAGAATCACCAAAAGTGATATATTACAAGGAGTAATTATAGGATGACATAAATATATATAACTCTTAAAAACAATGAAAAAGTGGTATAAATATCATTATGACTTGCATGTTTTCCTTAAATATGATGAAATGAACACAAAATAGATATGAAATATGAATATGAATATGAGATGCTTACTAGTAGCTTGATGAGGTTTTATGAACAAAGGATTAATCCTAAACAAGGTTTTATTTCACAACCTTAATCAAGAGTGTAACTAGATTGTAATAAACTTGACTAGAAAAGTTTTTGAGAATTCCTTCTTGATCCTAATGGATGGCGGTTGGGAGGAGAGAGGAAGAAAGAGTTTTTACTTTTTCTTTGTGATATTTTGATCTATGTAGTTGTATATAGTATAAAACAATATATAAGTGCAAGATATTTATGTCAAGTGTGTGGTCAGTCATCCCAATTGGGTCGACATTCTTAAACAAATAAAGAGTAGATGAGTTTTGTTTTATCAATTAAATGTAGAAGTGTAGGATGAATGTGTGTAGATATTTAGGATAATTAGTAACTTGTGTATGTATTTAAGGATTTAAGGTAGCGTTAGCTAAAAATAAATTTTAATGGATCAAAATAGAATATATTGAAGTCATAAAATTTATAAAAATATATTCCTTACAAAAATTGAGTGAAATAATAATTATTGGGTAGTATTTACGAAAACACTTCGTCGTATATTATAAATATAACCTTATATACAAAATAAATTTAAAACATGGGTAAACTAATAATATATAATTTTATAGTCTTAAAATGGTATAAAAATATATTAGGATTATTTTGGAAGTGTGGGATCAATATTCCAAAATAAATGTTTACGCGATAGCGTTTATTTAATAGGAAAATAAACGTTTCATGAAAAATGCAAATCCATGCATGGCCGATATGAAATGATATTGATGATGATGTAGACTAATCTAGTCTATATGAAATGTCCTTGAGATGATATTCCATGAATACAGCAGCTTAACCCTCCAGGTTCAGCGCGTATTTAATATTCGTAAACCTAGTTTACGTAAAATAATGAATAGTGACTCATGAATAGTGATTTTCTCAGGGAATGAATAGTGTTTTGTGAATAGTAAAATTTTGAAATACCCTTACAAAATATCAAATCGACTTCGAAAACGATGAATAGTAAAATGATGAATAATGCCGATGAATAGTAAATTCCCAAGATGAATAATGAAATTTTCAAATTTTGTAAAATGACCTGAAATTACGAGTTGTCATTCAGCCCATCAAAAAGGTGAGTCCCTGAATTCAGTCCATGTTAGGTTCTACGGTGTTATTGGTGGTGAAGGTGAGGATATTTGAGTCGCATAGGGTGGTCCATTGTTTTTAAGAATCGTACCAGCCTTTCCAAGGCGGGACTTTGAGCATAATCTGTTGCCAACTTGAAATTCTAATGGTTTGCGACTTATGGAACATACTTCCAATATTTTGTGTCGTATATCGACATAGCTTATCTAGCTATGTGTTGTTACCTTGATTCTTGATTTGTACGATTACTTTGTTGTTTCATGAATTAGTTATGGACTAGTGAGTTGGACTTTCTCGATTTTTGCGTGAATAAGTGATTGACACCTCAACCATAGAGTGCCTCAATTGGTGTAATCAATATGTTCATGTGTTGACTATTGTTGTAAGGGAACTTGTCGATGAAGAATGATTTGCCTAAACATTTCTAGAAATCATGCCTTGGTATATCTTGAAATGTTGGAATTGTTCTCTACTTTCGACCATTGGTAGGATCTTGGAGGTGGTACTTATGTCATAATAGATTCCATGGGAAGAGTGAAATGATTATGAGAAGTCTAAGATGAATCGAATAGCTTATAATAGGTACAACTAGAATTGATACCACGTGACTCATGCCAAATTTCAAAATGTTAAGTCTATGAAAAGGACCTTGAAATAGATTATGGGTAACAGTTGTGATTCCTAGCGCTTCTAGTTCTAGCGAATGTCATGACTTGGGTCTTCCTTGCCTAAGGTGTTTAGTCTCCATGACTAAGGTGTTTATTGTTTGATTATCAAAGTGTTTCCATGCTATATGTTGTCAAGTCACAAAACCTTAAATATTTAAGTGATGTGGTGTGGTGGTTGATTTTGAGACTTGTTGTTTGAATATTGAGTGCTTCTAAAATAATTTATCACTTAGATTTTTATCATGCTAGCATAGACATAGATATCAGCTTATACTATGTCAAAGAATGTTTGTTCTAATTTTACTTGTAGATGGAGTGTCATCGATTGTCGATATGTTCAAACTGTTGTATCTCTTGATGTAGAAGTGAGGTTACTTGGAATTTCTAGAGAACACAATGCCTTAGGGGGAAGTTTATATCAATAATAACCTTAACAACCAAATTTTCCTTTAAGGAAAACTCATTGTAGGAAAGTCCACATATTGTTGAGGCCATGTTTAAATTAATGTTCGTAGTCTTGGTTGAAGACTTGGTTTATCCCTATAGTGTTGCTTAGTGTATTAGCCGTACTAAAATGTTGTAACTTCGGTCAGTGATGCTTTTGAAATGATATATTTTGGCTTCTAGTCCAAAGATAGTGGTTCGGAATGTCTCGTGATGTCTTAAGATTTTTGTTGGGTTTTGAAACATCTTACTACATACTTCTAGTCCTTGTTGGAAATTCTGAAATTCTTCCATTGTTTTATTGTATCGAGGAATCCTCCCATGTAGATGGTATAGGAAGCCTTTCTAAAAAGGTCACTCGTCAAATTCTAACCTTCGGTGAGTGAGGGATGAATAGCGTGGCTTCTATAGAGTGTTAACAAAAGAAATGTTTATGAACGATTTATCTGTTTACAAATCCTTGCTTTTGAGTGATGATTGTTTTAAGAGATTTGAAATGATGCTTGTTACTTTCATGACATAATTCTTCCTGGATTATACATAGGTGATCGAGGCTATGTATAATGAGGATAAATGATGTGATGCTTGGTTTTGTTGAAATGATATTATGTTCCTCGAGAGTTTTAGATGGTATTCAACGTTTTTGTTTTGTAAGATAATGGCTCAATAATTTTTCAGAGTAACATGAAAATTGTTTCGCATGATGATATTAAATAATTGATAAAATGATCGAAAGCCAATTGATAGGGTGGTAACGAAACAACTTGTTTAAAACTTTATGAAACCATGTTTCTAAGATGGTAGAATAGCTTGAAATAAAATTAAGTGAAATAATGTTATGAAGTAGTAGCAAAGTAACTTGAAATATAATTTGTTGAATGGTTTGTAGGATACATGAGAGAACCTCATAGAGTGGTAATAGTCTTCTAATTGGTCAAGAATAAAGTTAGCCTAACCCCTAGTAAGATAGTGATGTATTTCGCGGAAATGATTGGAAGTGGGGGAATTGGAATAGAAATGAAATAAACAAAGGTTGTGATTATCGTGGAGATAATAAATGATGATTACATTAGCTAGAAAGGTACTTATTATCTGTTCCTGTTGGTAGTCTAATCATGTCTCAAGTGTAAAAGCAAATAGGTGGTCTAGTGGCAATAGCCTAGAACTCTCACGTCCTCAAACCTATGAGATGGTGTAGTGTCTATAGTCTTAGTGATAGATGGTAATGGTGTGTTAAATCATGCACGCTTCCCAAGTGGCAAATCAAATGTATGACTAATAGGTCCATTAGGACTAAGCACATGCGTCTACCAAATGGTATGATCTGTCCCAACGAATGATAAAAATTGTCCGATCCTACATGAATCAATGGTGATCATGATGGTGTAGGTGCAACTTAGTCCTCCTAAAAGGGTTGGTCTCATCATCGATGTTATGGGTGTTGAGTCAACGATGTTAAAATTGTGATAGGGAATGACGAGAATTCTCCATGTCAAGTGATGTGAGTATGATGGGATGGGTATCTGAAGGCATGAATGTGACAATCGATTTGAAATGAATGTAAATGACCCGCATATTGTGCGTATAAAACCGCATGTATAGTGACTATGCACTTATGATGAAATGATGAGATGCTATGATGATGTAGTTATAGTCTAGGGTCAATGATATAACCTAGTTCTCTATAGCACGAACTTGATGCCCATCACACCCCAAATTACGTTTTTGCAGCGGAATGGAATTCCGTGGGATGGCTGTCATAGCATCACAATTACGGTTATATTGAACGACCTAAAGTGTCGTTTTGAAAATACATCGTTTGATTTATTAAAAACATGCAGAGTTACAAAGATAGGTCCCAAATGAAAATCAACATGTGCAGAAATAAGTTTGGTACAGATCAAGCGATGTTCTTAAAGTGCAAATGTATAAATCCATGTGAGGGCGGCGTCGTCACGCACGACTCTATGATATGTCCACATGCATGCCATGAAGTGAATATGCCTTAATTGAAAATACATTGCTAAAAGTGTCAACACAAAGGTTGAGTGAGTTCATAGAGTTTATGTAAATGTTTAATACGACTACCACAAGTATAGGCCATGTATGACAAATATGTCACAAAAATGATACAATTGCTCTAAGATCAACCATATGTGAAACAAAAGTGAAACTTTTGTATCAAATAGTGTGAAAATATGGGTAATATCAATGTTGATCCATGTTGATCAATATGAAACAAAGTGAAAAGTGAAGTTGTACCAAGTGATGCATCTCACTAGCGTCCTTGATGACTATAGTTTTTGATGAATACAAGCCATTGCGATGATTCAATATGCTGATTAAATGCCTATAAGAGCGTGTTGCTATATATGAACAACGTGCTAAATTTGGAGTTGACCACTCGTGTGAGCAGGGAAATGGATGAAAATGCGTACAATTATTGAAAAAGTAATTTTAGTGTTAAAAGCAAGAGTTAAACTCGCTTACATGAAATCTTTCTAACCACTGGCAAAAGAAACAAGAACTTCAAGGAAAATGTTATGATGCTTGAAAGCAGAATTTAGTGCTAAGGAATCAAACTTTTGAATGATTTTTTCTAATCAAAACTTTGAAAACAAGCTTGAAAATAATTATGTACAAAAGGAAATACCATTAATTGCTCACATGATCACTAAGCATAGAGTTCTAAGTGACAAACATAGTGTTGCCTAGTTGATGAACCAAACCCTGAGGCTTGTAAAAAGGCTAGAAAGCTCATAGGAACTGATGCATGGTAATGAAGATCCTTAAGCTAGAGCAAAACCTAGTTCTTGTTGAGTGCGAGGAAGATAAATGTCGGATGAAGTCACTAGGGAGAAAATATGAATAAGAAGCTTGAAGATCAGTGTAAAAAGAACAAGATAACGATAAAACCCATGATTACACTAAGGAAAATTGGACTATCATAAACATGTTTAAGCCCTCGGACTCTATTGACGAACAAGTGTTCTGGAAAAAGGATATGGACTTCCAAAAATTTGAAAATCTTGTTGAAAGAATCCTTGTAGGAAATTCCTAAGCGCATGTGTATCCTCCAAATACACCAATGCATTTAGTTCCTAGAAATATTGCCACTAAGAGCAAGACCTTAATCAGTCAATATGTTATTCTTCAACTATTTGTCGATTTTGAGAAAACTTGTAAGAAAAGGATCACTCCTTTGGGATACTGCGGGGAAGGGGTTTTGAGCAAACAAAAGAATGCTATCTAACTGAGGTCATGCCTTTCTTTAAACTACTAAAAGATCATTTTGAGAGTCTTAAAAGGGGATAAAATCAGATATTAAAGAAATGGAAAAGGAATTTGATGCAATTATAGTTGAGGGTTAGTAACTATGGAGAATTAAAATATATAATGAGATTGAGAGGAGGAAGAACTTGCATACCTTGAATGAAGAATCTTATTTAGAATGTATTACTCAAGATGTGTTTTACGCTACGAATTGTTCCATTAATGCTCCGATTTCATGAATTATGTTGCTTTCCCTGAAAGTCTCCCATGATCGTGTCATTGAGCTTGAAAAAACTAATTCTAAATTGCATGAAAATGTGTTTATGATGATCCTTGATAACACGGTGAAACATTTTCTAAATTGGAAGTTGAGCATCTTGCTTTGCAATTAAAATATCAACATCTAAGAGAAAATGCTAAAACACTCAAATATCGAACATCCTCAGCCGATGCTCTGAATTTGATGCGGAGTTTTAGAAATTAACAGCGTGATGGCGAGATTCAAGCTCATTGTAACTGCGATGTCGAAGATT
>OU343220.1:287815612-287881321 GCA_910596185.1 Chrysanthemum makinoi | reverse complement strand
GATCCAATTTCCTCCAAACGGGTGATGATTTTTGCCAAAGCTAGAAAACGAAGCTGTGGTTTCTGTTAGCAAGGAAGACGACTAATGCTTTAGGCTCTCATAGGCCGTATTTTTGGGATTGTTTCCCTTTGTTTCTTGTTTGATTGTTTAGTGTTTATTTGTTGGTCTCTTTCCAGCAGTTTTCAGAAATTAAGTGTCTATAGTTTGAAACTAACAAGAAGGAACTAAATATGATTTGTAGGCTAATTAACAGCCAGTTTGTAATTATATTGGGCTTTGTTTGCAGTTTAATGTTAGTATTTTTTTATATCTCTTAATGTTTCATATCGCATAGAATTATGATGTTAACGTGTCACGCGGCCTAAATATCCAAAGCTACAAAAGACGACGTCTCTACCAAACTTATGCACTCAATAACTCATCCTTACATTATTACATATGTGTTCTTTGTTAACCATGTGGCATTATTATAACATCTAGTGCTCTAGTGCCTTCAAACATGCCCAAATCTCAGCCATCAGAAATGAAAATAAAATCAAAGTAAAGAATATGATTTGTTCATACTAAAAGAGAAATGCAAGATTATGTTTACCTACTATGGATTGAGACAGAACACAAGCCCAAGACCTTATTCTGTTTTTTCATTGGTGACATAATGCTATTATATGTTAAGGTGGAACATTTGAAAGAGACCTTAGTTAAATAAATACAAGGATGAAGAACAGTGTGAAAAGTAGAATGCTTGCTTTTGAGCATACTATAAATCGTGGACTCGCACTCAATTTGCATGTTTAACTAATGTCTCTTTCAAACGTTATCTCGCTTTGGTATTGCACGTAACGTTGACTGCCAAAGAGCATTAAGCAACACATGGATTGGTGCACATTATACTTTTCTACCCTTTCAACATTCTCATCTGCACTGCAGCCCTGTTTGCTTCATTCACCAAAATAAGGCAAAGACTGTAGAATATGGTTCGAGTGTAAAAAGAAGTCTTAACAAACTAAACCATGAGCAAGCGTGAGGGTTGAAACTTATAGTTTATTCTTTGCTTTTGATAGTTGTGTTTGCCTTTCAAGTTAGTGCATAAAGCAAGATAAGTGGTCTTTCCATTCCATAGTGACAGGCTAAATTAACCAATGAAATAAACTCGTTCCTGTTACAATATATTCTTAAAAAGAAGACTTACCATTCATGACCTAATTCCTGATCTTTTTAAATACATCCAAAATATGTCTGCATTTTTATATTGAATGAGATCAGATACAATATTACAAAAGAAAAAGTTAGTGTAAAGACACCTTTATGATGCTGTCTTAGTCTAATGTCTATGACAAGAACCAGATTTCTTTTTTTGAAGTTTTCTTGATCAATCTCTGTTGGTTATGCCATCTGCTTATGTACCCTGAACCGGTAAAAAACCAGCTGGCTAATAGGATCCCATTAACACTTTAAAATGCATAATCTAATCAGCACTTAACATGTACGATGTGGGCATGTGGGTATAGTAGGTGTACGAAGATACGGAATGTCAAGAATAAACAATGTTACAAGTGTCTTTAAACAACAAATGTCATGCTGGCCAAGCTTCTAAGGGTCTACTGTATCATTTCACACCATTTCAGTTTTTGACGACTGTCATCTCTTTGGTAAACTTACATTATCTTCTGTGACACAATGGTGAATTCCGTATGCGAAACTATTTACTAAGAAAAGAAAGTATTAAGAATGTTGTAGAACATCTCCTCGCTGATGACTTTACCTAATGTTTTTGGAAAACTGAAGCTCGACCAATGTAAATGATCAGTTTTTATATTATATCTCATCCTTAGAGAAAAATCAACGCGATTTAGTGCCTTTACGTAATGAAACAATAGTGGTTTATAGTGCTTTGTGAGTGTTGAGCATTGTTAGATTATAGAAAGCTAGTGACATTTATATGTCATGCACCCTATCTTGACCTACCCAACCAGAAAAGATGATTGCACATTGATATTATTTAGCCATAGAGAAAAAGCTTCCTCATTTAATAATATTTTTCCAAATATAGCAAGTGATCAGCAAAACTTGGGTATAAATACACTAGATGCATGTCATAAGCAAATCATCAGAAAGCGTAGCACATCTAACACTTGACAACATTCTCATCAGAGTCCCTTTTCTATCCTCCACTGTCATATTTCTTTCTTGAGCAAATGACTAACAAAAATGGAGTTGAGTGGAGTATTAGGGTGGATGATGGTTCATCGGTGGTTCTTGAACCTGAGAACAAATATAGAATGATGAGAATATGGGACGGTTTAAAGGGGTTAGTGGTGAGGTTTTTTAAGAGAGTGTGGATGTTTTTTAAGAAGGCATGGGATTTAGGCGTCGATGACCCAAGAAAATTCTTCCACTGTCTTAAAGTCGGGGTAGCTTTGGTGGTCGTTTCTATGTTTTACTATATGAGACCTTTGTACGATGGTGTTGGTGGCAGTGCCATTTGGGCTGTTATGACTGTTGTTGTCGTCTTCGAATATACTGTTGGTAGGAATTCTTATTTTTACTCTTAGACTCATGCATGCATTAGCCAATCTTTGTTTTACTTTAAGAATACATGCTAATGTATAAATATTTCAGGTGGAACTTTGTACAAGTGTTTGAACAGAATTTGTGCCACATTTCTTGCTGGTTTTCTTGCACTAGGGGTTCATTGGATTGCTAGCCACTCAGGCCACCGATTTGAACCATATATCATGGGGCTATCTATATTTATATTAGGTAAATTCAAAAAAATCAATTAATCGTTAATTAGCATAATAGTATTGCCTAAGTTTTACTAACTAATGTTTATTTTACAGCCTCTGCTACAACCTTTTCAAGATTTATCCCTGTGGTTAAAGCTAGATACGACTATGGTTGCACCATCTTCATTCTTACATACAGCTTGGTCTCAGTCTCGGGGTATCGGGTAGACGATCTTCTACACGTGGCTCATGAAAGACTGTCAACGATAATCATAGGGACTTGTTTGTGCATTATCACTAGTATGCTTGTTTTCCCTGTTTGGGCCGGTTTGGAGCTCCATATGCTGATCCCTCGTAACATGGATAAGCTTGCGAAATCCCTAGATTGTAAGTACTAGTAACATACCAATAATAATGTAATAGTACATGTTAGCAGTTTTCCAACTTTTAACTAATAACCAAATATTTCTATAACAGGTTGTGTAGCTGACTATTTTGGTCATGGCGACGAGGAATCTAAGAAAAAATTACAAGGGTATAAATGCGTGTTGAATGCGAAAGCATCAGAAGAATCAATGGCAAATGTTGCTAGATGGGAGCCTGCACATGGTCGGTTTAATTTCCGTCATCCATGGAAGAACTACCTCAAAGTTGGTGCATCGTCGCGCAGTTGTGCTTATTGCATTGAAACACTCACCAGTTGCTTGGAATCCAAGGATAAGGTAGATACCAACTTTTGGTCTTTTCAATCTTATCACCTTTTCTACTCAAATTCGAAGAAATATTCTAAAGAAATTTTATTGATTGTTAATACAGGTTCCGGAAGCAATAAAGAACCATCTTGGTTCTGCATGCATGAACTTAAGTTCAAGCTCATCAAATGTTATGGAAGAACTTGCAAATACTGTAAATACAATGACAAGATCAGCAAAGATAGATATGGCAGTTGAAGATATGAAAAACGCGGTTGAGGAGCTACAAAATGACTTAAAAACCCTTCCAGACTTGTTGATCAAATTACCACACGACAAGGAGAAAGACGAGCTAGTTCCAAGTGAAGTTACAGTAGTGCCACTTATGGATGTGATCCCTGTAGTGAGTTTTGCATCTTTACTGATTGAAACCGCTTCAAGGATTGAAGAGAACCTTGTTAAAGCAGTAGAAGAGTTAGCAGAATCAGCTCAATTTAAGCAACCAGAAGATGGAAAAAAGCCCAAACAAAATTCCAACACCGCCAAGATTGTCTCAGACGAAGAAAATGCTACTGCCCTTGAACGTGTATAAGTATATACAACGTTGACTGTCTTATTTTCCGACAGAAGTCAAAGATCTAATAGCATAAACAAAAACAATGATGGGATCCTGATGAACCCGACACAGGCAGTCCCTAGTGATAGCGCAAAAACTGACCATCTGGGTTGTTGTCTAGTGTTTTTATTTATTAGTTTTGTTGCTTTTTGTGCAACAAGAAAAGAGACTTATTATTAACCGTACGTACATAAATATAATGATATCTGTTAAACTAAGTGGAGAAAGAGTCGACTTGCACTGACTTGTAGCTAATCTTAAAGTTTGTTCACCACTAGGTTCGTGTGGGTCGTACAAACTCGTACTTGTTTCTTTATGCTAATCTTATTCTTTGGCGTGACAGATTTTAAGATGTCAACTAGAAATGGCAACATCATTATATTGGTAGCTAGGATTGGGTTTCAATGGCCGGTTTGAGGACAGAGGGCGATTTATTGACAGTAACGAGTACTAGTTTAAGGTACTCGATGTTTAGTAAATTTGGGTAAAGGATGCGTCATACGATCTATGTTTCTGAAGAAATGCTAAGACTGAAGTGACTCAGTACTTGTTGGGATCTTTCTAACTTACTTCAAAATATACCAAAATAATAAGAACAATTTAAAGGTAAAATGCTTTATTATAAATCTGTCATCATCTTTGTTCATACATAAAACTAACTATATATACATGTTGAAACGGTACAAGTAAAGGTTGGGTTGGTTCGTTTGTCCAACAGGCATGTCCCTTAGATTCTGTAAGTGCCTAATAACCGTTTGTAACTGCCATTTGACTTTCATGGTTTGACTTTGTTAGATTGGGATTAACCCAATATTCTCCCCCTTAATCACAATCGCTTTGTCGTAGATCTTTGATTCCAATAAGTTGTCTCATTGTTAGAAACTTGATCTTCGGTAGTGCTTTTGTGAGTATGTCAGCCTTCTGATATTCTCCACTTATGAATTCGACTTGTAAATCTTCTCTTTCGATGCATTCTCTTATGAAGTGGCATTTTATATCAATATGCTTACTTCTTCCATGAAATACGGGGTTCTTCATTAGTTCTATGGCGGACTTGTTGTCAACCATTATTGTAACATTTTCTTCATGTGTGTGTGTAAGCTTGCTTAGTAATCTCTTTAACCATAATACTTGTGTTGCTGCTGCTGTTGCTGCAATAAATTCGGATTCACATGATGATAGTGCTACCGTACTCCTGCTGATTGGTGATTCACCATAGTAGAATATAATTCCAGTAGTTCCTTTTCCTTTTTGAGTGTTGACTCCGTAGCTACTGTCACTATAACATTGTATCTGGTTTCCTCCATTATGTTTGTAGGTGATTCCATAGTCTTTTGTTCCTTTTACATAGCGTAGTACTTGCCTTATAGCCTTCATGTGTTGTTCCTTTGGTTCTTGCATAAAACGACTAAGTAATCCAACGGAATAACTTAAGTCAGGTCTTGTATGTAGCATATATCTTAAGCATCCAATTAAACTTCTATATTTAGTTGAGTTGACCATTATTCCTTCAGTGTTTTTTGCCAGTCTTGTTCTTGGATCCATGGGTATTAGAGTTTCGTTGCAGTCTGTCATTCCAACTTCCTTTAGGATCTTGCTTGCGTAGGCGGATTGTTTTATTGATATTTCACCTCCAGTTTGTGTGACTTCAATTCCTAAATAGTAAGATAATAATCCTAGGTCACTCATCTCGAATTTTTCTTCCATTTGTGCTTTGAACTTGATAAGGATTTAAAACGTACACTTTTAAGGGGTCATTTAAGCCCTTAATCGCCCACTTTTATATCCGTTACTGCTTAATTTCGTTCCTTTTAACTTTTTAGGTCTCTTGGAAGCAAAATGCTGAAATGATGCATATTTGGACGAAAAGGAGTGAAAATGAAAAAATGGCTCAAGATCGAAGACACTCAAGCCTGTGAAAGCTGACGGCGTCCCAACCAAAGGCGAGCCGTCGTCTCTACGGATTAATTAAAATACATCTGACGACTCAGGAGACTTTTGCTAAAATACACCTGACGGCGTCAAGCTTTGAAGAGGAAGGGCGTCTCCAAGACTTTTCATCTCAGATGACCCAGATCCAGAATCAGACGACGTCCCTGCTAAAGCCCGACGGCGTCACAACTACAACGTGACGCCGTCCCAACGATAACTTGGCCAAGACGAAAACCCTAATGACGGCGATCTGGCGGCGTCCCACCTATAAGGCGACGCCGTCGCAAGTGTAAATCTATATATAGAATTTGATTTTTCGTTTTTAAAGGTAGAATTGTGGAGTAAAAACCCTAAACGTTTATAGTCCGACTTGGACAATATCTTAGGGTCCCAAACCCTATTTTACACATCAAGATAAGTGTTTTATTCCATTGATTTCATTATGTCTTCCATTGAATGTGTGTATGCTTGCTTGTTTAACATGTCCGACTAAATTTCTTGTGTGTTTGCTTAGATCTATGAAACCTAGTTGTTAATTATGAAACCTATCGCTGTGTTTAAATGCTTGAGTAATCTTTGCGAACATTAGTTTATGAATCACTTAAAGGATTTCGTAGTCTAAACATCCAAACATAACCTTTAGGTTAGTTTATGAGACATCTAGCGGATTTCGTAGGCAATAACCTTAAGATATTATCAAAGAGTTAGGGCATAAGCATTCCCTACGACCTTAGAAAACACAACGCGTTAAGAATAAGGACGTGACAATTCAACCACCAATAAAAGATAACTAGGGAGTAATAGTATCTAGGTAAACACATTTTTAATCATCATACGAGCACACATAAAAAAGACATAGACTACCCGTAGTAATAGATAATTAGAATAGTAAAGTAATCGGTAGAAGTACCACCCCCAAATCTATTGCCCCGAGATTTTGCCCTTAGCTTTCTAAAAAAATATATAAAAGATAAAAAAATAATCATCCTCAATCCTAACCTTAGCATAGTACACTTCTTGCTAGAATTCCTATTCCCCTAGAGAACGATATCAATACCCGAGGCTTACCTAATACTACACTAAAACGATTAGGTTCACTGCCTAGGGTGTTGAAAAACTTGCTCGACGAAAAGGAAGTTCCTTTGACCCCGAACGCGCTTCGTACGTGCATCAGAACTTGTCTATCTCCTTCTTTGGTGTGCTAGTGATGATTAAATCATCTACATAGACTCCTATTAGAAGTATTGAGTCCTTTGATTTTTTTCGTGTAGACAACTTGTTCCAAAGCGCATTTCTTGAAATCTAATGACTTCAAGGTGTTGTCTAACTTTATGTTCCATGCACGTGGTGCTTATCTTAAACCGTATAGAGCTTTTATGAGTCTGTAGACTTTTCCATTATCTTCTTTCTTTATAAATCCTTCGGGTTGTGTAACATACACTTCCTCTTTTAAGTCTCCAGGCAGTAATGCAGATTTGACGTCAAGGTGATGTACTTCCCATTTGTTGTTAGCAGCTATGGCTAATAGTAATCCGACAGTTTCCATTCTTGCTACAGGTGCAAAGAATTCTTCAAAGTCTATGCCATGCTCTTGTATGTATTCTTTTGCTACTAGTCTTGCTTTATGCTTGACTATGTTTCCATTAGCATCTTTCTTGGTCTTGAATACCCACTTTAATCCAATTGCTTTATGTCCTTTGGGTAGAGTGGTTAGTTCCCATGTATTGTTTCTATTGATGGAATCTAATTCAACCTTCATTGCTTCAATCCATTTTTGATCGCTTGATGCTTCCTTGTAATCCCTGGGTTCATCTTCAGCCAGTAATACTTCTTCGGTGTTTTCGTATAAATCATTTAATGTTCTAAAACCTTGCAACGGTGTATGATCAAAGTTTGGATGTAAATTTGTGGTTGTGTTTGAACCATTATTACTTTGATAGGTTGATTGTACTGAGGTAGTTGGCGTAACTTGAGAATTTACTCGCGATGATATTGTTGATGGTGTGTGAAGTGTTTGTGAATGTGAGGGTGAGTTTGTTGCTGATGTTGCATATTGATTCGTTAAAATAAACACAATATCAAACTATCAAATTAACCGTAAAACCTGACAAATTAACCTTTTTGGAAAAGGGTTAACGTGCCAAATCTCACGGGTGTGATAAAGTGATACCGGGAAAGTGATTTCCCCGGGTCGTGTCCCAACGAGGTGTGAAATTGACGGAGTCGTTGATTTTCGTTATTAGGACTTGAATTGGTTAAATGAATTTTGGAATTTGATTTCGTTAATCTACAAATTAAAGAACGGGAATGAAAATAAAGCATGTAAAACAATGTAAACTCTAAATAAACTACTACTAAGCCTAAGAAACAAATAAACGACGCTAAACTACATCCTAGGGTGCTAAAATGCAAAAACGAAAAAAACCGGGAACACACCGAGCCCCGAAAGTGAAAAAGATGTAATTTAAGGCCTACGAGTGCAAAACTAATTTTCCTACATTTTAACTGACTAAAAATGATTTTAGAAAAAAAGCCGGGAATTTTTTCGACTTGTAAATTATTTATTACGAATTAAAAACTAATTTACACTAATTAATTGATTAAAAATACTAAACTATTTTCTAAAAATCTAAAATTTTTACACAAAATACTTTAACTGATAAAGAACCTAGGAAAATTAAACATGGGGTGCTAGCTTATCCAGATAAGCTGGAATAAGCTAAAGCTACAATTAAGCTTAAACTGCCAAACCTATGTTATACATTTAATTGTGCATGATAACAACGAACAAAGGCCCAAGGGCAGATGGCTGGTGCGTTGGTTGTGAGCTGAGTGGCGTGGGTTCAAGTCCCACCAATGCCAGTTTTTTTAACTAATTTTTTTTCTTCAGTTTTGCTTATTGGAAAATCAGGATGCAATGAAAATAATCAACTTTTGTAAAGACCTTCTTCATGAAACCTTGAAATAAGCTGTACAAACAGCTTGTTAACCACTGATGTGGACAGACCCAACCAAACAGCCCTTTTACTAGTTCTTAAGCATCATATCAACTACGTTTAAGCATTTACATAGAAAAATAAGCTAGAACACATTAATTACAGCTAGAATAAGCTAAATTACAAAAGAGACTAAGCCTAAAAATGGGAATAAACAGTTGGGAATTCAATTACACTAAGGAAAATCCTAAACTAACTAAGGGAACATAAGCATGTAAATGACCGAATAAGCACTAACATCCTATAATAAGCACTAAGTAATAACAAATTATACTTAACCTACCCTAATAAGCACTTAATAAATCTAAATACGCTAAAAACTAAACCCAAAGGAAACTCACTGTCTGCTGATTTGCAGGCTAAAACAGCCTCAGTAGAAACTTTTTGAGCTTATCTTTAAGCCACCAATAATCTTCCCAAGCAAGTACAAGCTACAAAAATCAGAGTTAGCATGGCAAATGTCCTAAAAATGCTAATTGGTGGGTAATAATGACACTGTACAGCTTATAAATAAGCTGTACAATGTGGCTTCTGGGCTGAGACAGAACATAAATTTGGCCAAACCAGCAACTTCTACCCAATAGCAGATATGGTAAATGATTTTTTTGAATTTTTTCCCCTTTAACAGTGATTACACTACCTAGTTAACTTTGGATTTTTATTTTTTAAAATTTTTTATCTCAAATAATTCTTGACTAAACTGCTTTAAGGAAAACTGACAGAAGCTAACTTTTTGAAATCAAAGAAAACCTTAAACTATTGTAGAGTTGTAAAATCTTTTTCCAACTGTCAAAACTGACTCAAATGCACTAAAAGTGGTTTGACTAATCAGGTCAAAGTGGGTAAAAACCACTTTGACCATGGGTTACCCTTAATACCAAACACCCCTTTGGGGCCTTAAACTGATTCTGAAAATGGGTTTGAGACACAGAAACCTTAAAAACTAATTAGACCCATTCATAAAAGCCAACATGAGCTTAAGCAGACATATTAAACCACTTTTTACTATGAACATAACAAGAGCAGATAAATGAATTTTAATGAAAAATGAAAGACTGGAAATTCTGAAATTTAAATTAGACTTGAAATTAAATTGAAATTAAGAGTTCAACAAAGTAAATTACAACAAATAAATAACTAGTGCATTGAAAAAAAAAGTAGACTTAAAGCTAAAACAAAAGACTCCCTTTTACAATGGCATACAATTGCTATTTATACTAAAAAGCTAGGGGTATTCTCTCTTCCAGTTGTCTTGTGTTTTTTTTGTGAGACAAAACAGCCCAAAAGCAATTTTTGTGCTTCCTTCAAGTAATCTCCACCATCAAATTTAATCTTGGAACCCCCAATTGATCACAGCTGTTGATTCCTTGGTGCTCACCAGGATTGCTGAGGTGTGAGGAAACATGTGACTAGTTCTTGGGGATGTGGGATACTTGGTAAAGGGTTGAGGTTGAGTGTCCTGGGTTTTGGGTAAAGAAGACAGGATTTGGGTTTTAGAGAAAGGAGGGAAAGGTAAAAAGGGTGGGTGGTTTTATTATTTGTGTGAAAGGTAAAATGGCATTGTTTTGGATTTTTGGTTTTGAAGGGCAAAATGGTTATTTGGGTTTCGGGAAAGGGTAATTTGGTAATTTTGGATTATGGGATAGGTTTGTTTTCCCTCTCACTCCAAAACATGTCTCGGGCTCACGAAATGTAGAAAATCCACTCCGACTCCGTCGTTTGCACTTTGATTTCGGCTCGTTTTTGCCCGTTTTCACTCTATTTTCAATCCTTTTGTACCTGCAAGACACAAAACACACTCCGAAGATATTTTTGACATATTTTGATCGTATTTGGGTGTTTTTGGTCGTTTTTGAGGTCTTAGGTGGGTAAAAACGATGAGTGAATAAGCACTCATCAAATCCCCACAGGCAATTGCTAGTCCCTAGCAATCAATCATGTGAAGTAATGAAAGACTCAAGATTATCAAGACTACCCCGTTTCGACTTTTTTATTTGATGCAAGAAATTTAAACTGAAACGTAAACAACATGCTTGATTATCAAAAAATAAGCGGTATCATGGAACGGGATTCACACAAAATGGGTGTCACCAGGGAATTATAATCGTCATCCTCTTTTTTAATACTCTCAAACTAAGTCTAGACTTATTGTGCAAATGTTTTTGTAAAATGCTAACACTACTTATACAAATAATCTATGTAAGTCGAGTCTTAACTTTTTTACTCCCGCAATTTATACAGTTTAAATGTGTGTGTTGTTTTCAAAACTTTGATCATAAAAATCGACACTCATCACGGTTGTTATCTATTCAAGTTGATATTAATTCACCGGAAATCTAAAAACTTAAGGTTCGAAAAGAGCCTTTTCCATGTAGCGGCTTTCTTCTCGGCACATCCCAAACCAGTTGGCTTTAGGTGACCAAGCTTTTGACACCCCACAGAGAATAGTACCGGAATCAGCTGGATTTCGATTCCAAAGGTTTAGAAACTTCCGCTAACTTAATATTAAGACTTGAATGGACAACAACCACCGATTATTTAGAGATTGAAAACTCAAAGGCAAAATCACTCCATGTAACGGCTTTCTTCTCGGCACATCCCAAAACATAAGTTTTAAGTGACCGGCTTTTGACACCCACAGAGAATATTACCGAAGCTTTCTAGACCTTTGAAATTAATAATCTCTAAATTCCCGTTGCTTTTTAAGATAAAATTGACGAATCCGAGTTCAACTCTCGATTTAAATTTGAGAAAAAGCAAGTTTAACATTATTCATAACTTTTTATTTCACCAACAACTTTCATTTTTCACTTTTTTCACCTTTTTTTTTTTTTTTTTTTTTTTTGACTTTTTGATTTGCAATTTTACTTTTGCATCATTCAAGCATTTTTACGATACTTTCATTTTGCAATATTATTCCGATTTTAAGAAAGTATGTTTTCCCAAAAATTTAAACAAAAAGTTGAACTCTAACTCTTTATCAAAAAACTTAAAATTTTATTGCATAACAAAACGATTTTTATGTTCGAAGGTTTGAAAACGACATTATATTAGGTTCAATTAAGAGCTACTGGGAGAAAAAGCCATAGATTACTTATATAAGCTCTAAAGAGAACCAACTACTCCACTCTTAGCATTTTCATTTGCACAACTCGTAAAAACTTAGCCTAATAGTTAAGAGAGCAGCTAGATCAACACTCTAGCAGAGTCGGTATTCCCTTTGTTCTAACCTAATCAAGACTAAATTACCATTAACAGGAAGCATTAACACTTTATTTTTGTGCAAAGCACTTCTTTTTTATGAAAAACTTTTTTAATTTTTGGCCAAAACGGGGGTACTTGGGACTAAAGGGTACAAATGTGACAAAATTCAACAGAATTCCCAACACTTAGAATTGAATATTGCCCTCAATATTCAAAGTCCGGCGAAGCGATACTATCGAACGGAAAAAGGTAATACCACTAGCCAAGTGTGTGGACGAAATCTGTTATTTAACACATAAAGGATTTTGGAAAACATATCCCAGGATAAACGTTAGTAACATGATCGGATATTGGTAATTTGGATTGAACAAGCATCAATCATCACGATCAATGGGATTCCTGCAAACATGAGCAAACACACAAGAAGCAAACACCGTGGAGGTTTCCCCCACACTTAGTTGTTAGAAAAGAGAAAGAGAAACATGGGTGAAAACCCATGGAATGCTACTGTTTTTGTTAACCGAGTCGCTAGCTTGACTTCGACCCGAATTCATTGGTCCATGGGGAAGCAAGTGGAAGATAAAATCTCCATCGGACTTTCATTCAAATGGTTTGGATAAACATTGAATGTCCTGAAAGTTCCACTCCGATGAGATATAACCGGCTCAAAAGAAAGAAAATCCGGGTCAAGATGGTGTCTTCACTCTCGAAGGAGTTAAGACATGGAGAAAATGGGAGAGGAAGCGAGTGTCAATGGATTGACAACGGGTGGGATGGGTGGGCAAAATATTAGATTGAGGAACATTAACGGAATGTTCAAAATCTTATCCACCAAAGTAATGAAAACATCGTGTCGGGCTTAGAAGAGGTTCCATCATCGGGTGGTTTAGCAGGTAGGGCGAGTGGATGATGGACCTAAGCCATAATCGTCATTCGAAAACCCGAAGGTATCGAGTCATCCGAAGAAAGCAAATCGAAGTGCACATCATCATCTCCCGGTGGAGAATGATCAACGAGAGCAAGTTCATCGGAGAACTCCTCGAGAAGGTCTAACGTCGAAGTGGGATTGCCACTATTCTTTTCTTCGGGAAAAGATGGAGATATAACGAGGTTCTCCATGTAAGAGTCACTATCCTCTTCCTGAATGTCAAAGATGGAATTATCTGAAACTAGAGTGAATTCAGAATCAAGGTCAAACAGAGGATTAGTGAATGCCATAGCAAAAGGTTTCTCGGACACAACAAGAATATCTTCATCATCCGTTTCAAAATCAGTGTCCATATCAAGATCATCGGGATCAACATCTCTCACTTCTTCCAAGCTAACGAGCTGGAAGGTATCTCCTCAACATACTTGATGTCTCCACATGATAAAGAATCATCAAACGATGTATAATCGTTTTGGACTCGGAAATTACCTCACAGAAACTTTTGGGTGGGAGAAGAATCATCATCAAGAGGCTCATCACATAACACGAAATAACCTCGGATCCACTTGGGGTTGGGACAAGGTTCTCAACACAAGACGGTTCCGTTTCCGGAATAGTGCTAAGATGCTCGTCCCCAATTAAAAGGTTATCCGAAGGTTCTATGGTGGATAGGCAATATGAGGGTGGAGAGTGGACATGCGGTACTGTGGGCTTGAAATATGCACCTTGTCCTTTGTCATCTCCCAATCTTCCTCATCCTCGTCATCGAGGCGGCAAGCCTCGTTAAATAGAAAGCGCCTTTTAGCTTCGCTCTTTGAATAGTAATCTTTAGTTCGAGCTGCTTGTTCTTTGGCAAGTTCTTCAAGGATTATCGAGGAAATTGATCAATGACGGGGAAGTTATGGGGGTTGGATGTTGTCAAAGCGGAAGTGTTATAACAAGGATCAAGTCCATAGTAATTTTGATTCCACGATTGACATTGATAATCATCATGAGGACCCCCACACTTAGCACAATGAGGGTATTGGGGAGAAAAACTTTGAAATGATGAATCATTGAAATCTTGATAGTACGGCTGTGGTTCGTATGAGTTTTGTGGAGGGTAGTTGAAATTGTTTTGAGGATAATTGAAAGAGTTCGGGTTAGAATCATAAGCGAATGAATTCTCGGCGCAAATCGAACAACATCCATCAATAAGATAGTTTCCACACCACTCGCACATACATTTGTAACAACGGAAACCTTTCGGTAACACGTCTCCACAACCGTAGCAATACTCTTGATCGAACGAAGACATCTCGGGTTCGGGAGTATGAAACGAGGATTCACATCTGGCAATTGCCGAATTTATATCTTCACGAAGTTCATTATAGTAGTTTTTAATTATGTTCATTCTGGCCCTAAGGAAATCATCCTCGTTTGAGAAACGTCTTGAAGATTCCGGAGGTGGGACAAGTGGTGTGCTCTCAGAGCTAGCAGTTTCCACCACTTCCATTTAGGTCTCCGGTTCTTGCTCTTTTCTCTTAACCTTAACCGTAAATCGCGAAGGATTTTGATCAATTCTAGACGGTTTGGGCTCAGAAACAATAGAACAAACATCGGGTTGTGGCGGATGGTCGGAAAAATTTGGAGGATCATCGAGAGAGTTTTTATCGGATAATTCGCACCAATAGAAATATTTGCTTGCACCCATCCTTCCACATCGCTTACATAAACAATCCTGATTTTGACAATAAAGTTGATCCTCTTCCATACGGCTTTTGCAGTGGAAACAACGACGATAATCGATCGTCGCCATGAGAATTAAACATGTAGAGGGTTAAAGGAATAGAATTAAGTGATCGAGAGGAATGAGAAGAATATTTTGGATTTTTGCGAAGTGCACATACACCTTCAAAAACAACACTTTCAATTAAAACAAGACCGACGCAAAACACAAGGAACTTAAACCAATAGTCACAAGCGTATTCACGCAAGTGACACAAAGGCAAGTTTTGAATCTTTGGTTTGGGAACTTATTATGATAACACTCAAGTTAAGAAGTGTTATATGATTGATGTATTCTATTTATTTAAAACAACAAGCGAAAATCTTTTTGTATTTTTAATCTTTTACATATATATACAAAGAAAAGAAAAATATTTTTGTATTTTTGGATTTTTATAAAAACAATAACTTCACGAGGAAGGTTCTTCAAGTCACTAATCGCAAAAACTTCAAGATATTGTCGCAACACACCTCCCCGGCAGCGGCGCCAAAATTTTGATTCGTTAAAATAAACACAATATCAAACTATCAAATTAACCGTAAAACCTGACAAATTAACCTTTTGGGAAAAGGGTTAACGTGCCAAATCTCACGGGTGTGATAAAGTGATACCGGGAAAGTGATTTCCCCGGGTCGTGTCCCAACGAGGTGTGAAATTGACGAGGTCGTTGAGTTTCGTGATTAGGACTTGAATTGGTTAAATGAATTTTGGAATTTGATTTCGTTAATCTACAAATTAAAGAACGGGAATGAAAATAAAGCATGTAAAACAATGTAAACTCTAAATAAACTACTACTAAGCCTAAGAAACAAATAAACGACGCTAAACTACATCCTAGGGTGCTAAAATGCAAAAGCGATAAAAACGAGAACACACGAGCCGAAAGTGAAAAAGATGTAATTTAAGGCCTACGAGTGCAAAACTAATTTTCCTACATTTTAACTGACTAAAAATGATTTTAGAAAAAAGCGAATTTTTTTGACTTGTAAATTATTTATTACGAATTAAAAACTAATTTACACTAATTAATTGATTAAAAATACTAAACTTATTTCTAAAATCTAAAATTTTTACAAAATACTTTAACGATGAACCTAGGAAAATTAAACATGGGGTGCTAGCTTATCCAGATAAAATGGAATAAGCTAAAGCTATAATTAAGCTTAAACTGCCAAACCTATGTTATACATTTAATTGTGCATGATAACAACGAACAAAGCCCCAAGGCGATGGCTGGGTTGTTTGTGGTGAGTGAGGCGTGGGTTCAAGTCCCACCAATGCCGTTTTTAACTAATTTTTTTTCTTCAGTTTTGCTTATTGGAAAATCAGGATGCAATGAGAATAATCGACTTTTGTAAAGACCTTCTTCATGAAACCTTGAAATAAGTTGTACAAACGCTTGTTAACTTGATGTGGACAGACCCAACCAAACATCCCTTTTACTAGTTCTTAAGCATCATATCAACTACGTTTAAGCACTTACATAGAAAAATAAGCTAGAACACATTAATTACAGCTAGAATAAGCTAAATTACAAAAGAGACTAAGCCTAAAAATGGGAATAAACAGTTGGGAATTCAATTACACTAAGGAAAATCCTAAACTAACTAAGGGAACATAAGCATGTAAATGACAGAATAAGCACTAAAATCCTATAATAAGCACTAAGTAATAACAAATTATACTTAACCTACCATAATAAGCACTTAATAAATCTAAATACGCTAAAAACTAAACCCAAAGGAAACTCACTGTCTGCTGATTTGCAGGCTAAAACAGCCTCAGTAGAAACTTTTTGAGCTTATCTTTAAGCCACCAATAATCTTCCCAAGCAAGTACAAGCTACAAAAATCAGAGTTAGCATGGAAAATGTCCTAAAAATGCTAATTGGTGGGTAATAATGACATTGTACAGCTTATAAATAAGCTGTACAATGTGGCTTATGGGCTGAGATAGAACATAAATTTGGCCAAACCAGCAACTTCTACCCAATAGCAGATATGGTAAATGATTTTTTTGAATTTTTTCCGCTTTAACAGTGATTACACTACCTAGTTAACTTTGGATTTTTATTTTTTAAAATTTTTTATCTCAAATAATTCTTGACTAAACTGCTTTAAAAAACGTGACTAACTTTTGAAATCAAAGAAAACCTTAAACTATTGTAGAGTTGTAAAATCTTTTTCCAACTGTCAAAACTGACTCAAATGCACTAAAAGTGGTTTGACTAATCAGGTCAAAGTGGGTAAAAACCACTTTGACCATGGGTTACCCTTAATACCAAACACCCCTTTGGGGCCTTAAACTGATTCTGAAAATGGGTTTGAGACACAGAAACCTTAAAAACTAATTAGACCCATTCATAAAAGCCAACATGAGCTTAAGCAGACATATTAAACCACTTTTTACTATGAACATAACAAGAGCAGATAAATGAATTTTAATGAAAAATGAAAAACATTCGAAATTTAAATTAGACTTGAAATTAAATTGAAATTAAGAGTTCAACAAAGTAAATTACAACAAATAAATAACTAGTGCATTGAAAAAAAAAGTAGACTTAAAGCTAAAACAAAAGACTCCCTTTTACAATGGCATACAATTGCTATTTATACTAAAAAGCTAGGGGTATTCTCTCTTCCAGTTGTCTTGTGTTTTTTTTGTGAGACAAAACAGCCCAAAAGCAATTTTTGTGCTTCCTTCAAGTAATCTCCACCATCAAATTTAATCTTGGAACCCCCAATTGATCACAGCTGTTGATTCCTTGGTGCTCACCAGGATTGCTGAGGTGTGAGGCAACATGTGACTAGTTCTTGGGGATGTGGGATACTTGGTAAAGGGTTGAGGTTGAGTGTCCTGGGTTTTGGGTAAAGAAGCGGATTTGGGTTTTAGAGAAAGGAGGGAAAGGTAAAAAGGGTGGGTGGTTTTATTATTTGTGTGAAAGGTAAAATGGCATTGTTTTGGATTTTTGGTTTTGAAGGGCAAAATGGTTATTTGGGTTTCGGGAAAGGGTAATTTGGTAATTTTGGATTATGGGATAGGTTTGTTTTCCCACTCTCACTCCAAAAACATGTCTCGGGCTCTGAAAATGTAGAAAATCCACTCCCGACTCCGTCTGTTTCAGCACTTTTCTGATTTCGGCTCGTTTTTGCTCGTTTTCACTCTATTTTCAATCCTTTTGTACCTGCAAGACACAAAACACACTCCGAGGATATTTTTGACATATTTTGATCGTATTTGGGTGTTTTTGGTCGTTTTTGAGGTCTTAGGTGGGTAAAAACGATGAGTGAATAAGCACTCATCACATATTCATCATCATCATTGTTAGGGAAATCGTTGTATTCGTCATTTGGTTGGATTTCTTGTTCATGATGTTCATTTGTGGCTTCAAGATTTTCAACTTTGAAGTCAATCCATTCAGGTTCATCGTTAGTGTGCTCACTCATGTAATCCATCCAATCCCATATTTCATCCTCTTTAAACTTCACATCTCTACTAACACATATCTTTTGTGTTGTTGGATCAAACAGTCGGTAAGCTTTTGATCCTTGTTCGTTTCCTAAGTATACCAATCTGTTGCTTCTATCATCTAACTTCGTCAGATGTTGTGATGGTACCTTTGCATATGCTATGCCACCAAAGACTCGTAGATTTTCTAAGTTTGGCTTTCTTCGTTTGATTGCTTCATATGGAGTAATGTCTTCTAAGGATTTTGTAGGAACGCTGTTTAGAATGTATATAGCATGTCTAACAGCTTGAGCCCAAAAATTTTGAGGCATGTTGGTTGCTTTCATCATTCATCTCGGTGTAGACATAATTGTCATATTTCTTCATTCAACTACTCCATTTTGTTGCGGTGAGTAAGGTTCGGTAAGTTGTCGTGCTATGCCATTTGTTTTGCAGTATTGAGTGAATTCATTAGATGTGAATTCTCCTCCACGATCAATTCTTAACATCTTCAATGTTGTCCTTAACTCTTTTTCTATCGTATTTTTGTATTCCTTGAAAGTATCAAATGCTTGGTCTTTCGTGTATAGGCAATACACCCACATATATCTTGAGTAGTCATCGACTAACAAGAATATGTATTTCTTTCTAGAAGGTGTTGGTGGTGTGATTGGTCCACATAAATCTCCATATACTAAATCTAAAGGTGATGTTGATCTAATTTTTTGTTTCTTGAGAAATGGCGCTCTACTGTGTTTACCAACTAAACAAACATCACAGATTTGTGTTGTATGTTTAATGGCATGTATTCATTGAACTAACTCTCTTTGAGTCATAGATTTTAGTGATTCAAAGTTGAGATGTCCTAGTCTTGCGTGCCATAACCAGGTATTGTCCTTTAAATTTGCTAATAAGCAAACAGGTGTGCGTATCTTCAGACTTGTTTTGTATAGACGGTTTCTATGTCTTGTGAATTTCATGAAGATTTTGTTTTCCATGTCATAAAGTCGTAATTCATCGTCTTCCATTACTACTTTACAATCAATTTCAGTGAATTTTCCAAAGGTCAATAAGTTGCTTTTTAAGCTAGGAATGTAATATACGTGTGATATAATTCTTTGTTTCTCGTCATCACATTCTATTAAGATTGAACCTTTTCCTTTGATCTGTATGTGAGATCCATCTCTGAATCTTACTTTTCCACTAACCTTCTCATCTAGCTCCCTGAAGTGTTTTCTTACTCCCGTCATAGGGTTGGTTTTAAGTCTTCTTCGACAAGGTTAGAGTGCTTGATGAGTGTGTAAATACTCATCATTTTTGGTTAAATCTGAACTGCAAAACGTTTAAAAATGCTCAGAAATGCATCAAAATACTGAAAATATTCCAAAATTGCATTTTATATGTTTCAGATGCAAAATGTTCAAAATCAGATGAAAAATGAGCTAAGTTTGCATAATTGGCAGTTTCAGTCCCCCAAGTTTCAAAAGTTGTCAGAAATAGTCCCTGAGCACATAATTTCAAAAGAAAAATCACCAAAGGTCCTTTTAAAATCATAAGTTTTCAAAATTAGTCCTTTGGTGAAAAATATCAAAAGTTTTGAGAAATTACAAAATTGGTCCTTCAAGTTTGAAAATTAGCAAAAATGGCCCCTGGAAATTGGAAAATATCAAGTTTGGTCCTTGTAATTTTTGAGATTGTCACTTTTAGCCCTTGGAACAACTTTGATTAAATGGCAGCCATGGTCCTTGCATTTTCAGAAATTACATAAAGGTCCTTGTATTAATAAACATAGCCTTTGACCCTTCACACCCTTTTGGCCTGGTCAAATCCCCTTGGACCCCCTGTCAAATAGCATTTTGGACCCCTTCATTATTAAACCCCGGTCAATCCAAATAGTCAAACACCCCAGTTGGCGCCAAAGTCTCATCCCTTCAACTGCTTCTCTGCAACCAAGCTAACTCCCATCCCCCCTCCTCTCCTCCACTCAACCTTGTTCCCCCCACCTCAACTAACATCCAAGATGCATTAAATGCAACTATCATCCCCTCACTCAACCTAACTGTCAAATACTCAAATTGGCGCCAAAATCTCATTCAATGGCCATGATCACTTCAAACCATCCAATGGCTATCAATTATACTGGGAACTGTTCAGAAGAGAGAGAGAAGACTTTTGGATTATAAAAGAAAGCAAGAGGAGCAAGAGAAAAAGAGTCTAGTAGTTTTTAATTTTCACTAATGTCGTTTTTAGCTTAAAAGATTTAGTTAAGTGTAATTTCTGTAATATTTTGTTGTTTTGTATCAAACTCAAGTTAAATTATCGAGATAATCTACTTTAAGCATCATTTTCAAAGCTTAGCTCAAATTCATACTTTTGAGTTCACTGTTGAATATTTCAGTTTAAGTTTCCAACATTTAAGCTTCAAAAAGCTCAGTTCTCAGTTCTAATAAGCTTTTATCAGCTACTTAGAGCTTTTGATAAGCTCACATTTAAGTTTCTAGCAAAGAAAGTCAACTGAGGAAGCAAATGGGTAGGAAATGAAAATGGGTGATGCAGAGCTGGAATTGGGTTGAGTTATAGTTATTTGGGTTGGTTTAGAATAGGTAGTGGTTCTGGTTTCACAAGTTTCAAGCCATAGTGGCTAAGGACACTTTGTAAGTTATTTTCAAGTTGCTTTGCTAAATCTGTCTTTGTAGTTATAATAAGCTCAAACCTGTTTAAATAGCTGTATTTAGGTTAATTTAACTTAGTTTGATCATTTATGACAGTTGGTTCAGTGTTTAATTCATTTAACTTGCAAATCAGTGGTTTATAGGGGTGTTTGGATTTTGTAGCATAATTGTGTTAGAGGGCTAAGCAGTTGTTGAAATTAGTTGGTTTGCATCTCTTTGGTCATTTGAGACTCATACCTGTCTTAAACTTGTGCCTGCTAACCTGTAAAGTCAAAATCTCAGTTCCACTGTCTTAATTGCATATCTGTTGAAGTTTTGGAAAAACAAAATCTTGTTTTGTGTTTAAAACTCATAAACATTGTTTGCATTAAGTTTGTTTTATCATAATACATCATTATCAGTCCTCACATTGGATTCAAAACTCATGAAAGTCAACATTTCATTTTCACTTCAAAAGTCAAAAACCTGAAAAGCTTGTTTTGAACCAACTGAGAGGAATTTTATTGGATCCATTTCTGGATCAAATTCAGTGAAATTTGTTGTTTTAAAAACTTCTCTTGGTCTATTTCATTATTACCATTTTTGTATAATTTTTCAAATTTTTTAAAAGCTCCAAATGAGCTTGTGGATTGGGTCTCATCTCCCATGCACAAGCTCAGGATTGACTGAGTGTGCACAGGTAAGTTGCAGCCCTTGCAACTTGCTCATCAGAGCTCATCTTTGGCTCAAGTTTGGTTTACAAGGTCCCACCCAGGTCTAGTATAAGTCCCTACTTTTGTTTTTCATTTGTAGCTTATTAGGAAGCTGGTACTTAAGCTCAAAAGTAGGCCCCCAACATGTTTTTTTTAGTTCACAAACTTAAAACATCAAATCTGAGCATTTTGAATTTCAGTGGTCTAGGATAGTTGAAATAAGTTGTTTTCAAGTACTTGTAGCCTAATTTAGCTTCTGTTATCAGTTGGTACCTTTTGGTGCTTATTTGCTTAAAATAAGTGCTTATTTATAAGCACTTATCATAGCAGTTGCTATTTCTTGTACACAACCATCTGTTTTTCCATTTTTCCTAGTTTCATAACAGTATTTTAAGCTTATCTTGAATTTTTCAGATTTTTCTAGGTCAGTTTAGTATTTTTCTTGATTTAAATTAGTTTTTAAGCCTTTTTAATTAGCATTTAATACAATTAATTCAGAAAAAGTTCAAAAAAATAATTTTTCATTTTTCTTAAGTTAAGATAAATATAAAAAGCCAAAAAAATATTTTTCTAGATTTTTCTTAGTTAAATTTGTATTTTTAAGCAATTTAAGTAGTTTTAAATAATTTTTAATTCCTAGAAAATACAAAAATAATCAGAAAAATACAAAAATAGTTTTGAAAATTCTTTTTTGTCATTTTAGATTTTTCCAAGTCATAATTTTATTTTTCTAGCCTTATTTCATATTTTCTTGTATTTTAGGTCATTATTAAATAGTTTAAATTAGTTTTTAATTAATAATAATTAATTAAATAGTTGTAAAAATAATTTTATTTTTCTATAAATTTTCTTTTATCATTAGGTTTGTAAAAATATCATTTTCATATTTTTAGGGTTAATATTGTGTAAGTTTCACATTTTCATTTGTACGTTACGTAGTTTTTAATTCAGTTTTATAAAAACATAAAAATCAAAACATCATTTTGCAAATAGTGATAGCGTTTATTTAATATTTTTTTATCTTTTTAATTCTCTTTAATTTGCATTTAAGCCTCTGTAATTTGTTGGCTTTTTCTGTAGTTATAATCATATCAGATCCTATTTTCCGTTCAAATTTCTCGATCACTATACGTTTGGTGATCCATTGCATAGCTCGCTGGGACATAACGACCCGGGGAAACCCTATACTCCCCAGATCTTCATTGAGTTCGTGTCTGAGCCGTTTTAAGTTTCTTACGGTCGGCCATTCACAAGTGGCCGACTTGTGTGAGAAAACTTGACGGTTTGGCGTGGATCAAATTTTTGGTGCCGCTGCCGGGGAGCTGTGCTGATTATCTTCCGTTTAGCAGATTAGTAGTTTGAATACTCACTCTTTGTTCATATCATCCATCTCTATCTATATATATATATCTATATTCTCTTATAAAAAAATCCAAAAACCCAAAAACATCCAAAAACGTATAAAACACAAAAATATTTTTCTTTTGTTTCTATATATGTATCAAAAATAAAAATACAAAAAGATTTGTCGTTTTCTTTAATAAATAACAACATAAAAGATTACCACCGCAAACCAAGGCAGTGTAGTACCTAACTGGGGGTACGACCATAATAAGTTCCCGAACTAAAGATTTAAAACTTGCCTTTTTGTCCTTGTGATTGGTGTACCTTTTTCAAAGAAGCCATTCATCTTGTGATTATTGGTTTAAGTTCACTGTTGTTTTGCCTCGATTTTGTTTTACTTGGATTTGTTGTGATATCTACTTGTCAAAAACATAAAACCCAAAAAGAATCTTCTTACCCCATTTTCACCAAATTTCATAATTCCCTTCCTTAACTCTGAGGTCTCTTAGAGTTAACTCTAGTGCATGCGCACTCGTTCTTCTAGATCATTGAGTCCTTTGCGTGATCTAGCAGAAATTCCTAGAAGACGTTCTCGTAGACGTGCTGCCCAAATAGTCGAACCCGAGATTCGTACTATTTCAAGCAACAATATGGCAGACGAACGAACTATGGCGGAAATGCTCCAGGCACCCACCGAGGGTTATGGAGATGCCATCGTTTTACCAGTAATCAATTCTGATCACTTTGAATTGAAGACACATTTGATCCAACTTGTGTCTACGAATCAATTCCGCGGGTTTGATCGAGAAGACCCGTATGCACACATCCGTTGGTTTAACAAGTTAACCGCAACGATCAATTTCAAAGATGTGCCACAAAAAGTAATCAAGTTGATGCTTTTTCCATTCTCACTTGAGGGGACAGCCCGGATTTGGCTGGAAAAAGAACCCCCTCGATCCATCGAAACTTGGAAGGATCTTGTTCAAAAGTTTGTCAATTATTTCTTTCCTCCATCAAAGACGACTAATCTTAAAAATGAAATTTCTGGATTTCGTCAAAATTTCGATGAAAACTTTGGAGAGGCATGGGAGAGATTCAAAGATCTCCTAAGGAAATGCCCCCATCATGAATTCACGGAGCTTCAACAAGTTAATATCTTTTATAATGGGTTGAACGGTAACGATCAAGATTCCTTGAATGCAGCCGCAGGCGGCAATATCTTGAATCGTAGACCTAAAGATGTGATTGAGATTTGCGAGCAAAAATCAAAAGTTCCTATTTCTCGCAACAAAGTCAATATTCCGAACACTCCTGCTTCTTCATCCAATAACTCTTCTGAGTTAGCAGCTCCGATAGCCGCTCTAACGGACGCCATCCGTTGTATGATTAAGGATGTTAAGGAGATCAAAAGCGAAATTCATAAGCCGGAACCAATCAAAGCCATAAACAAGGTGTGTGAAACTTGTAGTGGTCCACACGCGTATTATGATTGTCAAGCAACCGATGCTTCTTTTTACCAAGCTCCCGTAGCTTCGGTAAACCACAATCAATACCGACCACAAGCTGATCCTCACTACCGTGCACCTAGCGGTATGACACCACCTGGTTTTCCTCCTGTGCAAAACCATGGCAATCAAAATCGTTTTGTTCCGAATCAAGGACACAACTTCAATAACTCTCAAAATTTCAATCAAAACCGGAACAATTTCAACCAACCATATCAAGCTCCTAATCATCAAAGTTATCAACAACCTCCTCAAGCTCTCATGCCAAATGACTTCATGAAAATTACTGAGTCAAACATACGTTCAATGCAAACTCAGATCAATAACATGAGAGTTGAGCTTAAAAGGGAAATTGATACCACATTGTCTCGGCAGACAAATGAGTTGAAGAATATGATGAGCAGTTTCATGAACATGAATATGAACAAAGCTTCATCATCTTCTGGAGGACTCCCAAGCAATACAATTCCTAATCCGAATGCCGAGTTGAAAGCCGTCACCACTCGTAGTGGTAAGACGCACAATGGACCTTCGACTCCAATGCCCCCTCCTCCTGTAGCATTGAGTCAAGTTACCAAGGATACAACGGACAAGGTGCAATTCTCAAGCCCACGAAGTACCGCACACGTCCCACCTTCGGTAGTCCAAGCTTTAAGTCCGGAACCCGAAGTTCCGAAGACAAATTCTGAGCCAGAAAACACTTCCATCCCGGCTCAAAAGTCTAGTCAGCTTCCTTACCCATCAAGAATGAATGATGAGAAGCTCAAAGACAAAAACAAAGAGCAAATGGAAAAATTTTTCCAAATCTTCAATGAGCTTCACTTTGATATAAGCTTCGTTGATGCTCTCGTTCTAATGCCTAAATTTGCATCCACGCTTAAAGGCTTACTGACCAACAAAGATAAGCTATCTGAGATGGCTAAAACTCCTCTCAATGAGCAATGCTCAGCGGTCCTTCTCAAGAAGCTTCCCAAAAAGCTTGAAGACCCTGGCAGATTCCTAATCCCGTGTGATTTCTTGGGGATGGTTCAATGCTCTGCCTTGGCCGATCTTGGCGCTAGCATTAACCTCATGCCACTCTCAGTGTGGAAGAAACTGTCTCTTCCTAAACTTTCATCCACTTGTATGACACTCGAGCTAGCGGACCGTACCATAACTCGTCCACTTGGGATAGCCGAGGATGTCGTGATGAAAGTGGGAAAGTTTCACTTTCCTACTGACTTTGTTGTAGTAGACTTTGATGCTGATCCTAGAGTTCCCCTCATCTTAGGGAGAGCTTTCTTGAGAACGAGTCGTGCTCTGATTGATGTGTTTGCTGAAGAGTTGACAATACGGGTTGACAACGAAGAGCTCACGTTGAATATCAACCAAAACTCCAAACCTCTATCCAAACAGAGTGTTGCCATAATTGATCAAAAATCTGAAAGATTCAATGCAACACTCTCAAATTTCACGGTTAAGAGGAGTCACCAAAAACGTGCTGAATTAAAAGCTTTGAAAATCAACCCTGGTTCAAACAAATGGTTTGAGAGTTGTACCAGGAAAGTCAAGAGTGTTCTTGATGATGATGATCTAGAATCGGAGACTTCATCGGAAGTGGTGGAAACTGCTAGCTCTAAGAGCACACCACTTGTCCCACCTCCGGAATCAGTTTGTCGCATCGAGTTTGTTAACTCTGTGGATGAAACCAAACTCTCTTCAGTTTCATCTGAATTGGATGATGATGATTGTGATCCAATGGGAGACATTCTTCCCATTGATGAATTGCTCAAAAATGATCCATCATCTTCTAGTCTTATTCCCGACTTTTCCATCCCTTCTCTCACTCCTGATGAGGAAGATGACAACTTTTGGAATGAAGTCGATGCATTTCTTAGTGATGAGTCAATTCCAACAGGAATTGATAACACTTACTTTGATCCGGAGGGAGACATCCTTTTTCTGGAAAATCTGTTGATTGAAGAACCGTTTCCCACCCTCCCTCCCGGACATCTTATTGACAATCACCATCTAAGCTTCAAGTTTAAGCTTAAAAATGTCAAAACTGGTGATTTGCTTCTTTCTGCTGAGGAATGGACTTGCATTCTCATGTACGTCTTTATTCCATTCTTCACAGATGGTGTGGTTGCTCTTTCCCTTTTCTCTTTCGGGAATGAGGACACCATCTTTGACCCCGGTATCATCCTTTATAGTTTCTACTATTAACAATACCGCGGTTATATCTCATCGGTGTGGAACTTTCTGATGTTCATATGTTTATTAACATTGTGAATGAAAGTCCGATCGAGATTGGTTTTCCACGTTACTTTCCCCATGAACAAATGAATACGGGGTCGAGTCAAGCTAGCGACTCGGTAATCAAAAACAGTAGCATGCCATATGGGTTTTCACCCATATTTCTGACTTCTTTCTACTTTCTACCACCCTAGTGGGGGGGGGGGTTGCCCCACATGTTGTGTATATATGCAAGTTTCAAAAAAAAAAAAAAAAAAAAATCTTTCAAAATAATGGCCGTAGTATTTCCCTTTTACGTTCTTTGTTTCGGCATAACCGCCGGTACTTTGAATATTGAGGGCAATATTCATTTCTAAGTGTGGGGGGGAATTCTCACGAATTTTATCATGTAATTATACCGCCTAATTCCCCCATTTTTGGCCAAATTTTTTTTTTGGAGTAAGTGTTTTGCACTTACTCAATTGGTTATCAGTCCGCCATGTCTAAAAAACAAAAGGATTGGCTAATCCAGGAGCAAACGGCTCTTGGTAAAGATATCTCAAATCCGTTGACGGCTTGCAATTTGCCCAAAATTGTATGGTATTCAGCTCACCATATCCTAAAAAGTGAAGAGTTGGCTAGCCCGCAAGTTTATGGCTTGTGGTAAAGGCAGTGGAAAAACCATAATTGGTAATCGACTCACCAAAGATAATATTGATAATTTATCTAAGAGTTGGCTAGTCCAGAGCAAACGGCTTCTGGTAAAGACAAATCAAATCCGTTAGAAGCTGGTGGTTTGCTCAAAATCACATGGTTATCGGTGTACCATGGTTCTTACTTGAACTGAAACATTTGGCTACTCCAGAAGTAATGGCTTTTGGTAAAGAGATTCAAATCCATTAAGTTTTTCTCAAAAGATTGCTAGGGACTAGCAATAGTTTAGTGTGGGGGATTGATGAGTGTGTAAATACTCATCATTTTTGGTTAAATCTGAACTGCAAAACGTTTAAAAATGCTCAGAAATGCATCAAAATACTGAAAATATTCCAAAATTGCATTTTATATGTTTCAGATGCAAAATGTTCAAAATCAGATGAAAAATGAGCTAAGTTTGCATAATTGGCAGTTTCAGTCCCCCAAGTTTCAAAAGTTGTCAGAAATAGTCCCTGAGCACATAATTTCAAAAGAAAAATCACCAAAGGTCCTTTTAAAATCATAAGTTGTCAAAATTAGTCCTTTGGTGAAAAATATCAAAAGTTTTGAGAAATTACAAAATTGGTCCTTCAAGTTTGAAAATTGGCAAAAATGGCCCCTGGAAATTGGAAAATATCAAGTTTGGTCCTTGTACTTTTTGAGATTGTCACTTTTAGCCCTTGGAACAACTTTGATTAAATGGCAGCCATGGTCCTTGCATTTTCAGAAATTACATAAAGGTCCTTGTATTAATAAACATAGCCTTTGACCCTTCACACCCTTTTGGCCTGGTCAAATCCCCTTGGACCCCCTGTCAAATAGCATTTTGGACCCCTTCATTATTAAACCCCGGTCAATCCAAATAGTCAAACACCCCAGTTGGCGCCAAAGTCTCATCCCTTCAACTGCTTCTCTGCAACCAAGCTAACTCCCATCCCCCCTCCTCTCCTCCACTCAACCTTGTTCCCCCCACCTCAACTAACATCCAAGATGCATTAAATGCAACTATCATCCCCTCACTCAACCTAACTGTCAAATACTCAAATTGGCGCCAAAATCTCATTCAATGGCCATGATCACTTCAAACCATCCAATGGCTATCAATTATACTGGGAACTGTTCAGAAGAGAGAGAGAAGACTTTTGGATTATAAAAGAAAGCAAGAGGAGCAAGAGAAAGGGAGTCTAGTAGTTTTTAATTTTCACTAATGTCGTTTTTAGCTTAAAAGATTTAGTTAAGTGTAATTTCTGTAATATTTTGTTGTTTTGTATCAAACTCAAGTTAAATTATCGAGATAATCTACTTTAAGCATCATTTTCAAAGCTTAGCTCAAATTCATACTTTTGAGTTCACTGTTGAATATTTCAGTTTAAGTTTCCAACATTTAAGCTTCAAAAAGCTCAGTTCTCAGTTCTAATAAGCTTTTATCAGCTACTTAGAGCTTTTGATAAGCTCACATTTAAGTTTCTAGCAAAGAAAGTCAACTGGGAGCACAAATGGGTATGAAATGAAAATGGGTGATGCAGAGCTGGAATTGGGTTGAATTATAGTTATTTGGGTTGGTTTAGAATAGGTAGTGGTTCTGGTTTCACAAGTTTCAAGCCATAGTGGCTAAGGACACTTTGTAAGTTATTTTCAAGTTGCTTTGCTAAATCTGTCTTTGTAGTTATAATAAGCTCAAACCTGTTTAAATAGCTGTATTTAGGTTAATTTAACTTAGTTTGATCATTTATGACAGTTGGTTCAGTGTTTAATTCATTTAACTTGCAAATCAGTGGTTTATAGGGGTGTTTGGATTTTGTAGCATAATTGTGTTAGAGGGCTAAGCAGTTGTTGAAATTAGTTGGTTTGCATCTCTTTGGTCATTTGAGACTCATACCTGTCTTAAACTTGTGCCTGCTAACCTGTAAAGTCAAAATCTCAGTTCCACTGTCTTAATTGCATATCTGTTGAAGTTTTGGAAAAACAAAATCTTGTTTTGTGTTTAAAACTCATAAACATTGTTTGCATTAAGTTTGTTTTATCATAATACATCATTATCAGTCCTCACATTGGATTCAAAACTCATGAAAGTCAACATTTCATTTTCACTTCAAAAGTCAAAAACCTGAAAAGCTTGTTTTGAACCAACTGAGAGGAATTTTATTGGATCCATTTCTGGATCAAATTCAGTGAAATTTGTTGTTTTAAAAACTTCTCTTGGTCTATTTCATTATTACCATTTTTTTTTATAATTTTGCAAATTTTTTAAAAGCTCCAAATGAGCTTGTGGATTGGGTCTCATCTCCCCTGTGCACAAGCTCAGTATTGACTGAGTGTGCACAGGTAAGTTGCAGCCCTTGCAACTTGCTCATCAGAGCTCATCTTTGGCTCAAGTTTGGTTTACAAGGTCCCACCCAGGTCTAGTATAAGTCCCTACTTTTGTTTTTCATTTGTAGCTTATTGGGAAGCTTGAACTTAAGCTCAAAAGTAGGCCCCCAAACTGTTTTTTAGTTCACAAACTTAAAACATCAAATCTGAGCATTTTGAATTTCAGTGGTCTAGGATAGTTGAAATAAGTTGTTTTCAAGTACTTGTAGCCTAATTTAGCTTCTGTTATCAGTTGGTACCTTTTGGTGCTTATTTGCTTAAAATAAGTGCTTATTTATAAGCACTTATCATAGCAGTTGCTATTTCTTGTACACAACCATCTGTTTTTCCATTTTTCCTAGTTTCATAACAGTATTTTAAGCTTATCTTGAATTTTTCAGATTTTTCTAGGTCAGTTTAGTATTTTTCTTTATTTAAATTAGTTTTTAAGCCTTTTTAATTAGCATTTAATACAATTAATTCAGAAAAAGTTCAAAAAAATAATTTTTCATTTTTCTTAAGTTAAGATAAATATAAAAAGCCAAAAAAATATTTTTCTAGATTTTTCTTAGTAAAATTTGTATTTTTAAGCAATTTAAGTAGTTTTAAATAATTTTTAATTCCTAGAAAATACAAAAATAATCAAAAAAATACAAAAATAGTTTTGAAAATTCTTTTTTGTCATTTTAGATTTTTCCAAGTCATAATTTTATTTTTCTAGCCTTATTTCATATTTTCTTGTATTTTAGGTCATTATTAAATAGTTTAAATTAGTTTTTAATTAATAATAATTAATTAAATAGTTGTAAAAATAATTTTCTTTTTCTATAAATTTTATTTTATCATTAGGTTTGTAAAAATATCATTTTCATATTTTTAGGGTTAATATTGTGTAAGTTTCACATTTTCATTTGTACGTTACGTAGTTTTTAATTCAGTTTTATAAAAACATAAAATCAAAAACATCATTTTGCAAATAGTGATAGCGTTTATTTAATATTTTTTATCTTTTTAATTCTCTTTAATTTGCATTTAAGCCTCTGTAATTTGTTGGCTTTTTCTGTAGTTATAATCATATCAAATCCCTTTTTCTGTTCAAATTTCTCGATCACTATACGTTTGGTGATCCATTGCATAGCTCGCTGGGACATAACGACCCGGGGAAACCCTATACTCCCCAGATCTTCATTGAGTTCGTGTCTGAGCCGTTTTAAGTTTCTTACGGTCGGCCATTCACAAGTGGCCGGCTTGTGTGAGAAAACTTGACGGTTTGGCGCGGATCAAATTTTTGGCGCCGCTGCCGGGGAGCTGTGCTGATTATCTTCCGTTTAGCAGATTAGTAGTTTGAATACTCACTCTTTGTTCATATCATCCATCTCTATCTATATATATATATATCTATATTCTCTTATAAAAAAATCCAAAAATCCAAAAACATCCAAAAACGTATAAAACACAAAAATATTTTTCTTTTGTTTCTATATATGTATCAAAAATAAAAATACAAAAAGATTTGTCGTTTTCTTTAATAAATAACAACATAAAAGATTACCACCGCAAACCAAGGCAGTGTAGTACCTAACTGGGGGTACGACCATAATAAGTTCCCGAACTAAAGATTTAAAACTTGCCTTTGTGTCCTTGTGATTAGTGTACCTTTTTCAAAGAAGCCATTCATCTTGTGATTATTGGTTTAAGTTCACTGTTGTTTTGCCTCGATTTTGTTTTACTTGGATTTGTTGTGATATCTACTTGTCAAAAACATAAAACCCAAAAAGAATCTTCTTACCCCATTTTCACCAAATTTCATAATTCCCTTCCTTAACTCTGAGGTCTCTTAGAGTTAACTCTAGTGCATGCGCACTCGTTCTTCTAGATCATTGAGTCCTTTGCGTGATCTAGCAGAAATTCCTAGAAGACGTTCTCGTAGACGTGCTGCCCAAATAGTCGAACCCGAGATTCGTACTATTTCAAGCAACAATATGGCAGACGAACGAACTATGGCGGAAATGCTCCAGGCACCCACCGAGGGTTATGGAGATGCCATCGTTTTACCAGTAATCAATTCTGATCACTTTGAATTGAAGACACATTTGATCCAACTTGTGTCTACGAATCAATTCCGCGGGTTTGATCGAGAAGACCCGTATGCACACATCCGTTGGTTTAACAAGTTGACCGCAACGATCAATTTCAAAGATGTGCCACAAAAGTAATCAAGTTGATGCTTTTTCCATTCTCACTTGAGGGGACAACCCGGATTTGGCTGGAAAAAGAACCCCCTCGATCCATCGAAACTTGGAAGGATCTTGTTCAAAAGTTTGTCAATTATTTCTTTCCTCCATCAAAGACGACTAATCTTAAAAATGAAATTTCTGGATTTCGTCAAAATTTAGATGAAAACTTTGGAGAGGCATGGGAGAGATTCAAAGATCTCCTAAGGAAATGCCCCCATCATGAATTCACGGAGCTTCAACAAGTTAATATCTTTTATAATGGGTTGAACGGTAACGATCAAGATTCCTTGAATGCAGCCGCAGGAGGCAATATCTTGAATCGTAGACCTAAAGATGTGATTGAGATTTGCGAGCAAAAATCAAAAGTTCCTATTTCTCGCAACAAAGTCAATATTCCGAACACTCCTGCTTCTTCATCCAATAACTCTTCTGAGTTAGCAGCTCCGATAGCCGCTCTAACGGACGCCATCCGTTGTATGATTAAGGATGTTAAGGAGATCAAAAGCGAAATTCATAAGCCGGAACCAATCAAAGCCATAAACAAGGTGTGTGAAACTTGTAGTGGTCCACACGCGTATTATGATTGTCAAGCAACCGATGCTTCTTTTTACCAAGCTCCCGTAGCTTCGGTAAACCACAATCAATACCGACCACAAGCTGATCCTCACTACCGTGCACCTAGCGGTATGACACCACCTGGTTTTCCTCCTGTGCAAAACCATGGCAATCAAAATCGTTTTGTTCCGAATCAAGGACACAACTTCAATAACTCTCAAAATTTCAATCAAAACCGGAACAATTTCAACCAACCATATCAAGCTCCTAATCATCAAAGTTATCAACAACCTCCTCAAGCTCCCATGCCAAATGACTTCATGAAAATTACTGAGTCAAACATACGTTCAATGCAAACTCAGATCAATAACATGAGAGTTGAGCTTAAAAGGGAAATTGATACCACATTGTCTCGGCAGACAAATGAGTTGAAGAATATGATGAGCAGTTTCATGAACATGAATATGAACAAAGCTTCGTCATCTTCTAGAGGACTCCCAAGCAATACAATTCCTAATCCGAATGCCGAGTTGAAAGCCGTCACCACTCGTAGTGGTAAGACGCACAATGGACCTTCGACTCCTATGCCCCCTCCTCCTGTAGCATTGAGTCAAGTTACCAAGGATACAACGGACAAGGTGCAATTCTCAAGCCCACGAAGTACCGCACACGTCCCACCTTCGGTAGTCCAAGCTTTAAGTCCGGAACCCGAAGTTCCGAAGACAAATTCTGAGCCAGAAAACACTTCCATCCCGGCTCAAAAGTCTAGTCAGCTTCCTTACCCATCAAGAATGAATGATGAGAAGCTCAAAGACAAAAACAAAGAGCAAATGGAAAAAATTTTCCAAATCTTCAATGAGCTTCACTTTGATATAAGCTTCGTTGATGCTCTCGTTCTAATGCCTAAATTTGCATCCATGCTTAAAGGCTTACTGACCAACAAAGATAAGCTATCTGAGATGGCTAAAACTCCTCTCAATGAGCAATGCTCAGCGGTCCTTCTCAAGAAGCTTCCCAAAAAGCTTGAAGACCCTGGCAGATTCCTAATCCCGTGTGATTTCTTGGGGATGGTTCAATGCTCTGCCTTGGCCGATCTTGGCGCTAGCATTAACCTCATGCCACTCTCAGTGTGGAAGAAACTGTCTCTTCCTAAACTTTCATCCACTTGTATGACACTCGAGCTAGCGGACCGTACCATAACTCGTCCACTTGGGATAGCCGAGGATGTCGTGATGAAAGTGGGAAAGTTTCACTTTCCTACTGACTTTGTTGTAGTAGACTTTGATGCTGATCCTAGAGTTCCCCTCATCTTAGGGAGAGCTTTCTTGAGAACGAGTCGTGCTCTGATTGATGTGTTTGCTGAAGAGTTGACAATACGGGTTGACAACGAAGAGCTCACGTTGAATATCAACCAAAACTCCAAACCTCTATCCAAACAGAGTGTTGCCATAATTGATCAAAAATCTGAAAGATTCAATGCAACACTCTCAAATTTCACGGTTAAGAGGAGTCACCAAAAACGTGCTGAATTAAAAGCTTTGAAAATCAACCCTGGTTCAAACAAATGGTTTGAGAGTTGTACCAGGAAAGTCAAGAGTGTTCTTGATGATGATGATCTAGAATCGGAGACTTCATCGGAAGTGGTGGAAACTGCTAGCTCTAAGAGCACACCACTTGTCCCACCTCCGGAATCAGTTTGTCGCATCGAGTTTGTTAACTCTGTGGATGAAACCAAACTCTCTTCAGTTTCATCTGAATTGGATGATGATGATTGTGATCCAATGGGAGACATTCTTCCCATTGATGAATTGCTCAAAAAGAATCCATCATCTTCTAGTCTTATTCCCGACTCTTCCATCCCTTCTCTCACTCCTGATGAGGAAGATGACAACTTTTGGAATGAAGTCGATGCATTTCTTAGTGATGAGTCAATTCCAACAGAATTGATAACACTTACCTTGATCCGGAAGGAGACATCCTTTTTCTGGAAAATCTGTTGATTGAAGAACCGTTTCCCACCCTCCCTCCCGAACATCTTATTGACAATCACCATCTAAGCTTCAAGTTTAAGCTTAAAAATGTCAAAACTGGTGATTTGCTTCTCTCTGCTGAGGAATGGACTTGCATTCTCATGTACGTCTTTATTCCATTCTTCACAGATGGTGTGGTTGCTCTTTCCCTTTTCTCTTTCGGGAATGAGGACACCATCTTTGACCCCGGTATCATCCCTTATAGTTTCTACTATTAACAATACCGCGGTTATATCTCATCGGTGTGGAACTTTCTGATGTTCATATGTTTATTAACATTGTGAACGAAAGTCCGATCGAGATTGGTTTTCCACGTTACTTTCCCCATGAACAAATGAATACGGGGTCGAGTCAAGCTAGCGACTCGGTAATCAAAAACAGTAGCATGCCATATGGGTTTTCACCCATATTTCTGACTTCTTTCTACTTTCTACCACCCTAGTGTGGGGGGGTTGCCCCACATGTTGTGTATATATGCAAGTTTCAAAAAAAAAAAAAAAAAAAAAAAAAAAAAATCTTTCAAAATAATGGCCGTAGTATTTCCCTTTTACGTTCTTTGTTTCGGCATAACCGCCGGTACTTTGAATATTGAGGGCAATATTCATTTCTAAGTGTGGGGGGGAATTCTCACGAATTTTATCATGTAATTATACCGCCTAATTCCCCCATTTTTGGCCAAATTTTTTTTTTGGAGTAAGTGTTTTGCACTTACTCAATTGGTTATCAGTCCGCCATGTCTAAAAAACAAAAGGATTGGCTAATCCAGGAGCAAACGGCTCTTGGTAAAGATATCTCAAATCCGTTGACGGCTTGTAATTTGCCCAAAATTGTATGGTATTCAGCTCACCATATCCTAAAAAGTGAAGAGTTGGCTAGCCCGCAAGTTTATGGCTTGTGGTAAAGGCAGTGGAAAAACCATAATTGGTAATCGACTCACCAAAGATAATATTGATAATTTATCTAAGAGTTGGCTAGTCCAGAGCAAACGGCTTCTGGTAAAGACAAATCAAATCCGTTGGAAGCTGGTGGTTTGCTCAAAATCACATGGTTATCGGTGTACCATGGTTCTTACTTGAACTGAAACATTTGGCTACTCCAGAAGTAATGGCTTTTGGTAAAGAGATTCAAATCCATTAAGTTTTTCTCAAAAGATTGCTAGGGACTAGCAATAGTTTAGTGTGGGGAATGATGAGTGTGTAAATACTCATCATTTTTGGTTAAATCTGAACTGCAAAACGTTTAAAAATGCTCAGAAATGCATCAAAATACTGAAAATATTCCAAAATTGCATTTTATATGTTTCAGATGCAAAATGTTTAAAATCAGATGAAAAATGAGCTAAGTTTGCATAATTGGCAGTTTCAGTCTCCCAAGTTTCAAAAGTTGTCAGAAATAGTCCCTGAGCACATAATTTCAAAAGAAAAATCACCAAAGGTCCTTTTAAAATCATAAGTTGTCAAAATTAGTCCTTTTGTGAAAAATATCAAAAGTTTTGAGAAATTACAAAATTGGTCCTTCAAGTTTGAAAATTGGCAAAAATGGCCCCTGGAAATTGGAAAATATCAAGTTTGGTCCTTGTACTTTTTGAGATTGTCACTTTTAGCCCTTGGAACAACTTTGATTAAATGGCAGCCATGGTCCTTGCATTTTCAGAAATTACATAAAGGTCCTTGTATTAATAAACATAGCCTTTGACCCTTCACACCCTTTTGGCCTGGTCAAATCCCCTTGGACCCCCTGTCAAATAGCATTTTGGACCCCTTCATTATTAAACCCCGGTCAATCCAAATAGTCAAACACCCCAGTTGGCGCCAAAGTCTCATCCCTTCAACTGCTTCTCTGCAACCAAGCTAACTCCCATCTCCCCTCCTCTCCTCCACTCAACCTTGTTCCCCCCACCTCAACTAACATCCAAGATGCATTAAATGCAACTATCATCCCCTCACTCAACCTAACTTTCAAATACTCAAATTGGTGCCAAAATCTCATTGAATGGCCATGATCACTTCAAACCATCCAATGGCTATCAATTATACTGGGAACTGTTCAGAAGAGAGAGAGAAGACTTTTGGATTATAAAAGAAAGCAAGAGGAGCAAGAGAAAAAGAGTCTAGTAGTTTTTAATTTTCACTAATGTCGTTTTTAGCTTAAAATATTTAGTTAAGTGTAATTTCTGTAATATTCTGTTGTTTTGTATCAAACTCAAGTTAAATTATCAAGATAATCTACTTTAAGCATCATTTTCAAAGCTTAGCTCAAATTCATACTTTTGAGTTCACTGTTGAATATTTCAGTTTAAGTTTCCAACATTTAAGCTTCAAAAAGCTCAGTTCTCAGTTCTAATAAGCTTTTATCAGCTACTTAGAGCTTTTGATAAGCTCACATTTAAGTTTCTAGCAAAGAAAGTCAACTGGGAGCACAAATGGGTATGAAATGAAAATGGGTGATGCAGAGCTGGAATTGGGTTGAATTATAGTTATTTGGGTTGGTTTAGAATAGGTAGTGGTTCTGGTTTCACAAGTTTCAAGCCATAGTGGCTAAGGACACTTTGTAAGTTATTTTCAAGTTGCTTTGCTAAATCTGTCTTTGTAGTTATAATAAGCTCAAACCTGTTTAAATAGCTGTATTTAGGTTAATTTAACTTAGTTTGATCATTTATGACAGTTGGTTCAGTGTTTAATTCATTTAACTTGCAAATCAGTGGTTTATAGGGGTGTTTGGATTTTGTAGCATAATTGTGTTAGAGGGCTAAGCAGTTGTTGAAATTAGTTGGTTTGCATCTCTTTGGTCATTTGAGACTCATACCTGTCTTAAACTTGTGCCTGCTAACCTGTAAAGTCAAAATCTCAGTTCCACTGTCTTAATTGCATATCTGTTGAAGTTTTGGAAAAACAAAATCTTGTTTTGTGTTTAAAACTCATAAACATTGTTTGCATTAAGTTTGTTTTATCATAATACATCATTATCAGTCCTCACATTGGATTCAAAACTCATGAAAGTCAACATTTCATTTTCACTTCAAAAGTCAAAAACCTGAAAAGCTTGTTTTGAACCAACTGAGAGGAATTTTATTGGATCCATTTCTGGATCAAATTCAGTGAAATTTGTTGTTTTAAAAACTTCTCTTGGTCTATTTCATTATTACCATTTTTGTATAATTTTGCAAATTTTTTAAAAGCTCCAAATGAGCTTGTGGATTGGGTCTCATCTCCCCTGTGCACAAGCTCAGTATTGACTGAGTGTGCACAGGTAAGTTGCAGCCCTTGCAACTTGCTCATCAGAGCTCATCTTTGGCTCAAGTTTGGTTTACAAGGTCCCACCCAGGTCTAGTATAAGTCCCTACTTTTGTTTTTCATTTGTAGCTTATTGGGAAGCTTGAACTTAAGCTCAAAAGTAGGCCCCCAAACTGTTTTTTAGTTCACAAACTTAAAACATCAAATCTGAGCATTTTGAATTTCAGTGGTCTAGGATAGTTGAAATAAGTTGTTTTCAAGTACTTGTAGCCTAATTTAGCTTCTGTTATCAGTTGGTACCTTTTGGTGCTTATTTGCTTAAAATAAGTGCTTATTTATAAGCACTTATCATAGCAGTTGCTATTTCTTGTACACAACCATCTGTTTTTCCATTTTTCCTAGTTTCATAACAGTATTTTAAGCTTATCTTGAATTTTTCAGATTTTTCTAGGTCAGTTTAGTATTTTTCTTGATTTAAATTAGTTTTTAAGCCTTTTTAATTAGCATTTAATACAATTAATTCAGAAAAAGTTCAAAAAAATAATTTTTCATTTTTCTTAAGTTAAGATAAATATAAAAAGCCAAAAAAATATTTTTCTAGATTTTTCTTAGTTAAATTTGTATTTTTAAGCAATTTAAGTAGTTTTAAATAATTTTTAATTCCTAGAAAATACAAAAATAATCAGAAAAATACAAAAATAGTTTTGAAAATTCTTTTTTGTCATTTTAGATTTTTCCAAGTCATAATTTTATTTTTCTAGCCTTATTTCATATTTTCTTGTATTTTAGGTCATTATTAAATAGTTTAAATTAGTTTTTAATTAATAATAATTAATTAAATAGTTGTAAAAATAATTTTATTTTTCTATAAATTTTCTTTTATCATTAGGTTTGTAAAAATATCATTTTCATATTTTTAGGGTTAATATTGTGTAAGTTTCACATTTTCATTTGTACGTTACGTAGTTTTTAATTCAGTTTTATAAAAACATAAAAATCAAAAACATCATTTTGCAAATAGTGATAGCGTTTATTTAATATTTTTTAATATTTTTAATTCTCTTTAATTTGCATTTAAGCCTCTGTAATTTGTTGGCTTTTTCTGTAGTTATAATCATATCAAATCCCTTTTTCTGTTCAAATTTCTCGATCACTATACGTTTGGTGATCCATTGCATAGCTCGCTGGGACATAACGACCCGGGGAAACCCTATACTCCCCAGATCTTCATTGAGTTCGTGTCTGAGCCGTTTTAAGTTTCTTACGGTCGGCCATTCACAAGTGGCCGGCTTGTGTGAGAAAACTTGACGGTTTGGCGTGGATCAGTGCTCATTTGAATTTGTCCTTAGAGGACATCTAGGTGCAATGTGCCCTATTTTCTTACATTTGTAACATTGTAATTTGCTAGTATCATAGCTTGATTTCTTGAAATTGTTACGAGAGTTTTCTCCATCTTTATTCTCTTCCTTAAATTTCTCATGGTTCTTTCCTTGTGAAAATTTATATTTTCCACGTCCACGTCCTCTAAAATATTTTCCTCTATTGTCATGTCGTGCGAACATCAATTTTTCTTGATTGTCCACTTGTTTCCCTTTCTTGAACTTAATTCTTTCTTCATAAGTCTTAAGTCTTCCGATTGCCTCTTCCATTGTTATTGTACTTAGGTCGGAATATTGTTCTATAGATGCAACTATTTGCAGATACCTATCGGGTACAACATTTAGTAGTTTACGTACTAAGGTTTGATCTTCAATTGTGTGTCCTAGACTAGCGGCTTTGTTTACGAGTGTTGTTAGTTTTGTAGTGAAGGTGTCGATTGTCTCTTCTTCCTTCATATATAACATCTCAAAGTCGGATTTGAGTGTTTGCAGTCTTGCTTGTTGAACTCTGTCTTCGCCAACGTGTCTAAATTTCAAAGAATTCCAAATGGCTTTCGCGGTTTTGTGCTTTGTTATTTGAAGTAATTGCTCCTCTCTCTTTTTTTGGCTTCTTATCTTCTGTGATAACAAAAAACGTCTCTTTTCAATGATGAAGTTATTCTGTCTCTCTTTTGGGATATCACCCTTTTCTTTCTCTCCTATCCTGGTGGTTGACCGCATGTGATAAGGCTTGGTTAACCCCTCCTTGTTCTTCTCTGGTTGGTGTGTTCTTTGCGAGCACTTGGAATCCCACAGAAATTGAAACTAGGGTTTCGTTGAATTTGGGGTTTTCCTGACCGTGTAAGATTTGGATTATTGGAGATTAAATTGAATCATTTGATGATTCAATTTGGTGTTATGGGCTTGATTCTTCAACGAACAGGTGTGTTTGTTCCTTGTTATGAATCGATTTGATTTATTTGCCCTTTTGATGAGTATATGTTATCTGTTGGTATGAGTTTTTTTTGTTTTGAATCAAAATGAATAAAACGGCTTTTATAACCGTGTCTTGATCCGTTTGGATTGGTTAAATTTGTTTTCGGTGTTATCTTGTTCTTGACAGATTTCTTGAAAAATAAAAAAGGTGAAACGTTTTCTGATGCCGGTTGATTGATCACTTTATGTGAATGATCCCTGGACTAAACTGCTTTGATACCAATTGTTGGCCTCGTTAAGTGGATCTTTCTAATTTACTTCAAAATATATCAAAACAATAAGAACAATTTAAATGTAAAATGCTTTATTAAAATATGTCATCATCTTTGTTCATACATAAAACTAACTATATATACATGTTGAAACGGTACAAGTAAAGGTTGTGTTGGTTCGTTTTATCCAACAGGCATGTCCCTTAGATTCTGTAACTGCCTAATAACCGTTTGTAACTGCTTGTGTAACTGCCATTTGACTTTCGAGGTTTGACTTATGGTTTGACTTTGTTAGATTGGGATTAACCCAATAGTACTTTCGTCAACTCAAATTTACGTTTGCTCAATTAACTATCTTGAAGGCTTGATGGATCTTAGTGTAGCATCAATGCTCATATATATCAGAAGTGCTTGTATACTACAAATTGCAAAGAAACATTTGCAGAGCAATTTATGTCGTTATCTGTTTGCCGAGGTTGTAGTGTGACTTCCAGTTTAGGTTATGAGTTTGTTTGAGCTGTACGAGCACATAGCTTCATTTGGTTGTTTAGAAATCTAAACAATTTATCTTAAATAACTTTCGATTTTGGTTTTCACTAAGGTGTTTGTAAATATATCGATTAAGGAGCGGCTTAACTTTCACGGAGGCCTAAAGCAAAGCTTCGAAACACCTTTTTTTTTCTTCTTTTTAATCAAAGTTTTTTGCCGGAAACTGATCTACATAAAATTTATTTTCTAGCTTTTTTTTTATACGAAATTTTTGGTTAAGTTTTTAAAATCAATGTTCATATTCAATCGACAAATGAGCCAATGTATTTGATATTTCTTGTGACATTTTTTATCTTAAATAATTTTTAATTGACTTAAGTTTTGGAAATTATAAGTCTTGAAAGCAAATTTGGATTGAAGAATTACATAAGGAGATGAAAGAAAGCCACAAAGTGAAAGTTTTTTATGAAAAACTAAATGTCGATTCATAAATGCAAGCGGTTAAATGGTTTTTGATAACAATATTTTAACTACATTTTAAAAAGGCTTATTAATTTAATCTTTACTCTTTTTTTTATGCAAACTTACACCTTTTATTTACTTAATATATACTGGGTTGAAACATTTACAACATACTAAAAAAGCCGTAAAAAGATGCTCAAAATTTTGATTATTTAACTTTTACCGGAAAATTGTGGTGTTATATAATCAAATCTCTTATAATTGCATTTTTGGTCCCTAAGGTTTAGCCAAATTGCAGGTTCAGTCCCTAAGGTTTCGAAAGTGCAATGGTGGTCCTCATTTTGAAACGTTTGTTGCATGTTTGGTCCCTGATCAAGATCAAATGACAAAAATACCCCTGTCTTCTTTCGTTTCTATTTTCTTTTCATATTTCTTACATAAATGGTCCCTGTCTTTCTTGTGCTAGGTTTAACAAAATTCGTCCCGATTTTTTTTTCTTTTTCTTTTTGTTTTTAAATTAACTTTTAATATTAGTATTATTTTTTAAATTCAAATAATATTCAAAGATATTTAAAAAAAAAAATAGTTTTTTATCATATAAGTTTTTTTTTAGTTTTAATATTTTTCTATAGAATTATTAATACGTTTTTTATACGTTTTCGTCTATTTTTTTACGTTTTCGTTCTTCTTTTACGTTTTCATTCGTTTTTTACGTTCATGTTCGTCTTTTACGTTTTCGACCGTTTTAACGTTTTACGTTTTCGTCCGTTTTTTTACGTTTTCGGCCGGTTTTCACGTTTTCGCCCGTTTTTTACGTTTTCGGACGGTTTTTTAAATTTCATCCGTTTTTTTTACGTTTTCGGCTACATTTTTTAACGTTTTCCTCCATTTTTTTAAGTTTTCAACAGTTTTTTACGTTTTCGTCTGTTTTTTCCCGTTTTCGTCCATTTTTTTACGTTTTTGACCATTTTTTTTTTCTTTTACATTTTTCCCGTTTTCGTCTGTTTTTTACGTTTTCATTCGTTTTTTTTTTTATGTTTTAGTCTATTTTTTACGTTTTCGTCCATTTTTTTACGTTTTCGTTCGATTTTTTACTTTTTTGTTCATTTTTTTTTACGTTTTCAACCGTTATTTTTTACGTTTACGTTTTCATCTGATTTTTTACGTTTTCGGGCGAAAACATAAAAAACGGACGAAAACGTAAAAAACGGACGAAAACGTAAAAAAACAGACGAAAAAGTATTAAAAAGACGAAAACATAAAAAAGGGTTGAAAACGTAAAAAAACTGATGAAAACATAAAAAAGTGACGAAACGGTTAAAAATGGGTGAAAACGTAAAAAAACATACGAAACGTAAAAAAAGCGAGAACGTAAAAGAAAGAGACGAAAACAAAAAAAAGGCCGAAAATGCAAAACAACTAACGAAAACGTAAAAGAACAGACGAAAACATAAAAAGGGAAAAAAAAGTTGAACACGTAAAAAGAACGAACGAAAACGTAAAAAAATGACGAAAACGTAAAAGACGGTTGAAAACGTAAAAAACGAACGAAAACGTACAAACCCGTACAAATACGTAAAAACGGACAAAAATTTAAAAAACAGAAGAAAACGTAAATAAACGGTTGAAAACAACGGACGAAAACGTAAAAAACCGAATGAAAACCTAAAAAAATTGAAGAAAACATAAAAAACAGGCGAAAACGTAATAAAACGGTTGAAAATATAAGAAAACGGACGAAAACGTAAAAAAACGGACGACAAAGTAAAAATCCGAACAAAAACGTAAAGAAACGAATATATTTTGGACTTTTCTCTTTGAATTTAAAAAAAATCATGTAAAAAAAATTAATTTTTTTTTGGAATATCTTTAACATTTTTTTGAATATTTTTCGAATATTTTTGTATTAAAAACATAATACTAATTGTAATAGTTAATTTAAAAAAAAAAAAAAAATCAGGACTAAATTTATAAACCTGGCACAACACTGGGACCATTTATATTAAAAATCTAAAAAGAAAATAGAAAAAGAGGAAGAAAAGGGTATTTTAGTCATTTGATGTTGATCAGGGACCAAACGTGCAGCAAATATTTTAAAATGAGTACCATCATTGCACTTTTGAAACCTTAAGGACTCAACCTGCAATTTGGCCAAACCTTAGGGGACCAAAAATGCAATTTACTCTTTGAAAATTGAAGGCCTAAAACCCTAGCTTTACTTGTTTTACCCTCGAGACATTTTTCTATTAGTGTAAACTTTTTTCCTCTTAGAAAATTGGTTTCATTATATTTGATGGGGCAATGTTTTATAGGTAATCAACGAGTAATTCACAAGTACACTACTACACAAAGTATTATTTGAGACGGTATTTAGATACGGTTTAATAAAAACGCAAAAAACGTCTTTTGGTACGGTTTTAATTAAAACCGTGGCAACTAATGCTCATTTGGCACGGTTCAGTAGTTTGCTCTGTAATCTGCTACGGTTTTTTAGTAACCGTGGTAATTTATTTCTTTTCTGCTACGGTTTCTTAGTAACCGTAGTAATTGATTTCTTTTCTGCTACGGTTTCTTATATAACCGCAGCAAAAATATCAAAGCAATTGAGTTTTTTGTCCTTGTTCGAAATGTAAAAATTTTGTACCCTATACTGATATCAAAGCAATTGAGTTTCATTTGCACAAATACGGTTTTGTCCGTAAATATACTTGTTGGTCAGAGCATGGGGAATCACTATTTGATAATAGCACATCAAATCATGTATCAAATACTAATGAAAACAATGATTCTTGCATTAATGATGAACATGAAAATTTAAAAGAGATGTTGCATGATTTAGAGGCTAATGATGGTGATATTGATCAAGAAGATTTACAACAATTGTTTGAAGATGCAGAGAAACCAGCGTACGAAGGTTGCAAGAATTTTTCCGTACTTTCAGCTGTTTTGGAGTTGTTAAAGTTGAAAGCAAATAGTAGTTGGCCGGTTCTTTTGGACTAAGCTCATATGGAATCAACCCATTCAGAAACATGAGCAGCGTTACAGTACTTGGCCGGTTCTTTTATGTATGTACAATCTTCCACCATGGTTATGCATGAAACGTAAATACATTATGATGTCATTGTTAATTTCCGGTCCAAAGCAACCTGGTAATGACATTGACGTGTATTTGTCTCCTCTCATTGATGATATGAAAAAATTGTGGAAACGGGGTGTAAAAATGTATGACGCGTATAAAAAAGAGAAATTTGTGTCGTTATGCATGCATGAGATGTTAAACAGGCGAGTTTAGATGATTCGAGATGGTATCGTTATACATGACATGATGGTATCGTTATGCATGCATGAGATGTTAAACAGGCGAGTTTAGATGAGTGCCAAATACCGTTAAGGTCCGACTAGGAATGTAATGTATTGAGTCTTATGTTGGTAGGACGTAACCGACTAGCACCAATAGGACCTGAGTAGTTGAAAGGATACTTGGTATCGTTATACATGAGATGTTAAACTGGTGAGTCGAGATGATATCGTAATACATGAGATGTTACACGGATGAGTCTATGTGATATCGTTATACATGATTTGATGATATTGTTATACATGAAATGTCAAACGAATGAGTCGATATGATATCGTTATACATGAGATGTTAAATGGGCGAGTTGAGATGATACTTTCTGATGAACAACAAACGAACAACAACAACAATAACACATTAAACAACAACAAAAACTAGTAGTTCATACGAAGATTTTTTATGTCATCTAAAAGCTCGTGGAGTATTGCACCTGACTCATATGCGTGGTCCTCGGGATTCCTTACCATTTTCAGTGTTGCCTCCAACATCTTTATTTTTGTCTCGAGCATGTTTATCGTAAGATCTTTGACCTTGCAGTCTGATCACTTTGTTTGTTCATAACTACAAGGTCCCTAAGAATAACTTGGTTTTGGTTGTGCAGAACTGTAAGGTCCCGAAGAATAACTTGGTATTGGGTGTCCAATGGCATGACGCTATCTGTGGAGGTGTGATTTTGTCTACAGCGTTCCCTTCTGTTCATGCATTTGATTATGATTATTGTATGACTAATTCCACGCGTCTATATATTTTCCGAAAGCAGATGTATTAGGGACGTGATGTTTTATTTTTGACAGGGGGCGTATGGATGCATCTTAGGTACTCAGTTCATGATTAATTGTATGACTAATTCCACAGATAGCGTCATGCCATTGGACACTTTTGGGAGTTAGCTACTCCATGTGTGTGCCATACACTTTTGGGAGTTATCTACTCCATTTACTATGATTTATTATGATATGATATGAAATGATGTGAATTATTTGTTTTGATTGTTTTAGTCTCTTCATGTAGCATGTTTAGGCACTTGGGCATTTCCTTGACAACTCTTTTATTTCTTCATAACCCTTTGATTATTCCTTAATACCCTATTCAGTCCTTATCTTAGTTAACATCTTGTTCAGCAGGTTTTCGTTAGGTTCATTTCGCTTATTCATTTTTGACTTATTGCTTTTCATTATTTATATATGTTCACTGAGCGTTAGCTTCCCGAGTTTTCTTTTTCATGCGGCAGGTATTAAGCGGGATGCTGGGATTGAGTGATGAGAGTAGGAGCTTTTAGTGGACCGACCTAACCATAGTTTTCCTTGTCATTTGGAATTAGATCGAGATTTATGTTTTGCTTATTTTATTTTCGTTTAAGGATTTTAGCAGTTTTGTATTTCCCTAGAAGATTAATGGTTTCACGACTTGTAGTTATTTATTTAAGACTTCCGCTTACGTTTATTATGTTCTGATTGACACCATGATGTGACGTTTTGACCCTTGTCGGGTTGGGGTGTTACATATCGACTAATCCGTTTAACGTCTCATAACGATATCATATTGAGTCATCCATTTAACATCTCATGTATAACGATATCATGTTGACTCATCTATTTAACCTATTATGTATATTAAAATCAATTACCATAATTTAAATCGTTTATAATTAATTTGAATAATTTTTTATCATTTATAATTAGTCTACATAAAATTTTAATCATTTATAAGTAATTTAAATTATTTATAAATAATTTGAACTATTTATAAGTTATTTATAATTAATTTATATCATTTTTATTTTTTTAAAAACAAAATTGTGACGATATACTCGTCACAAATACACAACATTACAAAACAAATAATTTTGTGAAAATTTTGTTTACTCGTTTAGCCCGCCAAATATTTTCGTGGAAAATATTTTTGCCCCGCCAAAGGTGAAAACCAAAAGTCAAAACACTTTCACAAAAACTAGATCTGAATTTTTCTAACTCATCTCATCTTCATCCCTGCTCCCAAAAACACACACACACACTCATTCTCATATCATCTTCATCCTCCCAACCGAAACCACAAATACGCACCACACACATGCCCCACTGTGCACCTTTTTTTCGATTCATCCTACGCCGACCACAAATCAACACACACGCACCACTGTTTTTTCTTTGTATAATTATATTAAAGGTATGTCGTTTTATTTATTTATTTATTTTCTTCTGGTTTTTTATAGTTTTTGTTCAATTATAATTCTAATTTTGGTACATTTGTGTTTGTTTATGTTTGTGTAAAAGACATTGCTCGCCGCCGACCACCACAGCCACCCCCACCACAACACAAATTAAAGGTTTATTCATGTTTTAATTTTTTAGTATTAGTTTGTTTATTTAGTTATTTATGTGTTCAATTTGTGTATTTGTAAAGATGTGGTTAATTGGTTAAATTGATGTTTGTTGAACTGTAAAATAGATGATATGCACAAATTTTGATTATATGTGGGTTGTGATATGATACAAATTACTTAAATCATAACTTTGTGGTTAGATTGTAAGTTAATTGGTTAGATTTTGAGAGAAAAAAAAGTTAACCGTTTGTTTAGCTAACTCTTGCAATGAACATAGTAGTTTGACCTTGAAAGCCAAGTGTATAGTAGTTTGTAGAGGAAGAAAATTGTGATGAACACACAACTAGTTAATCTGTAGCAGTGCTGATAGTTTAATTTTCAATGTTAAAGTTATCTCTTTAAAGATCTCGTGCATTTTATTCTCTTGGTTTTCTTACATTGATCATTTCTACTTGTATTCCTTAAAGATAAAAAGCTCTAATTTTGTTCCCAACTGTTGTTTTGACAAGGTTCATGCTATTATGGGCAAAAATGGTTGTGGTAAGATTACGTTCGCCAAGGTTAGTATATTCTTATTTTTCTTGAATCACGTTTTTCTCACCGATTTTTTTCACCAACTACAGTACTAGAGAATTAAGTTTGTGGTCATTTGAAATATTTTGTACTTCATCTTTTTCCATGTGGATGAAGGTTGCTTTTTATTGGCTTTTTGGTAATATTTTGATATAGAGTTACTTAGTTTGATATCTTGGTCATTGTAAAGAGCTAATCATATTGATACGTGGTCACATAATTTTCTCATTTTTTCGTTGTTTATCTTGAATCATGTGATGGATAACTAAATATATGTCTAAACTAATTTGTCTAGTCAGAAGTTGCAATTTTTTGTGACAAAGGAAATATAAGAACGTGAAAGCATACCATGTTTGACCTCCACGATATAACATGAGCATGTTTAAAGGATTTTGAATAAGTCATCTATGCTAGGCTAGATTCTAACAGGCTCTTTATATATGACTGTCTAGTAGTCAATATTGTTGCCTGTTATTTGCTCTTAAAGATATATTTTATATATGATTTTGTAGGTTCTTGTTGGCCACCGTGATTATGAAGTGACTGGAGGCTCGGTTTTTTTCAAGGGAGAGAATTTACTTGAGATGGAGGCAGAAGACAGATCACTTGCTGGCCTGTTGAAGTTCCAGGAGTGAGCAAGAGTGACTTTCTACAGATGGCCTACAATGCCAGAAGGAAAATTGGTCAACCAGAGCTCGATCCACTTCAGGTACAGAGTTTGAAATTTCTAACTCTAAAGTAAAAACTATTGTAACTGTTAGAAGTAATCTCCAAATTTTATTTTTTAGATGGTTATCTCATATCTGTAATATATGATTTAAAAACGATGCAATCTCGTAAATTCTTGAAGATCATTTTAAGAACATAAACTCTATATGTGAGGATCTTCTAGTGCACTCTGGAAACATAACCTGGGTTGTCGCTCCTTTTTTATCATAAATATCATGTGAAATAAGTATTTGGTCTCTTTAATTTCTTTGGTCTCATTTGTGTTATTTCTTTATAGGTTCTTGGGTCAGAGTTGGCTATAACCGTTTGTTTAGCTAACTCTTGCAATGAACATAGAGCAAACTCTCCAACGTGTTTTGGGTGCTTAACTATAATAGTAATTAGATAATTTTTCCTCAAGTATAACTTGTTATTTAGTATATAAGTGTTTGTAGCGTTCTAAGATATCATATCCTTCTAAGATTTAATAAATTATACTCGTATAGTTCTATACTACATTATACTACATGAAAGGATACGTACTGATCTAGATTTTATAAATGGTAATGCAGAAGCAAATATGTTGTTCCTTGAGTCTCCTGTTGGGGTTGGCTTTTCATACTCAAATACAACTAGTGATTATGACATTTTTGGCGATGACATCACTAGTGAGTATATATAACAATGTATTGCAATTATATAGTCAATTACTCATCAGTATTGATTACTTGTATGAAACATGATTTACAGCTGACGATTCATATGCATTTCTGCAAAACTGGTTCATGAAGTTCCCCTCATATAAGAACAGAACATTTTATATTGCTGGAGAGAGCTAAGAAGGTACATATATCTCTGGCATCTCATGTATAACATGTTTCATTTAGAACCTCTTAAGGACATCTCATGTATACTTGATCTATTTTATGCAAGAAAATATGTTCCAGAGTTGGCAGCTCTAATTCATGAGAAAAATAGCAACGAACCTACTCAGTTTATCAATCTTAAGGGCATATTGGTACATATCGTTTAATAACAATTTAAAGAAATATATGTTCTCATTTAGTTTCGTATGTGGCATACTCTACTCCATTTTGTGATTCAAATACAGCTAGGTAACCCTGAAACAAGTGACACTGAGGACTGGCAAGGTATGATTGACCATGCTTGGAGTCATGCAGTCATATCAAATCAAACTTACAAAACCGTAAGAGAATCCTGTGACTTCAATAGTAATGATACTTGGAGCAACCACTACTACATAAAGTATTATTTGAGACTGTATTTAGATACGGTTTAATAAAAACCGTAGCGACTTGAAAATAGATCTAGCATAAGAATTAATTACCATTTTATGAAGCTTATATTGCAAGATTTAGTATATAAGTGTTTGGTCAAGACTTTGATATATCTCTATTTGTTTTTACAGCTTTGGGATGACACGCATTCTAAAACCATTGGAGATCGACTCAGTGGACAATATGACGTTGAAGGAGTTTTATAGGGCTGTAGTTCATCCCTTAAATACAACAGCTCCTCAATAGTTAACGTTTTATATTTTCGTGATGATGACGTTTAAGCAATTGTAATGGATAACACTTTTGTCTAACTCGGATGTTGCGTTGGTTGATGTTTATATAGGATGTTAAATTTGTTGAATATTGTTTGTGTATGCTTGAGTACTATTCGGGTCTTGTGGTAGTGTTTGGTTTGCAGGTTCTGGAAAACAAATTTAATTATTTTTTTTATTAAAGAAACAGATTTGGCACGGTTTAATAAAAAACCGTAGCAAACAAGAAAAGTATGGTTGGTTGGTAGTTGAAGAAATTCGCTACGGTTTGATATAAAACCGTAGCAAATAATCATTATTTGCCACGGTTTCAAACCGTACCAAAAAACGATTTTATTTTTTGGTACGCTCATATCTGCCACGGTTTTAAAACCGTGGTAAATGGCCTTAAAAACCGTACTAAATGAGATTTTTGTGTAGTAGTGGTATAAGCTTACAAACATTTAGTTAATTATCCTTTACGTGGACTTCTTTTACTGTTTATACATATATGGGACCGAATTGTATCTATATACTAAAACACAACGAGATTCCGTGGAATATTCTCTTTTTTTTGGGTTTTCGGCGTTTTGGCCCAGTTTTGGTCTTAGTCCGTTAATCGCCCGTTAGTGTTTCGAGTTTGACCCTACTGTTAGCATGGGATATATATCGTTTTCCACTACCTTTTTGCTGTGTGCTTTCTTCACTGGAGGGTAAAATATAATTTCACCGCATCTCTAGGGTTTTGGTAGATGACGCTTGGTTTCCTTCATTTTCTTCTTTGCATGTCTGTTTAATCGCTTTTGATGTTTAGATCTAGAGTCTTATGATGCTTTTTCTGTTAGTTTATGTGTTCTTCGATGCCTGATGTCTTATGTGCTTCTTTTGATGTTGCATGAACCTTATTGTTGGTGGTGTTGTCTAATATTTCTTAGCTTTAAGTTTCGTTTACTCTTATTTGTGATTGTTTATGGTTAAATACTGGAAATAAAATGAAAATAAAGAACAAGTGTATGAAAAAACTTGCTACACATGAGATGTTGGTTGATCCTGTTGTTATATGTTGCATGAACCTTATTGTTGGTGGTGTTGTCTAATATTTCTTATCTTTAAGTTTCGTTTACTCTTATTTGTGAATGTTTGTGGTTAAATACTGGAAACAAAATGAAAACAAAGAACAAGCCTATGAAAAAACTTTGGTGCACATGAGATGTTGGTTGATCATGTTGTTAGTGATGGTTGTAATGAAATGCAAAAACGAGAAGGCCCACAGCATGTGGGTGTTCAGTCTTCTATGTATCCATGCACATCCCAGGGAGCGCCACAACCAGGGGCGGAGGAACAGTGTTAGCAGGGGGGGGGGCAGTGCCCTCAACAAAATGGCCCAAAAATTTTTTATATAGTGCATATTTTTTGTATTAATGGGCTTTTCTCTTTTTTGCCCTCAGCCCAATTTTGAATTTGCCCTCAACAAGATGAAGCCCAACATGGCAACATGTAATTTCTTTGGGCTTGTAAATTAATATCACGTAGAGTAGAAGTGTAGAAGGGAAGCTATTCATAATTCATAGACTAATTATTCAATCAATCACTGTCGACAGTTACTCAGTTCCAATTTCCAAAAGCAAGATTGCAAAAGGAAAGAAAAATTAGCTCATTACCATCCACTCAATAGCCATAATCAATAATTCAGTCATCAACAACAATCAATTCATTACCATCCACTCAATCAGCCTATCTTGATGACTTGATCCTTAAAATTTGGTAAGTGAAAACCCTAACTTCACTTTTACAGTTTTACTTTTATAAACTAAACTTGTTTAGATATATATTTAAAGTTGTGTTATTGACTTATTGTTAGTTTTTATTACCCTATTAAGATAGCATACCTAGGTAGAGTAGTAGATTGTATTGTTTTTTGGGGCTGTTTGGAATCTGCAGTTAGTGTGTTGTTTTGCTGATTTTTGGTGCTGAATTTGGTGTTGTTTTAGCTGCTGTATATGCTGAATTTGGTGTTGTATATAGCTGCTGTACACTGCTATTTTTGGGTTAACGGATGTAGCATGGTTGTCGTTTTCACGTAACATAAGGTATGTTTTGTTGTTATTTTAGCACTATATAAAGTTCATTTATGCAATATTAAGTCGGTTAAGTTCGCTATTATTTCTGTGGTAATTTTTTTTACGACAACATTTTTTGCCCCCAATATGTCAATATCCTGGCTCCGCCACTGGCCACAACAGTTAACTGCAACTTTCTTCGGAGCGAAGAGAAAACATGCTTCTCAATCACCGGATGTAGGCAAGAAAAGGAAATCGGTTTCTTGCAATATTAGTGTCCCACAAGCACGTAGCATAGTTATTGGTGAGCCCGTTGGGAATCGGTGACCCACAACTTCCTCGCATCGTCCATCCGCACAGGCTACACGTCAACTTGCTGCTAGTACCTCTTTAAAGGCAATTGATATTGTCAATAGTCATCTACCTTCAGATAAGAAAGGTGTGTCTGATGAGGTTTCACGAGTGCACTATGGTAAAAGGAAGCGTGGTCCTTTATATAAAGATGCATCTGCATCCGTTTTCGGTAACGTTGGAGACCTTGGATCACATATGGTTTCTTCATCACCGAACAATAGCGTAAGAGCTCCTTTAATGGTGGTGGAGGTTTAGATTTTACAGGTACGTTTGACATTCCAGCCTCATTTTTTTAGTGACTACCGCTTAGGGTTGGTGTTGTTATTACTTTTCCATCAACAGGTGTCATGCTAAATCGTCATGTTGCAGGTTTGGCCTTCGAAAGTACAGCGCCCCATAAGTGCCGGAACCTTGATGTAGGTATGTTGGAAGGTTGGCTGGTAACGGTTTCATCTTTTCAATTGTGGTTTTATGTGTCGCGTTGTGTTATCTATGATTAATTTTGTCTGCCTTACATCATCATGACCGTTTTAACAATATTTTTTGTTGTTGGTATTTGTGTTCCAGACCTGATGCCCACGAATCGTACACGAGACGAACGTCCCGATGTAGCTTCAAATGCTTCGCCTTCACCGTGGTCGGCTACACTGACAGTTTCGTTGCAAGGTATATGCGTTGAGGTTTCTTTTATGCGTTCATTTTGGGGACAACGAATGTTGCGGTAAAACGCTTGACAGTCATTTCAACTTTTATCTTTACTTTTGAGTTGACTATGTAGGTGACCCAGCTGCTCCCACCGTGGATAATCGTTGGAGCTCACTTCCTACAGATGGTATGTTCGTGTTGATGCTCTTCCTTTTTGTTTGTAAATTACGAAACAGTTATCATATGCGAATGATAAATTGCCATTTGCGGTGGCATTCGCTTTGCGTACCGACGGGTCCTATGTATAATGAAGGTTCGTATGGTACTAAACGGATTGTTGTTTTTATACGTGCGTGTACTCTTCCGCTTCCTAATTATTATACATCGTGTTGGTGTGACCTTTTTTAGCTAGATTACTAAACGCATTGTGCGTACCTTAATGCTTATCTTACGTTTAACATTGTTTGCCGTAATGTTTCTTAAAATTTTCCTTTGTGTGCTCTAGGAGGTTTGGGATATGGAGGGGATCATTCAACAACTGAATGTTCAAGCGAAGTCTGCATTTTTTGTTTTTGTCAGTTTCATTTTAAACCGTGGTTTACCTGGATTTTTCTTAAAATTCTTAATTTACTTTTGCTTTAGGTAGCTCTCAACCCTGAGGGAATCGTCTGGCTACGACGGTGTAGGTGAGTGTCCCGTTATTGGTTTTTTTAGCCGCTTTTGTCACCTTTGGGTTTGTCATTTTCGTTATTTGATACAAGAACCATTCATAGCCGGCAAGAATACTCAAATGTGCAACCAGAAAATCACTCTTCAATGTTTGGTAAGTGAAGTTGGTACTACGAATTTACGCTACGCTTTTCGACTTATTTGTGACTAACAATTTATTGTTTGGGTCACTCATTTCTATACGTGCCCTCCGCGAACAGTAGGCGCCTTGGTCAATGTAACCGTGAGTGCCGTTACTGCCGGGCTAAATTTTGGGACGAGGAAAAGCTTTCAATATCTGCTAGAAGGACTGGTCCTTTATATCACAAGTGTTGTTTGCAAGGCCGGGTTAAGCTTTTTGTTCCGCGTGCTTATCCACCGCTTATTTATCGCCTTTTCTCGATCGGTATTTCCTAGAGAATATAAGGATGTATAACCGTGATGTTTGCTATGACGTCATTGGGAGCTAACATAGATGAATCTGTTAACGTTGGGAATGGTCCTTATGTTTTCAAAATATCAGGCCAAATCTATCATCGGATAGGTAGGTTGTGCCCTGAACCCGCAAAGACCGCTTTTGCAGCTATATATTTACGAAACAGATAACGGTTGAGCATGTGTGGGTCATTTTAACACACCTGCTAGGCCCGTTGCCAGACAGGATATTGTTCGGTCGTTGATAGACTTCTTGGATCACAACAACGCGTTGGTACAACTATTTAGAATGGCTAGGGATAAGCTTCAAGAAAATGATCTGCCTCGCTTTAAGGTTGCTTTGTTTAGTAAAGGTCCATCGTCACAGTACGATCGACCTACAACGGATGCTATTGGGGCCATAATTTTTGACGACACATTCGAAACAGAAAGTGATTTTGATATAGTCTTGGAAACACATTCGGACATGTGCAATGGATAAGTAAGTTACACGCATGTTACATGTCCGCGCAATTTCCATTACTTTTCCTTTATGGTGAGCAGGGTTATCATACCGATCTTAAGTATCTAAATGTAGAAGGTGTTGCAACACGTAGAGGGAAACGGATGTCGATGAAAGCTTTTTATACATATCTGTTACACGATCGTGTAGGCTATTACAATCTCCTTAGTAGGGGGGGGGAGGCTTTTTCAACAATACGTGGTCACAACATATTGTAGCATCGAACAGAATAGAATGGACTTCATCAGGTCTAATCAAGCTGATATAAGGGGGGATTACTTGGCTGGTCTTCATGACGCAATAGCAAGAGGGGATGTAGATGGATCTGATGTTGGCTCAAGGATCATTTTACCATCATCATTTACCGGCGGGCCTAGGTATATGTATAGTCACTACCTCGATGCATTGGCCATTTGCAGAAAGCATGGGAACCCATCGTTCTTTGTAACTTTTACATGTAACCCAAAGTGGCCAGAGGTGGAGGACTATTTACAGGCGTACCCATTCTTATCAGCAAGTGATCGCCCAGATATAATTGACAGAGTCTTTGAACGGAAGATTCATGACTTTGTGAAATTTATGCGCGACCGGAGACCTTTTGGAATGGTTACCGCAGGTTTGTCACTTTATTTTCTTCTACAGTTCGTTATGAAATTGTATCACGGTTCTTATATACATATTCCTGTAAAATAAAATTATTGTCTAGCACTAATTGTTACTATTTTCTTGGTCCCAGTTTTATATACCGTTGAGTTTCAAAAGCGTGGGCTTCCCCATTGTCATATACTGCTATGGACAAATCACGGTGGCCGTCCGCTTAGAGATGCAGACATTGATAGATACATAAGTGCTGAGCTTCCTGACCCAGAACAAGATCCACAAGGTTTTAGGGTGATTACTGAGTTTATGGTGCATGGACCATGTGGTATGGCATTCCCAAACGCTCCATGTATGCGAGATAGACAGGTTTGCAAGAAGTACTTTCCAAAGGAGTATTGTGGTGCCACCTTCGTTGATAAGTCTGGATATGTCCATTACAGAAGGAGAGATATCCCTTTCAGCGAAACTAGGCATAACGTGCGATTAGATAACGCTTATGTGGTTCCTTACAATTATCTGCTATGTATGACTTTCTACGCCCATATAAATGTGGAGTACTGTGGATGGTCGATGTTGATAAAATATTTGTTTAAGTACATCTCAAAAGGTACTGACAGAATCATGGCAAAAATTACCAGGGAAATTGGAGAGGCGGCGACGGGGGCTGCAACAGGGTCTTCTTCTGTTAATCAGTCACAAGTTCGTGTAGATGAAATTAGTAACTTCGTTGATGGCAGATACATAGGTCCACATGGAGCTTGCTGGCGTATTTTAGGTTTTGATATACATAGTAGAGATCCCGCAGTCCAGATCCTTGCGGTTCACTTAGAAAATATGCAGACCGTTACATTCAGAGCTTCACATCTGTTACATGGTATTTTGAATCACAGTTGGTTAGCCAAAACGACACTTACAGAGTGGCTAGCTTTTAATGAAGAATACATGTGTGGGCGACATTTGACATACCTTGAATTCCCCTCAGAATTTGTATGGTCTAAGGCTGAAAAGGCTTGGTCCCCAAGGTGCAATTTGACCAAACCTTCTATCGGTAGATTGACGTTCGTTCACCCTACCGTTGGGGACCTTTTTTACCAACGGATATTGTTATGTCATCAGAAAAGTTTGCACTTTATTTCTGCTATCCGCACAGTTAATGGCCATGAGTATCCTACAAACAGACTCGCATGTGAAGCATTAGGTCTGTTACAAGATGATCAAGAGTGGATAACGGCAATGCAAGAGGCTTCTGGAACAGCTACTTCATCGCAGTTGAGGGCATTTATTTCAGAAATTTTGGTGTTTACAGATATTTCCAATCCATTGGTGTTGTGGGAAACCTTTTGGAGACAGATGTCGGAGGACATTCCATTAATTTTATCACAATCATTGGCCATTCGACCACTGCACGTAAATGAGCCTGAACTACGTGGTGGGGTCCTATATGAGCTACAAACTTTGCTACAATTACACAGCAAATCTTTGAAAGACTATGGCCTTCCAACGCCACCAGAAGGGCTAATTCACATGTTTAGAAATAGGGTCGTTATGGAAGAGAGGAACTACAACAGGGAAGAATTAGCTGCACAGTTGATGAGTGTCTAAATACTCATCATTTTTGTACAATTTAAACTGCAAAAACATCTGAAAACACTCAGAAATGCATCAAAATGATTAAAATATCACAAATTAGTGTTTTATGTGTTTTAAATGCGAAAATATCAAAATCGGTGAAAAACGATAAAGTTTGCATAATTGGCGCTTTTAGTCCCCAAGTTTCAAAAGTTGTCAAAACAGTCCCTGGTAAATCAAAATAAAGAAAAATGTTATTCAAGGTCCCTGAATTATTCAAACTTGTCAAAAATGGTCCTTGAATAAATCTTTGTTAAATGGCGTGAAAGGTCCCTGAACTTTCATAAAATGTCAAGTTTGGTCCCTGGAAAATTTGAAAATTTTCAAAACTGGTCCTTGTACTATTAAAGTTTGTCAGTTTTAGTCCTTGTGACAAATTTGGAATAATGGCAGAATTGGTCCTTCAAGATTTCAGAATTACAAGTTTAGTCCTTGTCATTTAAGCCTAATCTAAACCTTGTCAATACAATTTGAACCCCTGTCAACCTTTGACCCCTGTCACCTCCCATTTTGAACCCCAAGTCAAACAAACACCCTTTCCCTCCCAACTGGTTTCTCTCCACTTGTGCCTGCAACTGCAACTCCCAACACATCTCCCATCACCCAGGCCTTATCCCTTCCACTCTCACCCCCTCATCATCATACCTAGCCACCCCCTAGTTGCTAGCTCAGGCCACACAAATAAACCCCTTTCTCGCCAAAATGCATAAATGGCCAAATGCCCAAAACTCATCTATTGGCTCACAAGGGTGGTGGGATTCAATCAGAAGGACACGTGGAGGCTTTCTAGAGTATAAAAGAGAGGAAGAAGAGGCAAGAGAGAAAGTAGTTAGTTTTTAATTCTCATTGTATGTCGTTTTTTCCTTAAACTGTTTTAATTAGCTTTTAAAATGTAATCCTAAGCTTTTATGTATTAAACATAAGCTACTTAATCATTGTAATTCATTTCCAGTCTTAATTGAAGGTTCCATTTATATTTCATGTTTTGAGGTTTACTGTTGAAAATTTGATTTTCAAACTCTTGTCTTAAAACTCCTATTAGCTTATTTTTAAGTTAAACCAAGTTTACTTAGGCTTCATATAGCTTTTGGTAAGCTTGGATAACATTTTCAAACAAATTTGGTTGATGGTCAACAAAAGTCAACAGTGAAGAGAAAATGGTTCAAGCAGAAATGGAATTGGAAATGGGTGATCCAGAGCATGGATTTGGGTTGTTATTAAGTTGTTTTCCAAAGTAATCATGTTGAGATGTGCTCCGATTCTATTGATGACGATTCGTTATCTTGTGGAGACATCAGTTATATGGAAGAATTACCTTCTGAGCTTGTTAGCTTAGAAGAAGAGAATGATGAAGTTACTGACACTGAAATCAAAGATGAAGCACTTCGGGCAACATTACTGAATGTCAGTCTTCTCATTTCTAAAATCGAGGCTTTCAATGAAAAACCTATTTCATCTCCTATCCCCATTAAGGATAGCGACATTCTTTCCAATGATTCTATTCCGGAAATGGAAGCCTTCTGTTTTGATAATATGGGAGAGAAGATTAGTGGCATTACCACTTTTCATTCTCATAATTCTCTCTCCGATTATGAATCATTTACATTGGATGAGTTCACCAGTGAACCCACTGATACCAATTCTGAATATGATTCATTTACCTTCGAGGAGTTCTCCTGTGAACTTACTCATATCATATCTCCGCCGGAGTATGATAATTTCTACTTTGATCTAGACACACCCATAATATGTCTTGATCAAGTGAACTTAACTGAGGAGATTCATGAAACTATGAATTCTCCTATTGAGGATGAAGAGTTAGTCATGATTTGTATCATGATTTTCTTTCTTTTCTTCATATATCCCGTGGCTTCTCCTGTTCATCACTCCTTCGGGAATGAAGACATTATCTTTGACCCATGCATTTCCATGTACCACTTGTGAGCCGGGTCTGTCTCTGTATCTCATCGGTGTGGAACTTTCACGTACTTCAATGCTTATCCAAACATCTTGAATGAAAGTCCGATGGAGATTGTCTCTTCCACTTACTTCCCCATGAACAAATTAATTCGGGTCGAGTCAAGCTAGCGACTCGGTAATCAAAAACATTAGCATGCACCACATGGGTTTTCACCCATGAGTACCACTCTAGTGTGGGGGAGATGCCCCACATGTTGTATTAAAAAAAAAAAAAAAAAAAAAAAAAAAAAAAAAATAATTGTTGTGTTTCTACACTTAGCTAGTAATGTTATCTTTTTACGTTCTAAGTTTCGGCATAACAGGTGTACTTTGAATATTGAGGACAATATTCATTTCTAAGTGTGGGGGAATTCGCGAATTTTGATCATAAGTGTACCCTTTTAGTCCCTTTTTCCCCCAAAATGGCCAAATTTAAAAAAATTTTATTTAGTGGAAGTACTATGTACTAAACACAACAAATGGTAATCAGTCCACCATGTCTAACCCACATAAGGATTGGCTAATCCAGGAGCAAACGGCTCTTGGTAAAGATATCTCAAATCCGTTGACGGCTTACAATTTGCCCAAAATTGTATGGTATTCACCATTTCCATATCCTTAAAAGCGAAGAGTTGGCTAGCCCGCAAGTTTATGGCTTGTGGTAAAGGCGGTGGAAAAACCATAATTGGTAATCAGCCCACCAAAGATAATATTGATAATTTATCTAAGAGTTGGCTAGTCCGTATAAACGGCTTCGTAAAGACAAATCAAATCCGTTGAAAGTCGGTGGTTTGCTCAAAATCATATGGTTATCGGTGTACCAAGGTTCTTACTTGAACTGAAACATTTGGCTACTCCAGTAGTAATGGCTTTTGGTAAAGAGATGAAATCCATTAATTTTTCTCAAAACATTGCTAGGGACTAGCAATATCTTAGTGTGGGGATTGATGAGTGTCTAAATACTCATCATTTTTGTACAATTTAAACTGCAAAAACATCTGAAAACACTCAGAAATGCATCAAAATGATTAAAATATCACAAATTAGTGTTTTATTTGTTTTAAATGCAAAAATATCAAAATCTGGTGAAAAACGTATAAAGTTTGCATAATTGGCTTTTAGTCCCCAAGTTTCAAAAGTTGTCAAAAACAGTCCCCTGGTAAATCAAAATAAAGAAAAATGTTATTCAAGGTCCCTGAATTATTCTAACTTGTCAAAAATGGTCCTTGAATAAATCTTTTGTTAAATGGCAGGAAAGGTCCTTGAACTTTCATAAAATGTCAAGTTTGGTCCCTGGAAAATTTGAAAATTGTCAAAACTGGTCCTTGTACTATTAAAGTTTGTCAGTTTTAGTCCTTGTGACAAATTTGGAATAATGGCAGAATTGGTCCTTCAAGATTTCAGAATTACAAGTTTAGTCCTTGTCATTTAAGCCTAATCTAAACCTTGTCAATACAATTTGAACCCCTGCCAACCTTTGACCCCTGTCACCTCCCTTTTTGAACCCCAAGTCAAACAAACACCCTTTCCCTCCCAACTGGGTTTCCTCTCCACTTGTGCCTGCAACTGCAACTCCCAACACATCTCCCATCACCCAGGCCTTATCCCTTCCACTCTCACCCCCTCATCATCATACCTAGCCACCCCCCCCTAGTTGCTAGCTCAGAAGCCACACAGGTCAAAAACCCCTTTCTCGCCAAAATGCATAAAATGGCCAAAATGCCCAAAACTCATCTATTGGCTCACAAGGGTGGTGGGATTCAATCAGAAGGACACGTGGAGGCTTTCTAGAGTATAAAAGAGAGGAAGAAGAGGCAAGAGAGAAAGTAGTTAGTTTTTAATTCTCATTGTATGTCGCTTTTTCCTTAAACTGCTTTTAATTAGCTTTTAAAATGGAATCCTAAGCTTTTATGTATTAAACATAAGCTACTTAATCATTGTAATTCATTTCCAGTCTTAATTGAAGGTTCCATTTATATTTCATGTTTTGAGGTTTACTGTTGAAAATTTGATTTTCAAACTCTTGTCTTAAAACTCCTATTAGCTTATTTTTAAGTTAAACCAGGTTTACTTAGGCTTCATATAGCTTTTGGTAAGCTTGGATAACATTTTCAAACAAATTTGGTTGATGGTCAACAAAAGTCAACAGTGAAGAGAAAATGGTTCAAGCAGAAATGGAATTGGAAATGGGTGATCCGTGAGCATGGATTTGGGTTGTTATTAAGTTGTTTTATGGTTTAGAATAGATAAATGGTCTTGTGTTTCTTTGGCAATCCACTGTGGATAGGACCACATGTAAGTGATTTTCAAGTTTCGTGGCTTAACCTGTATGTGTAGTCATAAACTGTTCTAACCTGCTTAAGTAGTTGTGTTTAGGTCTAGTAAATTCAATTAAGTGTCTGCATTAGCTCAATCAGTAGTTGGAATAGTTGAAATTGCAAAACAGTCAATTATAGTGGTGTTTGGATTGTACATGTAAACTGTTTTAGAGAGGTGTTAAGTGTTTGAATATTGTTGTTTTATGTTTGTGAAGTTCTAGTTGACTCATTTGAGTCATTTATCTTGTGCCTGCAACCACCAAAGTCAACTTTCACATTAAATCTGTCTATTAGCTTGTCTGTTGAGTTTTTGCAAAATCAAAAACTTATTTTGTGTTTGAAATACATAGGAATAGAGTGCAGTAGTTTTATTTCATCTTTTAAGATCATAATCAGTCCAAAAATTAGCTCCAAATCTCAAGTTGGTCAACTTTTCCATTTTGTTAAAAAAGTCAAAATTGGAAAACTCAGTTTTAGCCAAACTGAGTTGATTTTTCATGGATTTATCTCTGGGTCAAAATCAGTGAAACTTGTGGTTTTGAAAACTTCTGTTGGTCTATTTTGTTATTACCATTTTAGTAGATTTTTGTCATTTTTTTAAAAAGCTCAAAACTGCTCATCAACATGGTCCCAATTGCCCTGTACACACTCAGTTAATACTGAGTGTGCACAGGTAAATTGCAAGGCTTGTATCAAGCTCATTTGAGCTTGACCAAAGCTCATATTTGGTTCACAAGTTCTTGGCCAGGTCCAGTTGAGGTTCCCACTTCTGTTCTTCATTTTTAGCTTATTAGGAATCTTGTACTTAAGCTCAAAAGTAACCCCATAATCTGTTTTTAGCTCATTAGCTCAATACATCAAATCTGTTCAATCAGCTTAAAAGAAGTTAAGGATTGTTGTAACTTGTTTCTTTTGAGTTCTTTTAGCTTATTAGAGCTTGTGTAACAGTTTGGTGCCCTTTTGGTACTCTTTGGCTTATTCAAGTGCTTATTACATAAGCACTTGTTTTGCAGATTCAATTTCCTCCACACAACACCATGTTTTTCTATTTTTCCTAGATCCATAATATCATTTTAGAGTTTTCCTGAATTTTTCACATTTTTCCAAGTCAGTTTGCTATTTTTCTTAATTAAAAACAGTTTTTAGGATTATTTAAATAGCTTTTAATACAATTAATTCAGAAAAAGTTCAAAAAAATAAGTTTTCAATTTTCTTAGGTTAAGATAAATATAAAAAGACAAAAAAGTAATTTTCCAGATTTTTCATAGTTTAATTTGTATTTTTAAGTAATTTAATTAGTTTTAAATAGTTTAAAATTCATAAAAAATAGAAAAATAATCAGAAAAATACAAAAATAGTTTTGAAAATTCTATTTTGTTATTTTAGATTTTTCCAAGTCATAATTTTATTTTTCTAGCTTTATTTCCTATTTTCTTGTAATTTAGGTTATTATTTAATAGTTAAAAATAGCTTTTAATTAATAATAATTAAATAAATAGTTTTAAAAATAATTTTATTTTTCTAATAATTTTCTTTTATCATTAGGATTGTAAAAATGTCATTTTCATATTTTTAGGATTTATATTGTGTAAGTTTCACATTTTTATTTGTACGTCGCGTAGTTTTTAATTTCAGTTTTATAAAAACATAAAAACAAAAACATCATTTTAAATATAGTGATAGCGTTTATTTAATATTTTTTATCTTTTTAATTCCCTTTAATCTGCATTTAAGCCCCTGTAGTTTATGGGCTTTCTCTTTAGGTATAGATCAATCACTATCCTTTCCCGTTCAAATCCTCTCGATCACTTTACGTTTGACTATTCTCGCACAGCTCGTTGGGACTTAACGACCTGGGGAAACACTATACTCTCCTGATCTTCATTGCATTCGTGCTTAAGCTGTTTTAAGTTTGTTACGGTCGGCCATTCACAAGTGGCAGGCTTGAGTGATAAAACTTGACGGTTTCGCACGGATCAACAGTGATATGAACTTATAGACTTCAATTAAGAAATGATATAAGAACTTGAGAATAAGATGAAATCACAATGACTAGAATATGATTTGAACCTTATTACTCCATTGATGATTGATCAAGCTTGAAGGCTATGATTCAGTTACAAAGAGAATTTCAATTGAGAGGAAAGAGGATAACAAAAACAGACTGAACAAAATGGGTAACTAAATGGGTATTTAAAGGGAAATGGTATGGGTTGGAAGGTGGGAAAAGTGGTTAGGAGGAGACACGTGCAAGTCACATGCTCAGCTATTTTGTTTCATATAGCATCTAAAGAAAACCAAGTGAACCTCTTCATCAGGTCTTCAATCCACTTCCATGTAGCACCAATAGAAGTACCAGTAGCCCCTTTAACAAGCACAAGCACATACACAACGCTATTACCCCTTTTTAGCATTCTTCCCTCTAGAATAACTGGTGGACCAACTGCACTGAGACAGGCATCATTACATACAGAAAAAGTACCTATCTCTGCACACATTTCCTCATTTGGCGCACATAAGGCATGGAAAGAATCTCAGTGTTATCTAGTAGCTCCCACTTATAAGCAACTTTACCCATTTTAACAATTACTTGATACTGACCATGGAATTTGACAGGAAACTTGTGTTGATGTCTTTGTCTCACACTAATTTTCTTGTATGGTTTTAACTCCAAGTAGACCCAAACACCCACATCATACTTTTTGTATAACATGTATGACCTTACACATTCCACCTTTTGAGCATCTCCTGAACATATGTTTATTTCAGTTTGTTCGTATATCACCTGCCTTGAATAGTTGAGCCACTGAATGAACATGATGTAATTATCTTCGCTCCAACAGTAACACGAGCTCTATACATGACTCTTTCCCTCTATCCTTTTCCCTCTTGGGCCACCTCACCGATGTTGTATCCAAACCATCAGAACTCTCAAACAATCCCAAAAATAGCTCCTCCAAATTGCTAACACTTACCAAATAGTTTTCAACTTTATCCACACTTTTGGTTACAAATGCTTTGTTAGCGTGGAACCCATTTTCAAAGAACATCAACCAAACTCTTTCAAATCATGCCAAAACTAAATCAGATTCAAACCAACAAGCTTTGAATGACACCGGAACAACTCCTTATCAAACCCTCCTGATCTCAACAAACCCAGATTAAGAACACTATCATATCTATTAACAAGAACCAACACAAAACACCAGTATTGCCCAAAACCCATCCATTTCAGCCAACAAATGCTGAAGTGTTTGTTCCCTTTCACCATTTTCACATCCTAAACTCGCTCCTCTTCGCTTCCCAACTACATCTAACTCATCAATGAACACATTACAGGTTGCCAACGCGCCACAGATTCCATCAAACCCCACAGATTCCATCCCATCTTTCTTCCTCAAGGGCCATTTCCAAATGTCAAAGTTTGCCTTTTTGTACTTACATTTACATTTTGCGCCACCTATCTTCCTCCGCTTACGCCATTTCCACCTGTCAAACTCCCAGAATCTGCCCCTAAATTTGAATTTAATGTAACTTGCCTTTTTCCTCTTAGGCCATTCCCACATACCAAACTGTCAAACAACTTCCTTCAGCTTCTTTTGTTGATTCAAAGAAATCCTCATTATTATGAATACTCTCTAAAACCTTGTGAACATCAGACTCAAATGTAGCATCATCACTTCTTTTCTCAACTTCTTGGCCATCAGTAACAAATTGTCCCAACAACAAATCTCTTAAAATAATATCACTATCTTCATACTCATTTTGGTTTATCTCTACTTTGTCGAAGTTAAAGTTCCTATCACTCATGTTACTGGAATTTACCAAAATCTGTTTGACATGCTTAGCCTCGAAGTTTGAATTCCCACTTTCACCTGAATCTATCATCACACCTGATTTACCACAACCCAAATTCACCAAACTTATTACTTCCTTGTTCTCTATACTTTCTTTTATATCCCTAACACTAGCCTTAGTATTCTCAACTATTGTTGTTTCTTGTACAAAAATAGATCCAACACAATCAATTTCCACTCCTAAATCTTCACTAAACATTTCCTCCAACTCATTATCTTCAACTTCGTTATGCTCAACACCATTTTCAACAAGCTTTTTCCCTTCGACACTAACTTTTTCCTTATCACACTCTTCATAACCCACTAACTCAATGTATTCTTTCTCTACTTTTTGATTGCCAATCGTTGAAAAGCAGGGCAACGGTGTATTAGAGTTCTTTTTCATGATATTGTTAGTTGTTTCTTGAAACTTAGCCAAATGATAAGCATCATGAAGTGTTTTAGGTTGAAAAATAACCCTCTTTTCAATCTCCGGTTGCAACCCCGACATAAAGAGACTAACTAAACACCATTCGTTTAAACCCATTTTTCTAGTCCAAGAAATATGTGCATCGTGATAAGAAATGAAAGCATCATAATATTCACTAACCGATCCTTTTTGTTTGATACAATTGATACTTGGCATTCCATCAAACACCTTGTGTGCATCATTTAAATCATCACAAATACTTCCTTTTGTTCCACTTCTTTTTCCAAAGTTTATTACATTATGACTATCTTTTATCATCAAAGGTTCCAAAACATCCACAAAATCTGAACTACAACTCGAATTCTTAAGATC
>OU343220.1:287761381-287815512 GCA_910596185.1 Chrysanthemum makinoi | reverse complement strand
AGAACTCAGAAATTTACCTTTGCCTTCCTTGAACTTGTGTTCTTCTTTAGTCAAATACCCTTGAGTCACATTAACATTGGACATTTTCTGAACAGTTTGAGCCAATTGATTAACTGTGTCTTGCAAATTCTTAACCATTTCCCTTAGATCAGGCTCCATATTTGAAGTAAAACTGATTTGAACAATTAAACACGGTTGTAACAATCAAGAACACTGAAAGAAATGAAAACTTGAATCGTTTTCCTGCACAAATTCAAAGAAAACCAGTTCACCGGAAATTAACTGATTCTTTGCCAGAAAATAACAGAATTTGACCGGAAATTTTTTTTTTTTGCCAAGAAAGAGGCTCTTGATACCAATTGATATGAACTTATAGACTTCAATTAAGAAATGATATAAGAACTTGAGAATAAGATGAAATCACAATGACTAGAATATGATTTGAACCTTATTACTCCATTGATGATTGATCAAGCTTGAAGGCTATGATTCAGTTACATAGAGAATTTCAATTGAGAGGAAAGAGGATAACAAAAACAGACTGAACAAAATGGGTAACTAAATGGGTATTTAAAGGGAAATGGTATGGGTTGGAAGGTGGGAAAAGTGGTTAGGAGGAGACACGTGCAAGTCACATGCTCAGCTATTTTGTTTCATATCACACAGAGTCGTAGTATGGTTCCAGAATTGAATGATATTCAGAAAAAGATTTACGATATTGTTATGGTGGCTGTTACTCAAAAGAAGCAAGAGCTTTTATTCGTATACGGCCACGGAGGTACAGGCAAAACGTTTATTTGGAACGCTCTAATAGCAACGTTACGCTCAGAACGCCACATAGTTTTGGCAGTCGCATCGTCTGGTATAGCGTCACTCCTCTTGCCAGCTGGTAGAACCGCACACTCAAGATTTAAGATACCTTTACAACTATGTGAGGAATCAGGGTGTACTATAAGAAAGAGGACACAGCTAGGACAGTTGCTCAAAGAAACAGATTTAATAATCTAGGACGTTGAGGGACGTGTTGAATGAACCACGCAGGCTGTTTGGAGGCAAGCCTGTTATATTAGGTGGGGAATTTCGGCAAACACTTCTTGTCAAGAAAGGGGCTCGAAAACATGAAATAGTTGCTCTATCGATTGCTGAATCATATCTTTGGGAACATTTCAAAATATATGTGTTGCAAGAAAATATGCGACTACGAAGGCCTGCGATGACAGCTATACAACAACAAGACACTTCAATTTTCTCCCAATGGCTTCTTGACATCGGAGATGGCAACATTGGGGTGCAAGATGATGCAGACCCTGAAAATGCCTCTTGGATTCACGTACCGGATAAATATTGCTTTCCCGCAGCAGAAGCAGGACTGTTAAAACTTATCGATTTCATCTATGACTCCTGATCTGCGCAAAACCGTCAAGTCTAATCACACAAACTGGTCACTTGTGAATGACCAAATTGCAATGACTTAAAACAGCCGCATAATACACAAATGCAATGAAGATCTGAGGAGTATAGTGTTTCCCCGGTCGTTATGTCCCAAAAGTTGTGCAATGGATTATCAAACGCTTAGTGATCGCGAATTTGAACGGAAAAAGGATTTGATGATTATTATAACTACCGGAAAAGCCAGAACAGATAAAAACGGCTTAAATGCAAATTAAAGAAAATTAAAAAGATAGAATCTATTAAATAAACTCTATCACTATATTTAGAATGATGAACGTTTAAAACTTAAAACTAAAAACTTACGTTTAAATTAAAATACGTAAACGCACAAAATAAAAAAAAGTGAAACTTACACAATATAAAACCTAAAAATATGAAAATACATTTTACAATCCTAATGATAAAAGAAAATTTATGGAAAAGGAAAATTATTTTTATAACTAATTATCTAATTATTATTAATTAAAAACTATTTATAACTAATTATTAATAACCTAAAATGAAAGAAAATAGGAAATAAAGCTTGAAAAATAAAATTATGAAATGGAAAAGTCTAAAATATCACACTAGAATTTTCAAAACTATTTTTGTATTTTTCTGATTATTTTTCTATTTTTTAGGAATTTTAAACTATTAAAAACTAATTAAATTACTAAAAATTACCAAATAAACTATGAAAAATCTGGAAAATTACTTTTTTCACTTTTTATATTTATCTAAACCTAAGAAAATTGAAAAATTATTTTTTTGAACCTTTTCTTAATTTTTTGTATTTAAAGCTAATTAAAAATACTTAAAAGCTAATTTAATTTAAGAAAAATAGCAAAACAACTTGGAAAAATCTGAAAATTTCAGGAAAAGTCTAAAATTATATAAGGAATAAAGGAAAAATAGAAAAACAGGTGCTTATGTGTGGAATTATGGAACTGATGACCAAGTGCTTATTGAAATAAGCACTTTGATAAGCAAATAAAGTCCAAAAGCTACCAAACTGAAACAGGAACTCAAATATGCTAGAAGTGACTAAATTCAACTAAAATCAACAAGTCTAAACCACAGAATCACAAGCTAGTACAGATTTGATGTTAAGAACTTATAAGCTAAAGACAGATTTAGGTACCCACTTTTGATACAAGCACAAGCTTCAAATTAAGCTCAAAATGAAAATCACCAATTGGGACTTAAAGAAGACCTAGGTGAGACCTCACAAACCCAAACTCAGACCTTGATAAGCTCTAACAAGCTCTATGCAGAAGCTACAAAATGTGAACAAGCCCTCGTGCTAGCAAATTGCCTCCAGGGCACTTAAGTTATGATTGACAAGCTCTTTGAGCTTATAGAAAAAATTGTAGAAATCGATAAAATGGCCATAAGAAATTAGACCTGGAGAGGTTTTAAAACAACAAGAATCACCGAATTTGACCTACCATGAATCCATGAAAAATCTACCTATCTCACCCCAAAACAGTTTCAACATTTTGACTTTTAATGAAAAACTTGGAAAGTTGACTAAAATGGATTTTGAAGCCAATTTTTGGACTAAACTAGATGTTAATGAATGAAATGAAGCTAAATCACCCTTTATCTATGTATTTTGAACACAAAACAAATGATTTGCTTTTCACAATTCCAACAGCTTAACCTGATTAGGACAGTTTGAAGGGATTTTGACTTTCAAAGATTAGTAAGCACAAGATTAAGACAGATAAGAGCTAAGATATGCTACACAAACTTAAACCAACAAGTTTTATCCATCGAGCAAGCCTAGAGCACATGTATAACAAAGAATTCCAAACACCCTTTTTACAACCGATTTGCACTTTTAAAGAGACAAACACGATCAAACTTGTATCAATGATCCAGTTACATCTACATATCCTAAATACATCTTTTTAAACACAATAGAACAAGGTTTAACTACAAATTAAGGTAATGCAAGAAAACTTGAATTTTACTTACAAAGGGTCCTAAGCCACAATGGCTTGCAACAACAAACCGGGAACACTAACCTATTTAAACCAACCCACGTGAACTTAAATCAACCCATTTCCACTTCCGAATCAACCATTGCCCCTTCCTAATGCCATATTGATCACCCAAATTGACTTTTGTTGACCCGATACAAAATGAATTGAACTTGAATTTAAGCTTGTTAAAAGTCGCAATAAGCTTATACAAGCTTATTTAAGCTTTGAAATAGACTACTACACACTTGTTCTTAAGAATTTGAAATTGCAATTTGAGACAGTGGACTTTAAACTTGAATTGTATTCATAAACTGAGATTGATGCTTAAAATGAGTCTTAAAACACTTAAACACTTCAAATTGATACAATTTAACAAAAGACTACAAGTTTTTTACTAAATTAAGAAATCTAAGATAAAAACGACATTGAAATAAAATTAAAAACTAGTAGACTATATTTCTTGCTTCCTTTTGCCTTTCTTTTATATCCAAACTCATCTTCTCTCCCTACTCAATGTATCCCACCATTCTAAGCCATTGGATAGCCTTGAATTAATCTTCACCATTCAAATCAGATTTTGGCCATTTTTTATTTTATCCATGTGGGGTTGAGTGAGAGGTTAGGGAAGCAATAAATGCATATTGGAAGCTTGTTAAGGTGGAGGGGACATGGGAGAGTGGATTGGAGGAGGGGGATGGAGATCGGTGCGAAGCGGTGGGAGATGGTGGACTTTGGCGCGTTTGAGTGTTTTGACCAGATTTTAATAATACAATGGGGGGTCACAATTGCATATTGACAGGGGTCCAAGGTTTGACAAGGGTCCAAAATTGGTTTTAAAGGCTTTAATTAATACAAGGACTAGTTGTGCCATTTTCTGAAAATCAAGGACTATTCCTGCCAATTCAACAAAGTTATTTCAAGGGACCATTAATGACAAGTTTCCATACTACAAGGACCAAACTTGACATTTTTCAATTTTCCAGGGGCCATTTTTGCCAAATTTCAAAGTTGGAGGACCAAACTTGTAATTTTCTCAAACTTTTTATATTTTTTTTCATCAAAGGACTAAATTTGACAAGTTATGATTTAAAAAGGACCTTTGGTGATTTTACTTTTGAAATTATGAGCTCAGGGACTGTTTTTGACAACTTTTGAAACTTGGGGGACTGAAACTGCAATTTTTGCAAATTTGATATGTTTTTATCTCGATTTTGATATTTTTGTTTTTAAAACACATAAAACACTGATTTGTGATATTTTGATCATTTTGATGTGTTTAGAGTGTTTTCAGGATGATTTTGCTTAGATTTATATTGTACAAAAATGATGAGTATTTACACACTCATCAATCCCCACACTGAGATATTGCTAGTCCCTAGCAATGATTTGAGAAAACATAATGGATTTTAATCTCTTTACCAAAAGCCATTACTTCTGGAGTAGCCAAATGTTTCAGGTCAAGCAAGAACCATGGTACACCGATAACCATGTGATTTTGAGCAAACCACCGGCTTTCAACGGATTTGACTTTGTCTTTACCGAAGCCGTTTGCTTCTAGACTAGCCAACTCTTAGATAAATTATCAATATTATCTTTGGTGAGTAGATTACCAATTATGGTTTTTCCACCGCCTTTACCACAAGCCATAAACTTGCGGGCTAGCCAACTCTTCACTTTTTAGGATATGGTGAGTGAATACCATACAATTTTGGGCAAATTGCAAGCCATATAAACGGATTTGAGAAATCTTTACCAAGAGCCGCTTGCTCTTGGATTAGCCAATCCTTTAGTCTTACAGACATGGCGGACTGATAACCAATTGAGTAAGTGTAAAACACTTACTCCAAAAAGAAAAAATTTGGCCAAAAAAAAAACGGGGGAATTGGTATAATTATATGATAAAATTCGTGAGAATCCCCACACTTAGAAATGAATATTGCCCTCAATATTCAAAGTACCGCTTATGCCGAAACCGAGAACGTAAAAGGGAAATATTACGGCCATTATTTAGAAAAGTTTTTTTTAAACATGTGGGCAACCCACACTAGGGTGGTAGAAAATAGAAAGAAGTCAGAAATATGGGTGAAAACCCATATGGCATGCTATTTTTGATTACCGAGACGCTAGCTTGACTCGACCCCGAATTAATTGGTTCATGGGGAAGCAAAGTGGAAGAAACAATATCCATCGGACTTTCATTCAAATGGTTTGGATAAACATTCAATGCACGTGAAAGTTCCACACCGATGAGATATACATAGAACCGGCTCAAAAATGGTACATGAAAATGCCGGGGTCAAAGATAGTGTCTTCATTCCTGAAGGAGTGAAGAAGAGAAGAAGTCACCGAGTAGGTGAAGAAAAGAAGGAAAATCATGATAACAATCATGACTAGATCTTCTCCTCGATTAAGTGCGCTTGCACTTATTTGGATTGTGTTGGTTGAGCTCTTTGGGTTGGAAGGCATCTCGGTTGGGAGGGTGGGAAGATTTGTCATAACTATGCAAATTGAGATTCTCTCCCCCGATCATGATTTTTGCCATCCAAGCAATCATACTCCAGAGGAGATATGATATGAGAGAGTTCACCGGCGAACTCCTCATGAAGAGAATCATTCACATGATGTGAAATAGTGAACTCTTGTTCCATTGTGGGCTCATCACTATCCTCAATCTGAGTATCAAAGAGTGGATTCTCGAGAAATCAAAGTGAATTCAGAGTCGAATTCAAATAGAGGATTAGTGAAAGTAGCTTTGAATGTTTCTGGAACAAAGTGATCAACATTCTCTATTGGATTGTTGGGATAAGAAGTGAGTGAATGATCATTATCAAGGAGACTTTCAGTCTCTCCCGATAAACGGTCGAAATCAAAGAGTGGATTGATGTGAGTGAGTTCACCGGAGAACTCCTCAAGAAGGGGATCAAAGCATCGTTGTGGAAATGATGCCTCAACGTACTCGATGTTTCCATGGGAAGCACAATCATCGCTAAAATCGGAGAAAGTTTCCAAATGATCATTTGAACACTCAAGAGGGGAAGAAGAATCACACATATGATCGAAATTCCTGTGACTCTCTCGGGAGTGGGACAAGGTTCTCAACACTAGACTTTATGAAGTCGTCCGATTCCTTTTCAGAACAAAGTGTCAAGAAGCTCGTCCCCCATGTTCAGAGAGTGAGTGGGAATATCAGGTGTGATAGCAATTGTTTGAGATGCAATCTCAACTGCTGGGATATCAACTGACTGAGGAGGTTGAGAAATATTATTTCTAAAAGGATAAAAACCTTCCTCGTCATCATCATATAGAGCGCCTTAAGAATTGGGAACGCCTTAGAGTTGCATGCTCTAGGGCTAATAATTCTTCCCTTGATTGGCGGGCCTCTCGTTCTTCGGCTAGCAATTCTCCCATGGTCTTTTCACCACTCACTTGATTCTTAAAGTTACTCATCATATCCTCAAGTGTTTTCATTGCGGTTTCAAAATCTTGGGAGGTTTCTTTAGGCAACGGCTCAGGTGGAGTTTGAACCGTATAATGCTGTGGAGGTTGGAAATTTTCAAATATGTGAGAGTCATGATTGTTACAAGGAACTGGGTTCCCTATTTGACAATCAGAGCTGAAATGGGGACCTCCACAGTACTCACAACAGTAAAACTGTTGAGTCTGGAATGGTGAATCATATGGATTTTGGTTATATCCAAAGTTCTGAGCATCACTGGAAAACTGTTCATAGACAAACGCGTTTCCGGATTGACACTCAAATTCTAGGTGAGGACCTCCACAAAATTCACAGTAGTATTGTTGAATATATGATGATAAGTCGGGTTGTGGTGGGTAATTGGAAAAGTTTGAGGGGTCGTTAAATGAGTTCTGATTAGGATCATAATCAAATGAATTCCTTGAACCACAAAACAAACAACTCCCGTTATGAATATCATTACCACATTGTACACACGTACACCAACGACAGGGTGAACCAAAGAGAGGCTCACCACAACCGACACAAGGAATAAACGATTGCATTTGAGAGTTATGAAGAGGAATCGGTTTATTCAAAGAATCAACAAAACCAACATGGTGATCCGAATGACTATCAAGTCTCAAGAACATTCAGAAAAAATCGGAGGTGGGACAAGTGGTTTGCTCTGAGAGCTAGCAATTTCCACCACTTCCGTTATGGTCTCCGGTTCGGGTTCTTGAGAAACGTGAAGATTAGGCAAGTCATTCTTGCTAGTCACCGGTGTTTGAACGGTTTCATCGTAATCAATTCTAATTCTCGACCTTTTTTCATCGGCATAAATTTGTTCGATTAGATTACGGGCTCTAGATTCAAAGAGATAGTCCTCGTAATCCTCGGTGGGTGCTTGGGGTAGCTCGACGTTTGAACCGGTTTGTCAAGATTAGAATGTATTTCAGGTTGTGGCGGGTGGTCGAAATAACTTTGAAAAGCATTTTTGACGGATAATTCATACAATTGCAAAATTCGCTGAACTAGGCCCTCCACACTGCCACACACATTTCGACGATGAAGTTGACGATAGTCGACATAAGAATTAAACATATAGAGGATTAAGAAGAGAATCAAATGGTTGAGAGGATACGAAGAATAGAATTAAACGGCAAAAGAGGGTAAGAGAAATAGAATCAACGAATAAGAGGAATGAGAAGAATATTTTTGGGGTTTTGGATAAGAAAAATATAAACATATACAGATGGATGGTATGAACAAAGAGTGAATATCCAAATCACTAATCTGCTAGACGTAAGATTATCAAAGACTCCCGGCAGCGGCCAAAAATTTGATCTAAGCAAACCGTCAAGTCTAATCACACAAACTGGTCACTTGTGAATGACCAGCCGTAACAGTCTTAAAACAGTTCAGACACAAATGCAATGAAGATCTGAGGAGTATAGTGTTTCCCCGGGTCGTTATGTCCCAGAAGTTGTGCAATGGATTATCAAACGTTTAGTGATCGCGGAATTTAAACGGAAAAAGGATTTGATGATTATTATAACTACTGGAAAAAGCCAACAGATAAAAACGGCTTAAATGCAAATTAAAGAAAATTAAAAAGATAGAATCTATTAAATAAACGCTATCACTATATTTAGAATGATGAAAGTTTAAAACTTAAAACTAAAAACTTACGTTTAAATTAAAAATACGTAAACGTACAAAATAAAAAGTGAAACTTACACAATATAAAACCTAAAAATATGAAAAATACATTTTTACAATCCTAATGATAAAAGAAAATTTATGGAAAAGGAAAATTATTTTTATAACTAATTATCTAATTATTATTAATTAAAAACTATTTATAACTAATTATTAATAACCTAAAATGAAAGAAAATAGGAAATAAAGCTTGAAAAATAAAATTATGAAATGGAAAAGTCTAAAATATCACACTAGAATTTTCAAAACTATTTTTGTATTTTTCCGATTATTTTTCTATTTTTTAGGAATTTTAAACTATTAAAAACTAATTAAATTACTAAAAATTACCAAATAAACTATGAAAAATCTGGAAAATTACTTTTTTCACTTTTTATATTTATCTAAACCTAAGAAAATTGAAAAATTATTTTTTTTTGAACCTTTTCTTAATTTTTGGTATTTAAAGCTAATTAAAAATACTTAAAAGCTAATTTAAATTAAGAAAAATAGCAAAACAACTTGGAAAAATCTGAAAATTTCAGGAAAAGTCTAAAATTATATAAGGAATAAAGGAAAAATAGAAAAACAGGTGCTTATGTGTGGAATTATGGAATCGATGACCAAGTGCTTATTGAAATAAGCACTTTGATAAGCAAATAAAGTCCAAAAGCTACCAAACTGAAACAGGAACTCAAATATGCTAGAAGTGACTAAATTCAACTAAAATCAACAAGTCTAAACCACAGAATCACAAGCTAGTACAGATTTGATGTTAAGAACTTATAAGCTAAAGACAGATTTAGGTACCCACTTTTGATACAAGCACAAGCTTCAAATTAAGCTCAAAATGAAAATCACCAATTGGGACTTAAAGAAGACCTAGGTGAGACCTCACAAACCCAAACTCAGACCTTGATAAGCTCTAACAAGCTCTATGCAAAAGCTACAAAATGTGAACAAGCCCTGTGCAGGCAACAGTGCCCTGCACAGGGCACTTAAGCTATGATTGACAAGCTCTTTTGAGCTTATAGAAAAAATTGTAGAAATCTGATAAAATGGCCATAAGAAATTAGACCAGGAGAGGTTTTAAAAACAACAAGAATCACTGAATTTGACTCATCCATGAATCCATGAAAAATCTACCTATCGACCCCAAAACAGTTTCAACATTTTGACTTTTAATGAAAAACTTGGAAAGTTGACTAAAATGGATTTTGAAGCCAATTTTTGGACTAAACTAGATGTTAATGAATGAAATGAAGCTAAATCACCCTTTATCTATGTATTTTGAACACAAAACAAATGATTTGCTTTTCACAATTCCAACAGTTAACCCGATTAGGGACAGGTTTGAAGGGATTTTGACTTTCAGTATTAGTAAGCACAAGATTAAGACAGATAAGAGCTAAGATATGCTACACAAACTTAAACCAACAAGTTTTATCCACTGAGCAAGCCTAGAGCACATGTATAACAGCAATTCCAAACACCCTTTTTTTACCACTGATTTGCACTTTTAAAGAGACAAACACTGATCACACTTGTATCAATGATCCAGTTACATCTACATATCCTAAATACATCTTTTTAAACACAATAGAACAAGGTTTAACTACAAATTAAGGTAATGCAAGAAAACTTGAATTTTACTTACAAAGGGTCCTAAGCCACAATGGCTTGCAACAACAACCAGGGAACACTAACCTATTTAAACCAACCCACAGGAACTTAAATCAACCCATTTCCACTTCTGAATCAACCATTGCCCCTTCCTACTGCCATATTGATCACCCAGTTGACTTTTGTTGACCCGGATACAAAATGAATTGGAACTTGAATTTAAGCTTGTTAAAAGCTGCAATAAGCTTATACAAGCTTATTTAAGCTTTGAAATAGACTACTACACACTTGTTCTTAAGAATTTGAAATTGCAATTTGAGACAGTGGACTTTAAACTTGAATTGTATTCATAAACTGAGATTGATGCTTAAAATGAGTCTTAAAACACTTAAACACTTCAAATTGATACAATTTAACAAAAGACTACAAGTTTTATACTAAATTAAGAAATCTAAGATAAAAACGACATTGAAATAAAATTAAAAACTAGTAGACTATATTTCTTGCTTCCTTTTGCCTTTCTTTTATATCCAAACTCATCTTCTCTCACTTCTGAATGTATCCCACCATTCTAAGCCATTGGATGGCCTTCAATTAATCTTGACCATTCAAATCAGATTTTGGCGCCATTTTTTTATTTTATCCATGTGGGGTTGAGTGAGAGGTTAGGGAAGCAATAAATGCATATTGGAAGCTTGTTAAGGTGGAGGGGACATGGGAGAGTGGATTGGAGGAGGGGCGATGGGAGACTGGTGAAGTTGCAGAAGCAGGTGGGAGATGGTGGACTTTGGCGCGTTTGAGTGTTTTGACCAGGATTTAATAATACACAGGGGGGGTCACAATTGCATATTGACAGGGGTCCAAGGTTTGACAAGGGTCCAAAATTGGTTTTAAAGGCTTTAATTAATACAAGGACTAGTTGTGCCATTTTCTGAAAATCAAGGACTATTCCTGCCAATTCAACAAAGTTATTTCAAGGGACCATTAATGACAAGTTTCCATACTACAAGGACCAAACTTGACATTTTTCAATTTTCCAGGGGCCATTTTTGCCAAATTTCAAAGTTGGAGGACCAAACTTGTAATTTTCTCAAACTTTTTATATTTTTTTTCATCAAAGGACTAAATTTGACAAGTTATGATTTAAAAAGGACCTTTGGTGATTTTACTTTTGAAATTATGAGCTCAGGGACTGTTTTTGACAACTTTTGAAACTTGGGGATCAAACGCAATTTTGCAAATTTGATATGTTTTTATCGATTTTGATATTTTTGTTTTTAAAACACATAAAACACTGATTTGTGATATTTTGATCATTTTGATGTGTTTCGAAAGTGTTTTCAGATGAATTTGCAGTTTATATTGTACAAAAATGATGAGTATTTACACACTCATCAACTCCGCATCCCTTCAACAACCAACTGCATCAAGTTTCCAAGAAAAAGCCATCGTTTGTCCTAAGAACGAGACTGCAGACGTCATAAATGCACAGATACTAAAAAAGGTGGTTGGGACATCATACTTCTATAGTAGTGCTGATGAGGCTATTCCGGTTGGTAACGACGGGGGTGCATCAGAATTACTATATCCAACGGAGTACCTTAACTCCATGACTTTCTCAGGTCTCCCACCCCATAAGTTAGAAGTGAAAATTGGTAGCCCGATAATGCTACTTCGCAATTTAAATTTAACTGGAGGCCTGTGTAATGGAACACGGATGATCGTCAATCAGGTGCTTTCTCGAGTAATTGAAGCAAAAATAATCAGCGGGACACGGTTAGGACAAAAAGTATTTATGCCAAGGATAGTTCTGACATTTAAAGAAGAGAAAATGCCATTCACTTTTAAGCGCAAGCAATTCCCAGTCAAACTATGTTATGCAATGACCATCAACAAGAGTCAAGGCCAATCGCTGAAGAAAATTAGAGTATACTTGCCAGAACCTATATTTGGTTTCGGCCAGCTATATGTTGTAGTTTCACGAGCCACCTCTCCGGACGACCTCAAAATGGTTATTGAAAACCAGCCAGGGCAGCTAATCAACAGCACCAAAAATATTGTATACAGAGATTTCCTAAATAAAATTCGCCGGCGGCAGGTTTTGTTTATTTTCGGAGAAACTTTTCGTTTTCATTCACTCGGACACATTATTGTAACCTGTATATTCCACTGTTTACAATTACATGGTTATAGTCATTCATTGCTGCCATCCTGACCTTTACTTATTTGAACAAATTTGATGTTATACATATATTAGCTTTGCGCGTGAATGATGCCACTACAATATTTGATAAACGTTATGCACACTAGCACCACTGCATAGATATGATGGTTATGTTATCTTATTACAACGCATTCATAAATTTTATCGTATGCACAGGACTGTTTACATTACACCTATATGCACTACATTTCTTTTTTGGTCCAATAACCATAGTTACTCATATTTTTGGCTTACCTGAATAGTCCCCTTTACTTTTATAAACTTATCTGTTACCATTTTACAGTTACCGTTGTTAATTCTTTAAAATACTAAATGTACTCACCATAATTACGATGTGAATGACATTGTGCAGACTCATGGCTGAACCAGAATCAAAGAATGTGACATCAATCAGCGCTAACAGACGTGTTACAGAAGAGGAAATAGCAGAAATTCGGGCAAAGAATAAAGGGAAAATGGTTGCATGTAATCCAAAGTGTTATAGAAATAGCTGACATAGATCCAACAAACGGTAACCAGATATTGGAAGCTAAAGTGTATCGAAAATGGATATCAAGAAATGTGCTAGACCCAAACCCAACAGGCATGTGTTTTATGCTACTAGATAGACAGGAACGATTGACCACCATACATTTATAAAGTTACTTTACTATGGTCATTATTACTTCTAACAGTAGTCATTTTATAGGTTAATGCAATCCAGGAAAATGTTGAGGTTCGTGATATCAGGCAATATGACGCAGCACTCCAGCTAAATTCGTGCTACAGGATACAAGGCTTTGGATGCAAAAGGACTGATAATTGGCAACGAACTTTGGAAAACGATATGACTTTGCTTTCGGAAAGTATACAAAGGTTATTCCGTTTGAAGATAACACTTTCCCAGCACACTACTTTAACTTCATAGCATACAATGAGCTGGGACAACGTGCGGACACATGTGACGCAATGCTATCAGGTGCCTTTTTTTTAAGCATATAATCGCTTTACAATCATTCGTGCATAGCTAACTGAAATATACACAGATTACATAGGGATCATTAGAAACGTTTCAAGAATCAAGGAATTTGGTGGGGCGACGACCAATAGGATACTCAGGAAAAACGTTGACATACAAAACCTCAAGTATGTCTTTCCACATGCACTCATTCATCAAAATTACAAAACGATGAACGCTATTTTTTTTATATATTTTTCTGCAGTGGAAATAGTGTGATGTTAAGTTTGTGGAATGAAATGGCCACATCTTTTGAATTACAGATGACACTGCCGCTAGAACAACCAGTAATTATAGCAGTGAGTTCATGCTTGGTAAAAAGATATGCAGGTTAGATTTTGCTAAATCTAACTACTACGTGTTTCCTCTTTCCAAAAACTAATTAGCAAAATTAATAAGTACAGGTTACATTCAACTTTCGGCCACCCCTGCTACGTACTATTATTTGAATCCAGTTGTTGACGAAGCAGCTCACATACGAGCAGTGTACGTAAATAGCCAAAGATTCATTAGATTTTTCATACACCATTGAAACTGAAATAGCTTTAACTTAACATTGTAATGTAGATATGATGATATTTTTGCAATTGTTCCAAGAGTTCCATTACTAACGGGAACTGATGAAGTTGAAGAACAATCAGAACATGACCAACTTTTAACAATCTCGGAGCTTTGGCAAATGAACCCCGAAACCTTAACGGTAAAATATCAATCTATTTATGTAAACACTATATAAATATTTACAGACACACTAACAACATTGACTGCACAGCAACAACAAAAGTTCACAACAGAAGATGTTATAATGACGATTGAAGAAGATAAAGGCTGGTACCTAGACAAATGCAGAACCTGTGGTCTAAAAATTGAGGACAAATCGCAACATTGGCATCGCCAGGAACCAGGAACTAAAATCATTCCTAATTACAGGTATGACAAAACAATTCAAAACCATACATCAACATTCACGTGCAAGTTAACACAAAAAGACTAAATATAAATCTCAAAAAACCAATAGCTAAAGCTATCCTACATTTCATATGCAGCTACTGCATTAAAGCTGTCATCGCCGACGCGTTACAGTACTTTTTGCTCTTACATGTTTCAGCCCTGTGAAAAACTCCTACCGCCATGTTCGGAAGTGCTCAGCTATATACCGGATCCAGATCCATATAAAGCTCCACCGATATTGAAGGATCTAGAACATACTAAACACAGGTTCGTGCTGCATTTTGGCAAAGGCAGCAAAAAAAATTTCCCGAGGTTCGTTCTTGATGATGCAACCGAACCTGGTGCACCCGCATTGCCTCCAACACTGGCAGCCCCAACTCTACCAGCGGCTACCAAAAAAAAGGAAGACAAAGCTGAAAGTTCTGTTTCAACTCCTAAACCAAGCGAAATTGAATCACTATCACCAACAGAAATCTTAACCACCGCACTCACCCCACCTCCCACTTCAACCGAGCCAACGGAAAAAGAACACAGACAAGGGACAACGTCTGGCACAACGACAAGGAAACAACTATTTCAGGCTCCACCGACTGAAACTGAAACACGTGACCCGAAAAGGGCCAAGACTGACTGATAAGCCAACAACAAAAGAACCTATCCACAAGGTGTGGTAACTTTTTCTGCTAAGTAGCAGCCACCTACCCTATCTACGTATATATGTAATCGTAAAAGTGCAAACACTATAACATTGCACACATTTTGTTGAATATCTGCGGCGGCAGATGTACATAATCCACGCACACCACTATTAGCACCACTAGATGTAACCACGGCTGTTAGCATCAGTAGATGTCAATCTTTTTACCTTAGTTATGTAACGGTCAGCATCGTTATGTACATTTACCTATCACCGCTGACCTTTGTAAAAACTATCGACAAGGACCTGTGAACGAATATCTAAGGTTTTAATGCAGTATTATTAAGTAAATTTAACGTTGTTGACTTGGCGTTTACAGTACGTTGACTATGGTTGTTAAACGTTTTTGATCCTATGATATGCAGCTATAAAACTTACCATACCTTTACAGAAAATGGAGCAGTGAATATTACTTCACAACAACAAATATCAACATCTTTCTCAACATGGCTATATAGATACGAAACGACATTCACTACTATACCTCAATAAAAACGAAACGCCCGAAACAACAACAAACTCAAAATCTCACTAAACAGCGAAAGATAAATTAAACCACAAAAATTTGCAATAAAATAGGCACCATAAATTTTTATATATTAATCGTTGATTACATAAGTGCCACAACCATACATGAAGACCAAGAGGATACACAAAATCGTAACCCGGCAATCACACAATATACCCATCGGCTACCATTACAAATTCCTTAAATCCATATCAACAAAACGGAGGGACAAACGTTCATACACCCTCATCCAACATACTTATAACCTTAGATACACAACTTAGACAACTATTAAATATATACATAGCAACATAACAACCATAACCCAAAACACAAAAGACAATTGCTCAAAGATACTAACCATCGGACAGATCCTCATTGATCTCCATCAAAGTGACATGTTGTTCCTGTTGTGCGATCCCATTACGTATCAAATCCAAAGTTTCTTCCAAAGACTCCAAAATGTCACGCGCCACGATCTGCATCTGCCCAAGACAACTTAAGGCATCCACTCCCTCTGGATGAAAAGGCCCCAAAAAATGCACCTCTGTTTGAGTACGATCATGCTTCTCGATCTTTTCCCTAAGTTGCCCAGCCAATCCCTCCAACCTTAGCAAAAGATTACGACCCTCCACCAATTCACTGCTAAAAAGTAGCTTGAAACACGTTGCGATGTTCTCAGATCCAACAGCAGCCTTCAATTCATCCAAATTGGGAGTCCCCGCCATCAGTCTTGCAAAACCTAGATCTAAAAAGAAAATTGGTTGGTAGAAATGTAATTGTAGTTAAAAGCCTAAGTAATATTAACCTTATACAGAACCCAAACTACCAAATATCTATACATATAAAAAACACTTAAGACCAAAAACCTGGAACGAAAAGAATAATTACAAAACATAACTGAAAACGCCTATGTGAGGAAAAATTATGAAGCACAATAGAAAGTTTTCATACTAAGAACTGAAACAACAATCAAAATTTTGCGCATAGGCCCCTATACTATAACAATTTTCGAAACTTACACACACCCGTGCACATTTTAGTATTAGAATCGGTAGCGTTTTAAACAAAACACAAGAAAAAATTATAACAAAAAAAAAAGACAGGCGCACAACCAACAAGTGAAAAAAGTTTTGCCAAAAATTAACAAACTTAAAAACAACATCATTCACACATAAATAACAATACCTAAAATTAAATTAAGAAAAAAAAGGTAAAAAAAAAGAGAACGCTTTAATCAGTAACCGCTCACAAAAAAAACAATAATTACAAAATATTAGCGTTTCAAAACCTCTTCTAATAAAAAAAAAGATTTAACCGCAAAAAAATTATTCAAAAAAAAAAAAGGGCTACAATACCCTTTTCCTCGTTTGATTTTCCTCGTTTGATACTAGGGGTGCTCATCGGTCGAAAGCCGCACCGTACCGAGAAAAATCGGACCGGACCGAGACCGAATCCGGCAAAAACCCTAGGACCGAGACCGAGACCGAATGTGGTCGGTCCGGTCCGGTCCGGTCTCGGTCGGTCCGGTCCAACAAGGTTAAATTTCGGGTTTGTGGTCCGGACCGGACCGAGATCGAATCCGGAAAAAACCCTAAACCTCCGGTCCATCGGTCCGGTCGATTTTGGTTCGGTCTGGTCGGTTTTGTCAGTCGGTCCGGTCCATCCGGTCCGTTTGCTCACCCCTATTTGATACTATGTAAGGGGATCCATTGTCCTATACTCACTCTTCTACAGGATATTTTCATATTAAATAAATTTAGAATTGCAGACATTATTGTAGGGAAGGCTAGCACGATGGCAAAACCTTTGTGACTTGTCTCGTTAAGTCGCGAGTTCGACGAGTTCGAGTCTTGCTAGAGTCATCGTGTGAGTTTTTCCGGATTTTTTAGATTAAGTTTTAATTTCATTTTTCATATATACAAATTTAAGCTAACCATATGATATCCAAGGTGAATATTTTAGAAATCATATTTGTTCCAAAAAGTGATTTTAGCGAAAACCATGCTTTACTTCGATGCAATTTTTCTCTCGCCACAAACATTACTTCGTTATTCAACAACCCAATTTAGATAATATCATCACTTGTGTTAATTCAGACTTAGCTATTGGTTCACTTGTGTTATGGTTCGGTATATCTTATTCGTTAAGCGGTGTCAGTTTAACTAAGAATCCGCTTTTGGAAATGATTGATTTCTCGATGCAGTTTGAAAGGAGCTACAGTAAAATGCATCCGAATTTTGTGCATGAGGGGTTTACGGATGTGGTAAAAAGGTCGAGACAGGAGTTTAATCTGTTTTTGCTTATTTGCATTATATTCATGGGAGCATCCTGATATGGAGGTGTTTTGTAAGAAGACTTTGTGTCATGAGGTTGTGGGGTTTTGTGAATGAGAACTTTGTTGCTTGGGGTGGTATTGTTGGCGGAAATGAAGGGTTAAGAATAAGTGTTTGATATCGAATAGGTTTCAGTTTTGGGCCATAAACGGGCCCTGAACATCAGAGTACATCTTTGCTCCGGCGGGTATTAGAATCAAATCATAATCAGGTGCAATTAATGCAATGAAGTTGAGAGTGTTTTGATTTGAGTCTGCTTTTTGACGTCGCAATAATCAGTTGTAGAATTTTGAAAATAATGATTATTTAGGGGTATTTGAGATTTGCTTATTTAAGTGTTTGTGATCAGCTTATTGCATTGTTTAAAAGTATATAAGCAATCCCGAACATCCTATTGAACACTCTTTAATCAATCCTAAATATTCTATTAAACATTGTTTAATCATACTAGTCTTTTTAGTAGGTATACACACGTAGAAATAAGCAAACTAGTACCCCGCTTATATTCAAAGCGAACGAAGCCACGTCTAACTGTATGATTTTGGACAACTTGAATGAAAATCCATTGTGTACATGCTGTAGTCTGAGGGGCCTGCATCAGCGGAAGATATGTTAATAGAGTTGCAGAGTGTTCTTACAGAAAGTTCCTCAGTCCTTGTCGCACTTGAAGCTGATCAAGTATGTCCTATGATCTAATATGAACAAGATAAATTGCCGGTTAAATGCTTAACTTGTTGATACCATATCAGGCTATGGAAGAACAAAAACAACTAGCCAAGAAGCTGCCGAAGCTAAGTCACACAATGAGAAAGCTTTGTCGTTCGGGCCTGAAACTGAAAAAGGACCCGATGTTACTCAGGTATAATTACTAGTAACAATGTTGTAAATGTTATTTTGCATACTTAACTGATGTTGGTTTGTATATATGAAGATGTTGGTGACTGGTGAGATTATCAAATAAAGAGCGTAAAGGAAGGAGATTACATTGTAATGCTTCACTACAATCAATATATGACTTAGAAGTCGGGAGTTACATGCTTGTCACTTTCTTTCCTCGTGTTCTTTACAGTCAAGATGAATTATTTTCGACTCTTGAAGAACTTGGACTATGCCCTCGTGGGAGCCTTTTCGTGGAGTTGAATTGCTAAAGCCATTGTGCAACTCTTCTCTCAATTTTTTGATAAGCTAACCATATGATATCCAAGGTGAATGTTTAAGAAATCTTATTAGTTCCAAAAATTGTTTGGTCACTGCCATATTATACGTGTAGCAACAATCGCGTGATCTTAGCGAACACCATGCTTTACTTCAATACCGTCTTTTCCCTCACCACAAACATTACTTTGTTATTCAACAACCCAATTTAGATAATATCATAACTTGTGTTAATTTAGACTTAGCTACTGGTTGATCACGTGTTACCGTTCGGTATAGCTGTTGGTGTTGTATCTACTATCTTCTTTTAAGTTTTAAAGCCAGCAATTAACCAATCAGAATTAATTATCCATCACTAAAAAAACAGTATAACATAGGATAAATGCTACGGGTATGTTTGGTAGCAAAGGTTTAAGAGCGTTTTGAATCAACTAGCAACTAGCGCGCACAATTCAAAGATGACCGTGTCTGTAGCATGGTTTCATTCAGTTACGATGTTAAAAAAATCAAAACAACTTGCGGCTGCAGGTCAGAGTATTTATTTGCTTCGGCAGGAATCAGAATCAGATAATCAGCTGTAACAATGTAATTACGTAGATAGCATTAGGATCCGTTTCTGTTTAAGGTGTTTATCTGCTTATTACATTGTTTTACAGCACATAAGGCTATCCCGAAAACTCTCAAAAACTGTTTATCTAAATATTTTGGAAGAAGCAAGCACTAAAGAATAGGCACATTGGTACCTGTTAATTTCAAAGAAATTACGTAGTACACCGTTTGAAGTAGGCAATCAAACTGATCTATAATATCGAAATGCATTATTAAGATCATCAAGATTTGATAAGCAAACACAACCGCATGCTAATAGTATGATATCAACACTCTGAATTAATATGTGTGTTTATTTGTTGTAGTTTGAGGGGCCTGCAACAGTGGAATCTATGTTAAAAGAGTATTCTTAACGAAAGTTCCTCAGCCCTTGTCGCACTTGAAGCTGATCAAGTATGTTGTGTGATCTAACATTGATTATGCATCAATATACGGAAAAATAGAAATTTCAGTGATAGCATAAAATAATAAGTGGTTTAAATACTTAGAGCATTGTTGTCATATCAGGCCAAGGAAAATCAAAACCAACTAAAACAAGAAGATGCCGAAGCTAATTTATACAAGGGGAAAGGTTCGTCATTGGGGCCCGAACCTGAAAAAGGACCTGATGTGTTACTCAGGTATAACCATATAACTACAATGTAGTAAACTATATAATGGATTCTGTGCTAATAACGATTTTGATACGTGAAGGTGTTGGTAAGATTACCAAACGGGGAGCGTAAAGGAAGGAGATTCCACTGTAACGCTACACTGCAATCAATATATGACTTTGTGGATTCTTCGGGCCTGTTAGAAGCCGGTAGTTACACACTAGTCACTTTCTTTCCTCGTGTTCTTTATGGTCAGGAGGAACTCTTTTCGACACTTGAGGAACTTGGACTATACCCTCAAGCCAGTCATTTCGTTGAGCTGATAGATGAAAGTCTTGAAACTCTCGACTGGCCGGTAGTATATTATATGGGTTCTGTATGTAATATCATTGAATTTATATAAATGATTACGCAAAAAGGTTATGATTATTGCAGAATAATTTACCCTGTTAAGGTAGCCTTTATGTAGAAAGAACTCCAAAACTGAATATACAAAAAATAATAATGGCTTCGCCCGGGTTCGAACCGGAGACCTTCAGTGTGTTAGACTGACGTGATAACCAACTACACCACGAAACCAACTTGTTGATTATGATTTACGTTATCTATATATTTTATAGAGAATATTGAAGGCCCAAATAAACCTATTTTCACAGACTTAACCATTTAAGGATCGATCTATAAAACTAGCATACTTTAATGGGCTGACCCAATACAATCAAATGATCAATCAACTAATTATCGTATAGTGTCTATAAAGTGGAACCTAAGAAATAAACTAATTTTGTCAGGTCAAAAGGTTAATAATTGGTAACTCAAACCGACTCACAATCGGCTAACTTTTTATAATATGAAAAACATATATAACACTCAGTGGTTGTGGCTATAGAGTAGTAGTGCACAAATCGTTTTTTTTTTTCTTCCAAAAATGAACGGGTTAAAAACCGGTTTCGGTTTGCGTTGTCTAGTCAAAAACCGGTTTTGACTAAATCCGGATCGGTTTGAAACCGGTTTTGGGAGAGAAAAAGTGGATCCATGACCTAGAACCGGGTCAGTTTAAACCGGTTTAACCCAGAACCGGTCTGATTTAAACCAGATGACAGCAAAAGGTTTAAACCGGTTCTCAAACCAGCTGTTCGGTTCAAGGGAAATCGATTTTCCCTAAACCGGTTTTTAAGAAAACCGATTTTCGGTTTTTTTTAAGATCAATTCAAGAACCGGTTTTTGTTTTGCACCTTTACTATGGGGTGCAAAAGCTTTCCCTTGACCTTGTGCTTGTCATGTGCAAAGATTCCTCACCTATTACCAACTTCACTACGCCAATGGTAATTGTTAAAATGGTACAGAACAATGTCAATAATCACCCAACCAACCACCCCTTGGTGATAATCTTTTATTATAACAATATACACAGTAGATTAGTCCCCAACACGGGTGCTAACCAAACAAATACACAAGAAAGGTTGTTGTCCCTCTAATAGGTGCAACAACAAGAATACAAGAACTCACACTCTACCAGAACTACAAACCAAACCAAACCAGAGATCAAGATGATCTACAACAGTTGTTTACAATTGTAAACTACCCAGAAACCCAGTAATACCCAGATGAAGATAAGAAACTTGTATGTGAAAACTTGTGAGAGAAATAAGAGCGTGTGTTATTAAAACTCTAGCTGAGATAGATGATTATATAGCGGGAATGTTTCACTCTTAACCTGCATATAACACTTAACAAACAACACCTAAAGTGTTAGGATTAGAAAACTTATTATAAAAATGTTACACAATATACCCTTGAAGGTTCAATTGTTTGTCAAAGGACTGCAATACTTTCAACATCCCCCCTCAAACTGATGAACCTGCAAAAATATTAATCATGCCAAGATTTCAAACCATAACACCATGTTGCATAGAACCAAGAGCTTTGGTCAAAACATCAACAGTTTGACTTTTAGAGTCAACTTTAACTATTTTAATCAACCCAAATGCAACCTTTTCTGTAATCAAATGCACATCAATATCAAAGTGTTTAGTTTTCTCATGCATCACAGGGTTAGCAGCATTTTGAATAGCAGCTTTGTTATCACAAAATAACTCAACAGGCAACAAATTTTCAGTAATACCAATGTCTTTTAAAACCTTAAGAATCCACATAGCCTCACATGTAGTAGAGGCCATACATCTATACTCAGCCTCAGCTGAAGATTTAGACAGAGTAGCTTGTTTTTTACTCTTCCAAGAAACCAAATTACCATTCACAAAAATACAATATCAAGATACAGACCTTCTGGTAACAGGGCACTTAGCCCAATCAGAATCAGAAAAGGCAGAAACTTTAAACCCTTGATTATTTTTACTAAAATGTAGCCCATTACCAGGTGCAAGTTTAAGATATTTTAACACTCTTAAGCCAATATCAAAATGAGATTTCAAAGGAGAATGCATATATTGACTCAAGCAGTGCACATCATAAGAGATATCAGGCCTAGTCATAGTAAGATATATTAACTTCCCAACAAGTTGCTGATAACTAGTAACATTTTTCAACTTTTTATCACCATCAGACTCTTTATGATTTAGCACAATATTCTCAGGTAAGCGAGTTAATACAGGCTTACAACCAAGCAAACCATAATCATTTAACAACTCAAGACAGAATTTTCTCTGGTTTAAACATAAACCTTTACCAGTTTTTAATACTTCAATTCCAAGAAAATATTTCAACTCTCCTAAGTCTTCAATTTTAAACTTATTATTTAGAAAAGTTTTAAAATTCTCAATTTCACTTTCACTGTTACCAGTGATCACCAGATCATCAACATACACAAGCAAGTACAATACTGAACTTCCCTTAGTTTTAACAAACAAAGAGTGATCATTTTTCGACTGCACAAACCCAGCCTCAAACAAAGCCTCAGACAATTTAAGATTCCACTGTCTTGGAGCCTGTTTTAGGCCATAAAGAGACTTCTTTAGCCTACAAACTTTTTTATTATCTTCTGGAAAAAGACCAGGTGGAGGCAACATATAAACCTCTTCATTTAAATCACCATATAAAAAAGCATTGTTAACATCCATTTGAAAAATTTTCCAATCATTTTGAACAGCAATACTCAATAAGCACCTGATAGTGCCCATTTTAACCACAGGACTAAAGGTTTCATCATAATCAAAACCTGGTTTTTGATTGAAACCCTTAGCCACAACTCTAGCTTTATACCTCTCAATCTCACCATTAGATTTAAAGTTAAGTTTCCAAACCCATTTAGATCCAATAGGAATTCTCCCTTCAGGAAGATCAACTTCTTCCCAAGTATCATTTTCATATAAAGCAACTATCTCATCATTCATAGCATTTTTCCAATTAATATTCTGTGAAGCTTCCTCATAAGAAGAAGGTTCACAAGACTTATTCAAGTTAGCAACAAAACAACAATTATCAGTACTTAACCAAGTATGATTAGCATACTTATTTAAACCATACTTAATTTTAGAATCAAAAACATAATCATTCAATCTAGCAGACAACTTAGAAGATCTACTAGACCTCCTACAACTAGTAGTTCCTTCCTCAGTTTGATTTTGAAAAACATTTTGAAAACTAGGCACATCTGTTTCAGGAATAACATTTCCCCTAGAATTAATATTCTCATCTAAAGGAGTTGCAAACTGGTATCATCCGGTTCTTTGTGGAGGACCGAGGGGTAAAGAATCGTTCTAAAGTATCATCCTGATCAACATCCACTACCCTACCAGATTGATCTAGATTACCTTCTCTACCAACAGATGCTACATCCTCTGTTTCATCATTGGGAGAGGGACTAGGAGTTCTGGTTTTTGACTCAAAGTTATCAAAGAAATTTAAAGTGTTAACCTCAAGTTGATTATTTGAAAGATCAGTTTGTTTCATTTTTTAAGGAAAAATAGTCTCATAAAATTTAACATCCCTTGAATATAAAATAGACCTATTTTCCAGACTTAACAACTTATAAGCTTTCTTTCCACTTGCATAACCAAGCAAAACACATTTTTCAGACTTCTCAGAAAACTTATTAGACTCTTTTAAAATAGTAGCATAACAAAGACATCCAAAACTCCTAAGATGTGCCAGACTAGGTTCTCTTCCATAAACCAAAGAAAAAGGAGATTTACCATTTAAAACAGAGAAAGGCAACATGTTAATCAAATAAGTAGCAGTTAAAACACAGTCAGACCAAAACACAAGAGGAACCCCCCCCCCCCTGAAACATAAGGCTTCTAGCTACATTAGAGATGCCTATGTTTCCTTTCAGCAATCCCATTCTGTTAAGGGGTATATGCTGCACTAGTTTGATGAATAATACCCATAGTGTGGAAAACTAGAAGGGGGGGTTGAATAGTTTTACCAATTAAAACTTTATTTTAATCTATTTAGATCGACTTATGTCAATCTATTTGGATGTGTGTGTTGGATATTGATAAACAAACATATGAAGGTAAGTAATGAAAAGATAAGAGTAAGAAGCACAAAACCACAACGCAAGTATTTATAGTGGTTCGGCTACAAGGTCACCTTCCTTGCCCTACTCCACTCCCGAGTCACCTACTCGAGTTCAGTAATCACTACACCAATATCCTTATGGCGGAGAAGCCTTCACAACGTCGCCTACTCTTTTTTCGGTACTAGGCTAACCACCGGGTTCTTTCACTCCAAGGTGAACCACACCTACACAACGTCGCCTACCCTTTATAAGGTACTAGGCTAAGTACCTAGTTCTTTCACACCTTATGTGAACTACACCTTCACAACATCGCCTACCCTTTATTAGGTACTAGGCTAAGCACCTAGTTCCATTGCAATGGAGGAACTACTACCACACTACACCAACGACTAATCCCAAAGGAGATTTACTCCTTTACAACATCATCAAGGATATCAATATCCTTGGATCTAATACTAGTCTATCTTGTACATCGAAACACACCATATCGAATGTACATCTAAGGCACCTTTCACTAATGTCTTTGACTAGATCTACAAGACACCTTTCACTAATGTCTTGTGTCTTCACTTCTAAGCACCTTTCACTAATGCTTCTTTGTCTTGACTTCTAAGCACCTTTCACTAATGCTTCTTTGTCTTGACTTCCAAGCACCTACCACAAGTGCTTTATCCTATAGACGATAGATACCCTTCACTAATATCTTCGTCTTGACTTTTGAGACATCTTTCACTAATGTCTTCAACACTACACTTCTTTGAAGAAAGAAAGGAATCATCAACAAGAAGACTTCAATAGCCTTGATGATGAGGAAGCATGGCAACTCATGGACTTGAGCTTGCTTGACTTCAAAGGTGGTGATCTTGCCTTTAAGAGGAACCTAAAAGATCACACAAAAACAAAACTACAAACATATATCTCTTAGATCTAGGGTTAGTGAGATTTAACTCAGGGGAAAGTGTGTTAGAAAGGGATTCAAAAGGGGTGAGAAATAATGAAGACATGGCTCACTATTTATAGAGGAAAAATCCTACTGTTCCCCGGATCCCACGAATCCCTACCACAAGGGATCCGGCTAGCACAAAGCTAGGGATCCGTGTAGCCTCCTCTTTGCCCATGGGTATTTTTGGTTATGGGTCATGGGTCTTGGGTTATGGGTTGATCCATGGTTTTCTTTCTAGGTACAATGTATCTTAAGGATACAATGAACTTGGTTAAGTGGTATATATAAAACCATGGGTTGTGGGTCAAAACCATTTGCTAGTATTTACCCATTTAGTATATACTTGTATTTACCCATTTTAGCATATACTTAGTTTTTACCCATTTTAGTATACTTAGTTTAAGTATATGTTTAACCCAATATGTAAACACTAGTTGTTGTACATATGTATCTAAATCATAAAATCACTTATACTTGTTTTAGTGTTTTATGTGAAAGCGTAAGTGTGTTAGAAAACTATTAGTCCAAACCATTTACATATTTTATTTGTTTCGTTAAAATGATTTTACTTTTGTTATCGACAAAACATTAGAAGATCGTAAAATATAAATAAATGTTTTTACGGCTTATTTGTATTAACAATCTCCCCCTTTTTGTTGATGAAAAAACATAAAATTATTTTAAGGAAAAAGCTAAAATTCGTAAAAATTTGAATTTGTAGTTTTTACTTTCTTCTCCCCTTTTTGTCGAAACAAAAAGTGTTTGAAGGAAGGCAACACATTGTTTTTTGAGAAAAACATGTGAAAGAAAAAGTAAAAAGGAATAGAGAGCAATAACGGGAAAGGATCTCGTCTTTTACTCCCCCTTGACGAGTCCATCCCTATGTAAGGGCGTCAAGTAAATGATACTAATCTAGTTTGTTTGCAAATAAGTTTGCAAAGATATAGTCTACGAGACGAATGTGCTCCCCTTGATTATTGCAAAGGGATGTCACGAAATGTAAACCTAGTATTGCAAGTATTTTGCAATGTATTGCTTTGACATAAAGCTCCCCTAGCTTTAGGATGTCAAAGTCTTCATATGTAAATTGAATAACTACAAAACAAATGTTAGAAATCAAGTATAATTCACAATTTCCTGCAAATGTGATTCAAGTTAGTAGAAAGAAATATTTTTGTCTCACGGATCCCACGGTTCCCTCCTAGTAGGGATCCGTCTAGGCAAATCTGAGGGATCCGTCGGCTAATGAATAAAGTCAGCAAAGATTGGTATAACAAGAAATGTTAATACCTGAAAAGAGGTATGGATTATATAGTATACTCACATACTCAGAAATATAGCAAGTAGCATGTAATTCCATTTAATAAACAAGAGTTATGATATACATGACTCGAAAAACAAGAAAATAGACAATACATGACTAGGAATTTCTAGATCACCTAACGCTTGAAGCTAAGACACTAATATAATCTTCTTGCTCAAGTTTTGTTTAGGTTTAATCTCTTCGAAGCGTTCGAGGAGATGATAGAACATGAAACGTTGGTCTTCTCGTACTTCATGTATCAAACTTTCAACATGTTGACAATGATAGCAATCTTTGTCATGGCTAGGTAGTGGTGGTGGATGAAATGAAATGGCTTGATTCGAAGGATCAAGTGAAGCGGCTTGTGGAGCTTCAAACGATGGAGGGATTGGCGGAGGTGCATTTAAGAATGACTCAACCAAGAATGATGGTGGTGGTAGAGAAGTGTCAACTTCCATATGGTCGGGTGGTTGACTTTGATGATTTGTCATAATCCAAATGGGATTATATGATGAAAACTCCGAGAAGGAAGCCGGAGCAAGTGTTGACTCAACACCTTGATTTTGAACTATTATTCCTCCTAATGAGGAGAATGTTGTCGGTGGAAGCGGATGAGACGGCATAGGAGGCAAGTCCTCTAAATTGTAGAGGTGTGGTGATGATAGTGGGGATGTAAATGAAATAGCTCTAGGAACCAATGGTGATGGTTTGGTGGAGATGATATTGTTTGGCCTAGGAGGTATGGTGGTGTTTGGCAAAGGTAGTTTTGTGGGTACTATCCTTTTAGGAATTGGTTTGATTGGATGATGAAGGATTCTATCATTTGTTGGCTTGACCGAAGATGATTCGGTTGAAGAAATTTCGTGTATAACACGAGCTCTTTTCATGGGTGGTTCTTTGGTGGATAAGTTACTACTTGGGGTTTTCCTCATGATGAGATTGATGCGTGCCAAACAGTCAAGCTAAATCACACAAACCCGCCACTTGTGAATGGCGGACCGTAACCAGCTTAAAACTGCCTAAGCACGAAATCAATGAAGATCTGAGGAGTATAGAGTCTCCCCGGGTCGTTATGTCCCAGCGAGCTATGCAATGGATCAATCAACGTATAGTGATCGAGAAGTTTGAACGAAAAAGGGTTTTGAACTGATTATTATAACTACAGAAATATCAAACAAATACAAAGGCTTAAATGCAAATTAAAGAAAGTTAAAAAGATAAAATCTATTAAATAAACGCTATCACTATAATTAAAATGATGTTTTTGTTTTTAAGTTTTTATAAAACTGGAATTAAAAATACGCGACGTACAAATTAAAAAGTAAAACTTACACAATATTAACCCTAAAAATATGAAAATGATATTTTTACAAACCTAATGATAAGAGAAAATTTATAGAAAAAGAAAATTATTTTTAAAACTAATTATCTAATTAAAAACTATTTTTAATTATTAAATAATTACCTAAAATACAAGAAAATGTGAAATAAAGCTAGAAAAATAAAATTAAGACTTAGAAAAATCTAAAATATCAAAATAGAATTTTCAAAACTATTTTTATATTTTTCTGATTATTTTTCTATTTTCTAGGAATTTTAAACTATTAAAAACTAATTGAATTACTAAAAATTACAAAATGAACTATGAAAAATCTGGAAAATTACTTTTTTTACTTTTTATATTTATCTAAGCCTAAGAAAAATGAAAACTTATTTTTTTGAACCTTTTCTGAATTTTTTGTATTAAAGACTAATTAAAAATGCTTAAAAACTACTTAAAATCAAGAAAAATAGCAAAACAACTAGGAAAAATCTGAAAAATTCAGGAAAACTCCAAAATTATATTCTAAATCTGAGAAAAATATAAAAACAGGTGCTTATATGGAGAAATATAGAACTGATGTTGAAGTGCTTATTGAAATAAGCATTTGATTAAGCAAATGGAATCCAAAGGCTACCAAACTTATAATGAAGCTCTAATAAGCTAAATTAACCAAAATGCAATGAGTTCCAACAAGCTAATACCACTGATATGCAAGATACAACAGATTTGATGATTATGAGTTTAAGCTACAAACAGTTTCTGAGTAGCAAGTTTGATCACAAGCACAAGCTTAAAAATAAGCTCAAACTGAAAACTACTGGTTGGAACTTGGAAAAGACCTGGGTGAGACCAAGTGTACCAAAAATCATGCCATGAGAAGCTCTTGAGCCCATGCACAACTGCACAAGCGAAAAATCTCGTTAATGCTGAGACAGGGAGCGGGGAATAAAGACCTAAAGTACAAGCTTGTTTAGAGCTTATACAATATTTTCAAAAATTCACAAAAATGCTAATAAGATAGAGAACCAGTTGAAGTTTTTGAAACACCAAACCTCACTAAATTTGACCCACAAATGAATCAAGGAAAAATCCTTGTAGTTGGCTCAAAAACAGACTTTTGCCAATTTTTGACTTTTGAAGAAACTTGAACAGTTGACTAAACTGAACTTTAGATCCAATTTTATGATTGATTATGATTTGTTATGATGTAATGAAGCTATTACAACCTTTGTTTATGACTTTTAATCACAAAATGAGTGATTAGCTCTTCAAAAATCCAACAGTGAACCTGTTGGATTCAAATGATATGGATGTTGACTTTCTTGGATTACATGCACATAAGTAAGACAGATAAGAGTCTATTAGGACTAAACAAACCTCAAACAACAAAAACCTAACACTGAATACACCTCTAACACATTTTAGACTATAAATCCAAACACCCTTGTCTAGACTGTTTTTGCAAATAAATTCAACTAAACACTAAGCAAACTAGAATTAATGATCAAACTACATTCACTTAACCTAAGTACAACTTTTTAAACAGAATAGAACCAGTGTTAACTACAAATTCAGATAATGCAAAGGAACTTGAAAATCACTTACAAAGGGTCCTAGCCACTATGGCTTGAAAACAATGAACCAATGGACCTCTAACCTATTTATATCAACCCACTAGACCTAAATCAACCCACATCCAGCTCTGCTTCACCCATCGACCAATTTCATTACCAAATTGCCCTTGTTTGACTTCTGTTGACCAAGAACCAAAATGACTTAAACCTTGGATGTAACCTTGTTAAATGATGTATTGAGCTTATACAAGCTTATTTGAGCTTTGAAATAACTATTAAACACTTGTACTTAAGGTTTTGAAATTGCAAATTGAAACAGTGAACTTGGAACTTGCATTATAAACATAAACTGAAATTGATGATTGAAATGAGTCTTAATACTCTTAAACACTTTTTATTGATACAATTTAACAAAAGATTACAAGCTTTATACTAAGTTGAGAATTCTAAGATAAAAACGACATTTCAAGAAAATTAAAAAACTAGTAGACTATTTTCCTTTGCTCCATTTGCTTTCTTTTTATATCCAAAGATCTTCTCTCTCACCTCTGATGAAATCCCACCAATTTTCTTAGCCCTTGGATGGCTTGAATCAATCCTGGCCTTTGAATGGATTTTGGCGCCAAATTTTCCTTTTAACAGTTGGGACAGGACTGAGATGGTAGGAGGGTGCATTTATTGCTTTGGAGTTTGGTGGAGGTGGGGGAACAGGAAGTGAGATTGTGAGCTAGGTGGTTGAAATGGTGGGCAGACAGGGGGAGGGAAAGAGGGGAAAGGGGATGGCGGGGTTGCTTTGTTTGACTGGAATTTGACCACAGGTGTATTATTAATCAAGGGGGGTCAAATTGTATTATGACAGGGGGTCCAAGGGATTAAGGCAGGGGTCACTTGGGTTTGATAAGGTCCAAATGGGAGTTAAAGGGTTAATAACACAAGGACCTTTGTTGTAAAATCTGAAAATGCAAGGACCTAGGCTGCCAATTCTGCAAAGATGTTTCAAGGGACCAAAAGTGACAATCTCAATAAGTAAGAGGACCAAACTTGCCATTTTGCAATATCCAGGGGCCATTTCTGCCAAATTTGAAACTTGAAGGGCCAATTTTGTAATTTTCTCAAACTTTTTACATTTTTCACCAAAGGACTAAATTTGACAACTTATGATTTTAAAAGGACCTTTGGTGATTTATCTTTTGAAATTATGTGCTCAGGGACTGTTTTTGACAACTTTTGAAACTTTGGGGAACTGAAACTGCCAATTCTGCAAACTTAGCTCATTTTTCATCTGATTTTGAACATTTTGCATCTGAAACATATAAAATGCACTTTTGAGATATTTTCAGTATTTTGATGCATTTCTGAGCATTTTTAAACGTTTTGCAGTTCAGATTTGACCAAAAATGATGAGTATTTACACACTCATCAGAGATGATTTCAAGAGTTTGCAAGAGCTGAAAGTTAGGATGAGAGTGATGACTATGGAGGTCCTAACAAGGTGGTTTATAAACTAAGAGATTTGGCAAGTGCATTTAAGCCTTAAGCCACTAGAATTCATTGAAATGTGATGATTGACATGCACAAGAGTCAACTTCAGAGGTTGCGCTGATCTAGGAAATCATTTAAGATGAGATGGAGTGTTTGAGTTAGGAAGATAAGTTGAAATGATTGTTTTTGCAAGATTTGACATAAAATGTCATCCGGATCCCACGGTTCCCTCCTCAGAGGGATCCGTCTAGGCTAATCCTAGGGATCCGGCTCTCAGCCAGCCTATGAAAGAGTGGAATGATGTTTCTAAGATCTAAGACCTATATCATCTTGAGTGTTTCAGTCCTCCTAAGTGTTTTAAATGAAGGGATGCTTGAGTACTTGAAGGTAATGAATGATGTAGCTAATGATTGCCATTTATGGAAGAATTTGGAACTTTTCAAGAGTACCAATGGATGAGCAAGGATGATACTAAAGATTTGGAGTGTCAATTGAAGCTAAATGATCCTAGAGACCAGGTTGTGTCGTAGGATAGTGTTTTGGAAAATATCCTAGAAGCTTTGAGATGAGAAAACTAGATGTGAAGGATCAAGTAGAAAATGAAGTGTGAGTTTAAGAGCGGAAGAGTAGTGGATTAAGGACCAAACGGTAGATTTACAATTGACTTAGAATGTGATCTAGGTGAGTTATGTATGAGTAGGAAAGATCAACCTATCTTGATAAGGACTTAATTTTGCCTTAAGGCACTATGCTTAGCTTAGTGTGTGAGGTGTTCTAATGATATGTTTGAAATATAATGCTTGCAATTGCATTTTCTGTTTGCGGGATCCCACGGTTCCCTAAGAGTAGGGATCCGTCTCGTACAATCTTTGGGATCCGCCCATCTGCTCAGCAGGACCTTTACTAAAGGTATGCAATGATCTTGACAATGCATTATATCTCAAGGATAGTCTAAAGAGAGTTCTAAGATATCAAATGTAAAATGTTTTATTTCATGAAGGAAATTGGATTACATTGATAAAGCACGAGTACAAGAGATTTGATCCTATTTTGGAATACTATTAGTTTCCTTGAGTGTTTTCGCTAGGAGGATCATTATATGATTGATGAGTGTTGGTGGAATCAAGAATGAAGAAAGTCTTCATGAGAGATATGTTTAGCGGTTCCATCATTTTGTTCACAAGTACGTAAAACGGACTTTGAAATTGAGGATGGAAGTGCATAACATTATGATAGAGGCGTGTCAAGAACATTCCATAAGGGATGAGTTTATTCTTGGAGCCTTGAAGATTTGCAATTCGCCTTGCGAAGAAGTAGGCGAGATTGTATGGTTGTTGTGTTAGCAAACAGTACAACATGTGAGCACAACAAGCGGGAAAGATTTCTCGATTTCCCCTAAGACTCCAAACATTTTCACGTAGGATAAGTGCAAGAGGCTTGTACTCTTCTCGGATATCCCTTGTAAAGATAATGTTTGGATTGGAGTAATATGGTCGAGGTTTGCATATTATGCGATTTAAATCTTCCGGAGAGGGTATGTGTGAACAATATGGACTATTTTCTTCACGAAAGTTAAAGAGAGAATCAAGAGACCAATCTTCGGTGAAGGCACATTGTCCATGATTTGGAATCCGGAGGATGTGAGCAAAATGCCCAAGTGTTAGAGCGAACTTTTGGTTTTTGATATAAAACCAAAGAGATAAAGAGCGATCCTCGTTACGAACGAGTTCTACTTGATGGAAGAATTCCATTATGAACCTTGGACATATCTTCTTGTTGATTTCAAGAAGACATTCTAGTCCTATGGCTCGGAAGGAGGTATCGATACCTTCTTCGAATTGTAGAGAGGTGTCTTCAATACGTCCTTCATGGAAGTGACGGTTTTCGAGATTATTGAACCCACGGACATGATTGCCAGGTGTGTTGGGTTCGAGAGAGATGTTCGGAGTGTAGACGCTAGTGAGTGAAAAATCAAACTCATATTCATGCGTCATAGTTGAACCTATAGAAATGACAAGTTAATAAAAGAAGATGTTTGTGGTCAACTTATGATAATCTAATGTTTTTACTAGATTTTTATTAACAATGGTTTTAACAAGAAATACACTTAACTTACTTATGGTTTTGACATATAAGTGGAGTATTACTCTTAGAAGAAAAGAGGTTTTTGATTTGCATGAAAAACAGCTTTTCCAGGAGGGACGGATCCCACGATTCTTTAACAAAAGGGATCCGGCTAGTATATCTTCCGGGATCCGTGGATCAGTAGTAGCAAACAGATTTGATAAAAACATAGGTTTTACAGTTTTTATACCACGATATATGTTTTAACCTACATTTTCTTTTAGCATGCATACATGACTTCTAATGTATCACAAAAGAATATAAAAACATATAGATCAAAATAAGTAAAAAAAAACACATTATGATAACAATAACCTAGATAAACTAGATTATTAATAATATTGCATTTCAATACTAAGGATGATACAAAGGATTGGGTATATGATCCCAATATAGATTAACAACACAAAGTAAATGTCTCCTTATGTGAACTTCATCATAGGGAACACAAGTGCGATGAGTGTTAAGGCGATGAGCACGAAAGCGATGTAAACCATGTTGAAGACGGATCTTTCTTGGTTTCGGTTGAGATGGAGTAAGGAGGAAGATGAAATTTTTGAATGAAAGGAAATTTTTGAAATTGGAAGATTTTGAAAAAGTGAGGGTTTTGGGGGAGGTGGCGGCGGTGGGATTATAAATAGGGAAAGGAGAATTTTTGAAATTGTGTTTTTTATTATTGGATTGAAAAGAAATAAACCATAAGTTTTATATACTATGACCATAAATGAGAAATATAACACGTATTGTAAGAAAAAGGCTTCCTAACGAAGCTTCACGTAAAACATGTATGAGCACAAAAATGATAATTATATAAATACCTAAATAGGCATATTTAATTATCAAGCACAATAAAAGGAGAATCATACCTCTAACGCACTTAGGAATGTCTTTACAAATGACACAACAAATGTCACTTAGACGATTCCGCTCCTTTGCGATTAAGATACCTTCTTAAGGAAGGTATTCTTGTTACCAAGCTACTCCTAAAGCTTGGTGGGTATGAGCTTTGACTAATCAACATGACAAAGAAGATTAGTGCAATTAAATGAAAAATAAAAAAGAAAAAATGTGGTTATCAACTTCAACATCCAAACATATAGTTTTGAAAAACTTGGTGTTTGCTTTTATGAAAAACCTTCTTTGTAGTTTTCAATTAACCATGGATCGTATCAAGTTTTTAAAGTACAATATACTTCAAGAACCTTGGTAACGAAGCTCTGATGCCAATTGTGGAAAACTAGAAGGGGGGTTGAATAGTTTTACCAATTAAAACTTCATTTTAATCTACAACGCAAGTAAGAGTAAGAAGCACAAAACCACAACGCAAGTATTTATAGTGGTTCGGCTACAAGGTCACCTTCCTTGCCCTACTCCACTCCCCGAGTCACCTACTCGAGAGTTCGTAATCACTACACCAATCTCCTTATGGCGGAGAAGCCTTCACAACGTCGCCTACTCCACTCCCCGAGTCACCTACTAGAAGAGGGGGTTGAATAGTTTTACCAATTAAAACTTCATTTTAATCTATTTAGATCGACTTATGTCAATCTATTTGGATGTGTGTGTTGGATGTTGATAAATAAACATATGAAGGTAAGTAATGAAAAGATAAGAGTAAGAAGCACAAAACCACAACGCAAGTATTTATAGTGGTTCGGCTACAAGGTCACCTTCCTTGCCCTACTCCACTCCCCGAGTCACCTACTCGAGAGTTCGTAATCACTACACCAATCTCCTTATGGCAGAGAAGCCTTCACAACGTCGCCTACTCTTTTTCCGGTACTAGGCTAACCACCAGGTTCTTTCACTCTAAGGTGAACCACACCTACACAACGTCGCCTACCCTTTATAAGGTACTAGGCTAAGTTCCTAGTTCTTTCACACCTTAGGTGAACTACACCTTCACAACGTCGCCTACCCTTTATTAGGTACTAGGCTAAGCACCTAGTTCCATTGCAATGGAGGAACTACTACCACACTACACCAACGACTAATCCCAAAGGAGATCTACTCCTTTACAACATCATCAAGGATATCAATATCCTTGGATCTAATACTAGTCTATCTTGTACATCGAAACACACCATATCGAATGTACATCTAAGGCACCTTTCACTAATGCCTTTGACTAGATCTACAAGACACCTTTCACTAATGTCTTGTGTCTTCACTTCTAAGCACCTTTCACTAATGCTTCTTTGTCTTGACTTCTAAGCACCTTTCACTAATGCTTCTTTGTCTTGACTTCCAAGCACCTACCACAAGTGCTTTATCCTATAGACGATAGATACCCTTCACTAATATCTTCGTCTTGACTCTTGAGACATCTTTCACTAATGTCTTCAACACTACACTTCTTTGAAGAAAGAAAGGAATCATCAACAAGAAGACTTCAATAGCCTTGATGATGAGGAAGCATGGCAACTCATGGACTTGAGCTTGCTTGACTTCAAAGGTGATGATCTTGCCTTTAAGAGGAACCTAAAAGATCACACAAAAACAAAACTACAAACATAGATCTCTTGGATCTAGGGTTAGTGAGATTTAACTCAGGGGGAAAGTGTGTTAGAAAGGGATTCAAAAGGGGTGAGAAATAATGAAGACATGGCTCACTATTTATAGAGGAAAAATCCTACTGTTACCCGGATCCCACGGATCCCTACCACAAGGGATCCGGCTAGCACAAAGCTAGGGATCTGATGAGTGTGTAAATACTCATCATTTTTGGTCAAATCTGAACTGCAAAACATTTAAAAACACTCAGAAATGCATCAAAATGATAAAAATATCACAAATAAGTGTTTTATGTGTTTCAAATGCAAAAATACCAAAATCGATGAAAACTTATCAAGTTTGCATAATTGGCGTTTTAGTCCCCAAGTTTCAAAGTTGTCAAAATAAACCCTTCAAAGTTCGTTTTGCAAAATGGCGACTTTGGTCCCTAAAGTTTCAAAGATTACTTTGAAATTACCCCTGGACATTTTTTATTTGAAAATTATTATTCCTTGGGAAAATTAAACTTGTCAAAATTGGTCCTCTTGATTAACTTTGAGAAATTGGCAGATTTGGTCCCTTGGTTTTTGATGAATTGCAATTATGGTCCTTATGTATTAATACAAATCACCCTTGGTCTTGAACCCCTAACCAGCTATGAACCCCCTGCCACTCTCCTATTTGAACCCCCCATCACCAATAATAAAAACGACCCCCACCAAAACCCTTTCCCTCCATCCCTTTCTCCTTTCTCTCCAACCCAGAACACCATCCACCCTTTTACCCAATAATCCTTCACCCAAGACACTCAACCTCAACCTTAATTCTCTTTACCCAGTTAACCCCAACTCCCTAACCCACTACTCAAGCTTTTCCCCTTTCCCCAAATGCCACGATGGCAATCCAGGGCTCAAAAGCTCAATGGATGGCTCTGATTTATACTCACTTGTACCTACTTAATCAAGGGCCAAGATGATGTCAAGAAAGCACACAAAGGGGTTTTGGCTTGTTTACCTCACACAGAAGAAACACAAGAAAAGATTGAAGACCCAAGTAGCTTTTAGTATAAATAGGAGATGTATGCCATTGATATAAGGCACCCTTTCTTAGTTTTAAAAATTAGTTTTCCATTTTCCTTTTGTAATGAAATTTTCCAGTTAATGAAGAGTATTTTCTTTATTGGTTACTGTTTTTAGTGTTGAAATAGTTGTTATCATTAGTTCTTATTAGCCAAATTTTAGCTTTCAATAAAAAGATCTTCAAAGTTTCTTGTATAATCATTTTCAAGTAAGAATTTCTCCATAAATGTCTGTTTGGATTATGGGTGTTCAATGGGTCATAATGTGGTTTTCTACCCATTTGACTTAATTCTCTTAAGTTTAACATAAGTTTCAAAGGATAGCAAGGGTGTCATAAGATTTTGTCAAGAATTTGAATGAAAAAAAAGGGTTATGTTTTGTTTGAGCAGACTGCATCAGCTGCCAAAGTTGCTGATCTTGAGGGTTTTTATGGCCTTATTTGATGTTTAAATTATGTAAAATCTGTTTTTAGCAAATCCTTATAATCCAATCTTAGTGTAGTTTCAGTTTTAAACCTTACAGTTACCTTTAGCTTAGTTAAAATCAAGTTCAAAAGTAGTCCTTTGCAACATTTTCTTAATTCTGCATCAGTCAAAAAAGTGTCCAAGACAAGCTGTTAAAAGTTTTTTCTTGGCCCCCAAATCAGTTTTTCTTAGTTTTCACTGCACTAACTTTATTTGTTGAAGCTTGTCCTTGCTGTGGATCCCACTTTCCAGCTTATAAATAAGCTCAAACAGGTCCCTCCAAGCTGTTTTTCAGCCTGCAATAAACAGGTCAGAGTAGTTTTTAGCTTATTAGTACATTGATTTAGCTTATTCAGGAGTGTTAGGAGAAATTTAATTAGGTTGCAGTAGTCTTCCTTAGATCACAGTTGACTTGTGCTTATTACAGCTTGTCCTAGTAGTTTATAGCTTTTTATACTTTGTATGCCTATGTTGCCATGTATGCTTAGGATATCCAAGAACTATTTTTCTGCTTATTCCCTAGATTCTTTAGGATTATCTTATCATCCTAGCTTAAGATAGGCTTAGCTGAGTAGAGATTAGTTTGCCCTTAGCTTAACTTGCTGCTTCACGCCCATAATGTCCCATCAGAAAGGGTGTTTGGTTGTTTGCTTAAAAAGGATGTTTGTTTAAGTTTTTAAGATCTGTTGGAATAAGCGTGTCAAACAGCTTGTTTCAAGCTTTTCAAAAATTTAGTCTTTACAAAAAATCTTCATTTTGATAAGCTTTTTAAGTTTCAAAAAGGAAATCTCAAAAAAAAAAAGGAGGGAGGCAGGTTCGAACCTGAGACCTCCGCCTTTGAAGAATGAATGGTGTGTACCGGTATAGCCAGTTGCCCTTGGGACTTGTCTTGTGAAATTCTTGCACAATTTAATCCTTAAATAGGTTTAGGCAGTTTTGGTTTTAAGCTAATCTTAGCTTATTTCCAAAACAACCACTAGTTTTCTTATTTTTCCTAGAACTAGCATAACTCAAAGTAGTTTCTGTGAAATTTCAGATTTTTCCGAATTAGTTTACTATTTTTAATAATTTAATTAGAGTAAAATAGTTTTTAATTCGTAGTAATTAATTTAAAAGTCAAAAAATACCCGGTCTTTTTCTAAAATTATTTTTAGTCAATTAGGACGTAGGAAAATTAATTTCACACCCGTAGCGCTTAAATTGAAAAAAATTTACGTTTATGGCTCGGGTTGTTTTCCGGTTTTTACGTTTATACGTTTTAGCACCCTAGGACTTAGTTTAGCCTCGTTTTATCATTTCTTAGGCTTAGTAGTAGTTAGTTTGTAGTTTATTAGGGTTCCTTTGCCTTAATTACTTTCCCGTTAATTAATTTGTAGAAAACGTAACTCAAATCAACAAATCATTAAATCCAATTCAAGTTCAAATCACAAAACTCAACGAATCCTTCAATTCACACCTCGTTGGGACACGACCCGGGGAAATCACTTTCCCGGTATCACTTTTATCACCTTCGTGAGATTTGGCACGTTAACCCTTTTCCTAAAAGGTTGATTTGTCGGGTTTCACGATTAATTTGATAAATTGGTATTGTGTTTATTTCACCACACTCACTTTTAGACGAACCAGGATCCGTGGTACGCTCCTCTTTGCCCATGGGTATTTTTGGTTATGGGTCATGGGTCATGGGTTATGGGTTGATCAATGGTTTTCTTTCTAGGTACAATGTATCTTAAGGATACAATGAACTTGGTTAAGTGGTATATATAAAACCATGGGTTGTGGTTCAAAACCATTTGCTAGTATTTACCCATTTAGTATATACTTGTATTTACCCATTTTAGCATATACTTAGTTTTTACCCATTTTAGTATACTTAGTTTAAGTATATGTTTAACCCAATATGTAAACACTAGTTGTTGTACATATGTATCTAAATCATAAAATCACTTATACTTGTTTTAGTGTTTTATGTGAAAGCGTAAGTTTGTTAGAAAACTATTAGTCCAAACCATTTACGTATTTTATTTGTTTCGTTAAAATGATTTTACTTTTGTTATCGACAAAACATTAGAAGATCGTAAAATATAAATAAACGTTTTTACGGCTTATTTGTATTAACACATAGTATCAAAAAATTCACCCATTTTATTATTAACAAACTCAGTACCATTATCAGATCTGACAATTTTAATTTTCTTGTTGAACTAAGTCAAAACCATTTTAAAAAAACTTTGAAACATCTCAAAAACCTCATGTTTTCCTTTTAGCATATACACCCAAACAAATCTACTAAAATCATCAACAATAGTCAAGAAGTATCTAAAACCTTCCCTGCTAACCACCTTATAAAGCCCCCACACATCTAAATGTATAAGGTCACCAAAAACAGCAGTTTTATGTTCACTTAAAGGAAAGGGATCCCTTATTTGTTTAGCCTTATGGCAAACATCACAAGGTGCCCCATAATCAATATTAGTTAATTTTAAAGAACCTTTTAAAAGTTTTAATACTTGATTAGTAGGGTGTCCCAACCTACTATGCCAAACATCTTTAGAAACAAAACAACTAAGAAACTCACTTTTAATCACACAAGCAGAGGAAACTCTAGACTTATCAAACAAATAAAGGCCACCAGACTCACTACCAGTCCCCAGCACCCTCTGCTGATTCAAATCCTGAATATAGCATTTAGTCTCATCAAAACCAACCCTCAACTTGCTATCTTTGATCAACTTATTCACAGACATAAGACTGACACAATAATCAGGAACAACTAAAACATCAAACAGAACCACATTATCATTAAGTTTTAAGTTACCCACATGAGTAACTTTAGCTAAAGTTTCATTAGGATGTCCCACAGTAATCTTTAAATCAGATATATCAACCAAATTATGCATATTAAGAGGACTGTTAGTTAAATGTTGATTAGCTCCAGAGTCAATTATCCATCCCAGATGGTAATTAACCTCATCCAACTTAATATTAGCACCAAAAAACTTATAGAAATGTTGATTAAAGAAAACACTGCAGTTGAAAAAGAACAAGAATCCCTACCTGCCATATTGGCATGAGCAGAGGTTCCTGGTTTATCATTCAACAGACTTAACAGCTTCATAACCTGTTCATTACTCAGAGACATACTACCAGTACTATTCTTAGGGCCATTATTAACAACAGAAGCACTTTTTATATCATTGGTTTTATTAAAGTTATTAGCAGGTTTCAGATTAGGATTCTTTAAAACCAGGTGGATAACCAATAACTTCAAAATACCTTTCAACAGTATGACCTTTCAAACCACAATGAGTACAAAGCAAACTATCATAATTTCCTCTGTTATTAGACCCAAAATTATTGCCATTATTATTCCTTCTCCAATTAGTATTTTTATTATCATAAGTCTTAGAAACAGTTGTGGTTGGAACCCCTCTATGGGATTCTTCCCTTGATACAATGACAAAAGCATCTTTGACTTCAGGAAGGATTTCACTGGTCAAAAGAGTACTTCTTATGGGTTGATAAATGTCATCAAGACCCATAAGGAACTGCATCAATTTTAACAACTTACCATGATCAACAAGTTCTTGCCTAGCCTCACAAGTACAATCAGGCAACTTAGTAAGAATATCAAACTCTCTCCACAAAAAATTCAAATTATGATAATACTCAGACACAGGTAAGCCACCTTGTTTAAAACTATTAATCTTTTGAAGCAAATTGAAAACCACATAACCATCAATTTTATCATATGTATCTTTTAAATCTTTCCACACAACAGAAGCATTATCAGAAAACACATGACCAAGATACACATCTTGAGTTAAAGAACTCAAGATCCAATTAAGAACCACTGCATTACATCTGTCCCACTGGGCTTCCAGCAAAGGACTTGCAACATAAGCAGTTCTAAGACAAGTACCATCAAGAAAATCCATTTTATTTTTAATTTGCATAGCAAGTTTCATAGCACTAGCCCAAACTCTATATTTCTCAACACCAGCCAGTTTAATACTCACAACAGATGCACAATTAGAATCATTAGCATGCGAATGCAGAGGATTACTCTGATCAAGACTACTAATCATAATAGCCATACTGAAAGATAAAGAAACTAAACCACCGAATAACAGATAAACAATCAACCAAGAAACCAATCAACCAGATAACACTAAAAGCACTAAAGAACCAGACAATCAACAAATACCAACTAATCAAGCAAACAATAAACCAAATACTACTAAAACTACAAAACATAAAAGAAGCCAAAAAAACTCACACCCAGGACTAACTTAGCCTAAGTCAGTAAGCTGTGATTGACCAGAGCAGGTATTCACACCCCTCAAGGAGGCAGATCAAGATGTTAGTCAATCCGTTTGCGCCTACTAAACTCAGAACTAGTTAATCCTAAAGGAAGAAGATAAACCTTACAGTGCGTTAGAGATGAAACCAGCAGCGGAAAAGTATTAACCAATAGCCCAAGAACCACAAAATTCCCAGAATACAAGAAACCCCCAATTTAAGAAATTAGGGTTTCTTCCAATTGTACCAAGAAACCAACAATTCAACCTTCCAAACCACTAAAACCACCTTTAATCGAACCAAGAACCTCAATATCAGAAAACCCGAAAAATTAGGGTTTCAAGAAAAAACCCTAAAAAATCAATTGAGATCACAACCCCTCAATCAACCAAGAATCACCAAGAGATCAAAACAATTACCAACCTAGAGCTCTAATACCATGTTAAAATGGTACAGAACAATGTCAATAATCACCCAACCAACCACCCCTTGGTGATAATCTTTTATTATAACAATATACACAGTAGATTAGTCCCCAAGACGGGTGCTAACCAAACAAATACACAAGAAAGGTTGTTGTCCCTCTAATAGGTGCAACAACAAGAATACAAGAACTCACACTCTACCAGAACTATAAACCAAACCAAAACAGAGATCAAGATGATCTACAACAGTTGTAAACTACCCAGAAACCCAGTAATACCCAGATGAAGATAAGAAACTTGTATGTGAAAACTTGTGAGAGAAATAAGAGCGTGTGTTATTAAAACTCTAGCTGAGATAGATGATTATATATCCATGAATGCTTCACTCTTAACCCTGCACATATAACACTTAACAAACAACACCCAAAGTGTTAGGATTAGAAAACTTTTTATAAAAATGTTACACAATATACCCTTGAAGGTTCAACTGTTTGTCAAAGGACTGCAATACTTTCAACAATAATAAACTGATTTTGTACTTATTTGATTTTGGTTTAGAACTAATCGAGTCTCAAAACAAATAGTCAACGTGATACACTGATACATACTTGAGTATAACTTATCGTGAATGGTTTAACTACAAAACAAAGTTATTACACGTCCGAATCAATTCGTTTTCCTTTTTGAAGTAGTGGACGAACATGAGAACCTTGCTTCACTGTACCGAGAATATAAACGAAACAGATTAACATGGTTTCTAATATGGCGTGATAAAATCTTGGTGTGTGGATTTACAAGTTACTAACTAAAAACTAGGGATGGAAACGAGTCAAGCCGAGCTCGAGCCTGCCAGAGCTCGAGCTCGGCTCGTTGATATATATAAAGCTCGAGCTCGTTTCAAGCCTCATATATTAAGCTCAAGCTCGGCTTGTGAAAATTTTCAAAAGCTCGAGCTCAGCTTGGACTCGACTAACTTATATAACGTGTTGAATGGAATAAAGCTCAAAAGCTCGTTAATCACGCTAAGCTTGAACTCGTTTATTTTTATAAGCTCGTTTGTACATGGTTATATGTATAAAAAATATATTTACGAATATATTTTTATGGCTCATTTAGGCTCGCGGGCCTATTCGAGCTTTACATATAAAGCTCGGGCTCGAGCTCATTAATTGAACAAGCTCAAACTTAGGCTTGAACTTGATCTCGAGCTCATTTAGGCTTGGCTCGTTCGAGCTTTTTACCGATCCGATCCCGAGTTTTTTACGAGTGACTCGGTTCATTTCCGCCCCCACTAAAAATGTTTTTTGTTTTTAAAGTTTAAGATGAATGTAGCTAGAAAATGATATTAAATACGGACAATGGGATGAATGTCACGAAAATAGATAGGTGATGGGCCTCCATTACCTCATCACGTAAATAAATATACAAGCTATTTTTTGTCATGAGATTGCGACAGTCTTAATTGGTCTTAATTCGTTTGAATTTTCTCTTATACTTTTATATAATGGTTGGCAAAATTACTACCATATGTTTAAAATAACTAGACGAGTACCTGCGCCTAGCGGCAGCGATGTCTAGTTTTTTGCAAAGTTCCGATGACCCATAAGTTTCTTTCAACAAACTGTATTTGTAGCATTAGAGAATCGTTTGAATAACTACAATTGATGCGTGGTTGCATAGCAAAGATAAATATATAGTTTTTAAAAAATTATTGGAGTCGATCTAAGTGTGTGAGTATATTTTCTAATAGGATTGTTTTAAGTTATTAAGATTTTTAGTAATAATAGATTCAAGCATTACAAAAGCAAATATTATGTAGTTAACAATATTATATTGTAGTTTAGAGGTATAGTCAACATGTGTGACCACTTTTTCTTGTTTTGTCGAGTAATTTAGGCATATTGATAACTATTTTTTTACATGTGTAGCGTTTATCATTTGGTGTGTGGCTTTTAAAATTGTAACTTTGCAAATTGGATATCACCATATAAGATTATTTTGTACTATCAATTTGTATAGATATTTATGCATTGTTCAAAGCTATTTGTTTGAGGTACAAATAATTATTGCTAAAGATAATAATACTATTTATTTTTTGTGATTTTAATAAACTTACATAACCTTATTGATACACTGGACAAAGGGCTATACAATATATATTAACTTTTAAACGACGATTCATATATGCTAGTCCCTTAAATGGTGCAAGAGCAACATTTTTTAAAATAAAATTATACAAATGACAAATTACATGTGTCAAAGCAAAATAAACCAAAAACTACAATTACTTGGTCTCTCATTTCAAAAAATTGTCACGGACAACTACTTCATCATTTCTCATATAATTTTGTCAAATTTGAAACCCGATTTCACCCGGGTGGTTCAACGGGTTGAACCGTTCCGATAAAAAAACAGGTCGATTTAAACCGAGTCAAACCGATAGGTTGGGTCGAAAAATGTAAAATTAAACGGGTCACCAGGGTTTGAAGCGTCCTGGGTCAACCCGGTATCGGTTTCAAAAGTCAACCCGTGTCGGTTTCAACGGTCAACCCGGTATCGGTTTCAATTGATTGTTTTTAATTTGGTAGATGTGCTTTTAATTAGGTGTAAAATGTGAATAAATTATTGTACTTTTAAGTAATAGGGTGTTTTAATAAGAGTATTAATTATATTATTTATTTCTCCACATTGACCATGTTTTTCAACATTCAACTTTCAACATTTTTCACTTTTTCCACTTTGACCATTTTTCCATTTTATATAGTATAGACTAACTATGCAAAAAATAGTCAATAAATATCTACAAAAAGTTGAACTAAGCAAAGAAAAATGTATTAAGAAAAGAAAGATGATCAGGAAATAGACGAATATTACGTGTTGGATAAGTAGATAGAGAATAGTCAAACTCAAAACAAAGATAGAAACTCAAATCCTACATATACATGAAAAAATCAATGGAGTAGTTTCTTCTTTAAAAGTTAGGTATTTGCCTACACCAATGAATCAAGACATTAAGGTTGCGTTTAGTTGAAAACACCCTTGTTTTCCACAAAATGTTTTGTGGAAAACAAGAAAAACATAGATCGCGTTCAAATCAACGTTTTCTAACAAAATGTTTTGCAAAACACAAATCCTCTATTTCCTAACTTAACAAGGAAAATTACAAAACAAATTTTAGTTGTTTTCCTTTGTAACCCTCCCTCCCTTTCTTCAAAATAGAAAATAGAAACATCAACTAAACGCGTTTTCTATATTTTCAAGTGTTTTGTGGAAATTAATTCTCCTTCCAAATTTTTACAAAACTAGAGATAGAAAATAAAAGAATTTGTTCTTCAACTAAACGCACCTTAAATTTCTACATAATTTTTTAGCATATTCACACTCACACACATATTTGTCAAGGGTTATTCTATAGGTAGTCTTTTTACTCACAAATTTACTTTGAGGTACATAATGTGTTTACATTATATGGTTCTATAATATCTGGCTCCGTCAAGATTAAGTATTGTTGTTGTAATCGATCAAGACATTAATTTCTTGGGCTAAATAAAAGAAAACGACAAGTATGGACAGAAAAAAGTTCTTTTATTTTCTTTACAAAGTGTAAAATATATATATCTCTCTTCTTTTTAACGAAAAACAATATATAAGTTATATTTGAATTTTTAGCAGTTGAACATAAAGTGTAACAATGACCCGTCTCTCACAAGCAACACACCCTTGCTTGTAGGCATATTCATTGACAGCTTTAATGCAACGTTTTTAAACATTCTGAATTTGTAAACCTTTTTAGATTTTTTTTGGCTGGTCGCAATCGATAGGGCAAGATCGGTTGGGCATCAAAATTTCGTGTCTTCAACCGATGTTAACATCGGTCTTGTCGAATGCGTAGGTCGCGACTGGGACTAGCCTTAAATCTTAGCAGTTTTCATCGAAATATAAAGTTTCATTAATCTGCTACCTAACCTCATTTTGTACTGATCATAGTTAAAATTGTTATTTTTATTTGTTACATGAAACTTTTTTCTATCTAGAATTTTCAGCTGAAAGTATCAAATTCAGCTCGTAATCTTTTAGGTTGAAAGTAGTGGTAGTTATCGGGTCATATCTTCTCTCATTTTCCCTCACTCTCTCTTAACTTTCACCCATTCTGATCATCTTCCCATCACTTTTCATTAAAATACTTACTTTATACAAATATATCAAACTAAAGATCTCACACACTCACAAAATAAATAAATAAACATTTACTTTTATCAATGAGGCCCACATTTGCAACTTTGTCATTATGATAAGCAACTCACCAAACATTTGCAATTCTAGCTTGACCTTGCACTTCCGTTTTGGTGACCACTCGTGACTTAGCACTGTAGGTGACCGGGTCACCCACCTCTCTGTTTAGTCTTAGAGCTACTTATTTTAGTCATATAATTATAGATTGTACAAAATATGCCAAGTAAACTTAAAAATGTGGCTTATTGGTAGGGGTTTACGATTTTTTTAATTTTTCAATGGAGGTTGCAAGTTCAAATTTCACACGCAACAGCTTGGGAGTTAGCTTTCGAGCGCTTAGTTTCCCAACACAAATGTCTTTGTGGTACTGGAATGCAATTGATTTTTGAAGAAATAAGTCTTGAATTTAGTTTCAGTTCTTCTCAATTCATAGAAAACTTTTGAAAATATTGCTTAGGCTAGTTTTAAGAAAAAGGTTAGTCGAAAATGAATGAGTTAAAGTTTTTGCGAATATCAACTTTTTGAATAAATTTTTCATACAAAGTTAACATGAAAGGCTCAAATGAGTTAACCTATGCAAGGAAAAAAATTACGAATCATAGTCTTTATTTTTATTTTGAGATGTCTCAAAATATTAGTCGTTTTTTTATTTCAACCGATTAAAAAAAAGTATAATGGGTGAAGATAATACTGTATTTGATTAGTTGAATAGTGTAATGATTTTTTTTTTTTTAAACCGCGTGTATTTTGCGTGAAGATAATAATTTTGGAAAAAAGAAAGTATATACTTTTTCCGTTTCAAAATTATTGTCAAGAGACAAAAAACACAAATTTTAATAAAAGTAGGACCACTACAATTTTCAACCAGTCATATAGAATATTATTTCACTAAATTTTTTTTTTCTTACTAAAAATAAAAAGTGGACAATTTTTTTGAGATATCCCAGAAAGAAAATGTGGACAATAAAATTGAGACGGAGGTACTAATTTTTATGAGTTTCATGAGTCGGGATGCGTGAATATTGAAGATTCACTTGGCCACGTGGTAATCACCACTGTTATTGGAGTTGAAATCCATAATAAACCATCTTGTTAGGTGGCTCTTCCTCACAATATTTACTCCTTTCATTTCATTTTCAATATATTTCGTGTCCAAAATATCTAACGTATCGATATTACAAACCACCAAACACAAACACAAACACACACAAGACACAAACATGGAAGAAAACACATCTCATGAAATCCGACAACCACTCATAACAACAACAAACGAAGACCTTCCATCATCTTCATCACCTCCAACAAACTTCCATGAACAACAAGAAGAAGAAGAAAACTCACCTATAAAACAAGTAGCGTTGACCGTACCAACCACAGACGATGCATCATTACCAGTTCTGACATTTCGAATGTGGGTCCTAGGAACACTTTCATGTGTTCTTTTGTCCTTTTTGAATCAGTTCTTTTGGTACAGAACTGAACCACTTAGCATCACAGCGATCTCAGCTCAGATCGCTGTGGTCCCACTAGGTCAACTCATGGCTGCCAAGATTACTGATCGTGTCTTTTTTAAAGGGACACGATGGGAGTTCACCATGAACCCTGGTCCTTTTAATGTTAAGGAACATGTTTTGATTACCATCTTTGCCAATTCTGGTGCTGGCACTGTTTATGCCATACATATTGTTACTGGTGTTAAGGTTTTTTATAAACAACACATGACGTTTCTTGTCTCCTTGATTGTTGTTCTTACCACTCAGGTACGTACTTTCAACTTTTTCTATATTTCTACATCCGTCTCATATTAAGTGTTTACGTTACTATTTGAAGATGTTTTATAACAATTGTCCACTTTATATTAACCAATGAAACTCTGGTCAAATATGATATTTGATTGGTAGAAAGTATAGTTGCTAACTTATGTTATAAAATGGTCTCAAACGAGACCTGAAATTTAGTTGAAGAGCATCTCACAGATACTGTTAAAGTATATTTTTCTTAGAATACATAATTATTTTTGAATATATTTAAGATGAACAATAAAATTGTGACGAAATGTTAACAGAAATGTTTAAGAGGGTAAGTAACAAGTGGTTGAATGATGATGGTTTAGGTGTTAGGTTTTGGATGGGCTGGAATATTCAGAAGGTATCTGGTGGAGCCAGCTGAGATGTGGTGGCCATCTAATCTTGTACAAGTTTCTTTGTTCAGGTAAATATATACAGTACTTTTTTACCAAATGGATATATGAAATATATGAATTTGCATTATACAAGAAGGATTTTATTTTGGAACCTTGGATATTGGTTTGCTTGTGGCTATTTAGGTACATAGGAAGTTAATTAGGTGTGTTGGGTCCATGTCAAAATAAATTATGGTGTAGACTAGTATACGATATAAGGCAGGAGGGAGTGGTCTCGGGTACCCTTACCCGAGCGGTAACACCGCCGCCGCCACCTAGGGTACCTCGATCGGGTATAAAATTCGGTATGTGAAGCCGAGCTTGGGAAGTGTTTGCATTTGAAAAAAATGGAACGTTGGGAGGATAACGGCTAGTAGGCCAAAAACAAAAAAAAAAAAAAAAATCCTTTTAAAACCAAACCTTTTCAACTCATTTTTTCAAAATAAAAACACACAAACCACAAATAAAAACACACACTAATCTTTCAAAATCACAAAACCATGGATCCAAGAAGAGGTAAAAAAACTTTCAAGAAGTCGATCCGAGAGGGAATTTTTAAGTTGTAGTTTCAACTTGTTTTAATTTCAACTTATGTAATGTTTTTTTTTTTAAGTTGTAGTTTCAATTTTAAGTTGTAGTTTTTTTAAGTATTATGTAATGTTTTTTTTTTTTTTTTTTTTAATGAAATGGTATGTTTTTATTTTAAATATTGTATGTGATTTTATGTTAAAATATATATATATATATATATATATATATATATATATATATATATATATATATATATATATATATATATATATATCGGTACTAGGTGACCACTCTCCTACCTTAGGGTAGTGTTAGGGTAAAATTGGGTAGTTTTGAGTTGGAGGTTTTTATTGGATAGAGGTGATGTGGCACCTAGGGGTATTAGGTGACCACTCCCTCCTCCCTAATGTCAAAGATGTGAGGAGATATTTATTTTCTGAAAATTGAATTATTATTTGAGTAGTTATGGAGTAATAGAAATTAGAAAATCACATTTTTTTTATGCTCAAATGTCATGACTTTATGGTTAAAGTTTTTAAAGAATTTTTTTTTAGAAAAGTAGATATGAATGATTTAAATTCACATGTATTCTACCTTTAACAATTCTTCACACTTGCTTATTGTGTACTACTCGTATGTTTTATAACCAAAAATATATATTCATTCGTCCTTATTTAATTGAAAAAAGATACGTCAAATGGGTGAGAGTAGTAACAAATAAGTTAAAAAAAATTAAGTTAACCATGTGTTTCATTGTCTTTTAAATTACGAAAAGATACGACAGCAAAAGAGTTGACAATTAGGTAAGAGATTCTATAATATTTTTTTTGCATTACTTCCTCACTTGCCTTAATATAATAATGATAAAGATTATTTAAACAACAAATTAGAAAGGATTGATTGAATGAATATTTAAGTCAGGACATTATGTACTAACTGGACCGGGCCAGGACCAATTTAGCCCAAAGTCTGTTCGATCCGGTCCGGTTCGGTTTTTCGGTCAGTCCGGTCCAAGATGGCATAATAGTTGGTTTGTACGTAAGACCAGACCGAACCGAACTGAACCCACTCGAGACAGAAATAAAGAAAAAGTTGGAACCGAGACCGGACCGCTGGTACTTCTGTTCGGCCAGGTTTGTGTCGGTCCGGTCATTTTTGAGGTCCGCGATGCTCAGCCTTAAGTACATATTATGTTTTCACAACTTAATATAATTTCAATCATATTATATTTTCACAACTTAATGTAATTTCAATCGTTTGCACATATAATATATGGCTCTTCAGATAACCATTGTTCGGCTTGCCTCTCGCGATGGACATCGCCTGCATTTTTTTAGCAGACAAAATTTTAGATTTTTGAACTTTGCTGGAGACACTATAACTCGTATTGATTTTATTATAATTATTCTTGGAGCGAGTTAAAAGTATACATATATTTTACTCGTGTAAACGATAAAAGAATTAAATGCGGACACTTATGTAACTATTAAAAACCTTACCCATATCTGCAGCATCTCAGAAGATAAGTAACACATGTAAATGCAGCAAGAGTAAATTGATACCACATGAATTCCCTGCTCTTATTTCCCGATATGATTAAAGACGGATTTTTATGTATTTTGGTTCCTGAATGTAATTTGAGAAATCATAAGACTTGCGAGACCATGTGTAATTTCACAAGTATTATATACCAAAAAGTATGACATATCATACACTTTTTTTTTTTTTTTTTTTTTATCAAATTCAAGCTTGAAATTTCAAACATGTTGCTCTTTGGTGCAAGAAAACTTGAAAGTCTAGCACGACTCTTTTCTATTATTATTAAACATATACTCCGTATAAAGTAATGAAACTTGGTTATAGCTTTTTAAAAAAAGGTTGTGAAATGGACAAAAGTGTTAGGGACCTATCAAATGAAATGATCCTAAGAGGACAAAGAGTCAAGAAGACGTATAATGGCAAGCTAGAACGTGGGATAATTATAATACCACAAGTCTTTATCATAGGTCCCCAGAAAGCTGGAACCAGTTGATCAAAATCCCTTTGTTTCACTATGCATGAAGTCTTTTTCTATTGAGTGTACTTCCAAAATTGTATAAAACCAATTTTATTCTAATCTCTATGTTGTTAGTCCATATATTGTATGGGCTCAAGCCAGAGTTCTAGAATAGTCCTTGTATATCTATTTATGTATCAAATATTGAGATGAATGAGATAACAAACTATTCGGTGTTTACAACCCATACAATATATCAACTAAGATATGTTTCATAATAAGTGTCTATATTTTTATTTTAGGTTGTCACAAAATAAGTGTTCATTTCACATTTCAACCCGTCAAAAAAGACTTTATTAGTGAGTAGAAATGATATATCATTGGTAGAAAATATAGTTGGTATCACTAAATCTGTGTGAATTTTCAAAGTGCACACTTATCATGGGACGAATGAGACAGATGGAGTATTAAATTATACACGTACTCTATCTTATTCTTAGAGCATTATGTATTGATCATTTGAAAGTTGCTCGCCATTGTTGTTTATTAGAATTGCTTATCTGACTATTTGTATTGTTTACTCTAATAGGGCTTTGCACGAGAAAGAAGAACCAACCCAAAGGGGGATTGACGCGTACCCAGTTTTTCCTAATCGCATTTGTTTGTAGTTTTGCCTACTACATTTTCCCTGGCTATATATTCCAAATGTTAACCTCTCTCTCATGGGTCTGTTGGATTTTCCCTTCATCAATCATGGCTCAACAGATTGGTTCCGGGCTTCACGGGCTTGGTATAGGTGCCATTGGGCTCGATTGGTCCAGTATTTCTGCACTTGGAAGCCCGTTAGCTCCATGGTTTGCCACAGCGAATGTCGCTGGTTTCTTTTGGTTATGTATGTGATCACTCCCCTTGCTTATTGGTTCAACATCTACAATGCCAAGAACTTTCCGTTCTTTTCATCTAACCTTTTTACTGAATCGGGTCAAGAATACAACATTACCGCCATCATCGACTCAAATTTTCACTTTGATAATGCGGCATATATGAAAAGAAGGGCCTCTATTTAAGTACATTTTTCGCCATGACTTATGGTGTTCTTTGCCTCTCTCGTCTATGGTTGTTCATGTTTTCCTATTCCATGGAAGGTAAAATATATATAAATTCAAGTTAGATATTATCCTTTTTAAGTGGGAGATTATTCTAATTCCTTTTTTCCCCGAGTATTACAGTGAGATATGGGAGCAAAGTAAATCAAGTTTCAAAGATAGGAAACAGGACGTACATACTAGACTAATGAGCAAGTATGCACAAGTCCAATGGTGGTTTTGACTATACTTTTGTAAACATCAGTCTCACCATCTTTGCTTGCGAGTATTACAACGAGCAGCTTCAGTTGCCTTGGTGGGGTGTCATTTTAGCTTGTGCTATTGCTATTTTCTTCACTCTTCCAATCGGTATTCTCACTGCCATCACAAACCAGGTAATACTTTCAGGCAAATATTGTAAAACAATATTTTTCGTTCTTATATTATTTTTCTAACAAATTGGCGCATAAATAAGTTGTAACAACTAAAGCATATTTGAAAAAAGTATATAATTACTAAGGCCTGAAATGAACCATAGGCGAAAGTGTTTTACTATTTTATGATAGTTGCGTATATCCATTTAATTTCTTAGCTTTATCTAAATCTAAACTGCATACATATGTACGATTTCAGGCCCCTGGATTAAACATCATCACGGAGTATATAATTGGGTACATTTATCCCGGATATCCAGTTGCTAACATGTGCTTCAAGGTCTATGGTTACATCAGCATGACACAAGCGGTCACTTTCCTTCAAGACTTCAAGCTCGGTCACTACATGAAGATCCCACCTAGATCAATGTTTATGGCACAGATTGTTGGAACACTGATAGCGGCTCTAGTATACTTATGCACTGCATGGTGGTTGATGGAAACAATTCCTGACATTTGTGACTCATCATCCGATGTCTGGACATGCCCAGGAGATCACGTGTTCTATGATGCATCGGTCATTTGGGGTTTGATCGGGCCACGAAAGATATTTGGAGACCAAGGGACTTACACTATGGTCAATTGGGCTTTTCTTCTTGGAGCAATAGCTCCGGTTTTGGTTTGGTTTGCCCACAAGGCATTTCCTACACAACACTGGATCACATTGATAAACATGCCGGTTTTGATTGGTGCTACAGGGAGTATGCCACCAGCTACAGCTGTGAACTACACGGCTTGGATAACCGTTGGGTTTTTGTCTGGGTTTGTGGTGTTTAGATATAGGCCCGATTTATGGCAACGACATAATTATGTGTTGTCAGGTGCGTTGGATGCAGGGTTAGCGTTTATGGGTGTGTTGTTGTATCTTTGTTTGGGGTTGGAGGATATTAGTTTGGATTGGTTCGGAAATGATCTCGATGGGTGTCCACTTGCTTCATGTCCTACTGCGCCTGGTGTGTTCGTTGAGGGTTGCCCTGCTTTGTCATATTGAACAAGTATGGATATTTCAATTACATCAAATGATGTGTTTATGTGAATTAATTTGCTTGATCAACTGTATCTATTCGTTTATACCATTGGACTATTTGATATGTTTTTTAAAGACGATTCGTTGACTACGCATTCTTCATATGAAGGCTATGATGGTTATGAAACATTTACATTATTTAGGGGCCGTTTAGTCTGTAAAATTTGGACTTGATGAAAGAAAATGACGAGAGAAAAGTATATTATCAAATAGCTGTTTTATAGTTTTATGTATAAATTTATATTTTCTGAAAAAATAATGTACAAAGTTACAGGAGAGAACCGTAATAACCCACTTAACGCGTGAACCGCAGATTTTAGAAACACAAACTGCTTTTCGGTTATTTTTTATTGCAAATTTCGATTCTCGGTTCGATT
>OU343220.1:287571155-287761281 GCA_910596185.1 Chrysanthemum makinoi | reverse complement strand
GTTTAAGTGGAGTTTCAGTTCAACTCAAACCTTATGGTCTAAAATCATTCCTCGAAAAGTAAATGTTTTCATATGGAGGGTGCTAATGAGAAGAATTCGGTGAGTTGAATTAGATAAAGAGATATGACCTTGACTCTATGCTTTGTCCATGATGTAACACTAGTGTGGAGTCGGTTGATCATTAATGGTCCTGTGTGAACATGCTCAAAAAGTACGGGAGTTGATCTTTGCTTGGTGGGGTATGGGTCCGGTCGATAGGTTCACAACATGTGAGATGTTAAAGCATAGCGGTGGATTCGGGATGGCGTGAATCGAAAGATTTATGGCAGCGGTTTTATGGGTTACGGATATTATATTTGGAAACGGGAATGCTAAGGTGTTTAAAAATAAGTGTGACTCGACGTTGAGAGTTTTTCACGATGTACAATTGAGGTCGTTCGAGTGGATTTGTAGGAGGTCCAAGAAACGGAATTTTAGATGGGAAAATTGGATAGAGAGACCATACAAATGTGGCGCGATTACGGTAGATGACCACGATGATCTTCTTTGTTGCTGCTGTGGGTTCACTGTTCATATTTTTAGTCTGGGACATGAGGTGTTTGGTTATGCGATCTGTTGACAGGGGTGTTTGGATCTGTTGTGATAAAGTGGTATGTTCAGTTGGTTATGTCTTGTGGTGCAGCATATGTGGTTCTTTTATTTCTGTCTCTTTATGGTGCATCATTTTTGGAGTGATTTTTGGCTTGCTATTTTATGATGTGGGTCCGGCCTTCTTTTGAGATAGTTGTGTTTGTGTTTTATTATTGGTGGGCATATGGTTTTGTATGTGTGTTGTGCCTTTTTTGTGGTGTTTGTTTGTCTTAGTTTTCTTTTGTTGTAGTCAATTATGTATTTGTTTTTTTGGTTTCTTTGGGTCCTCTATATGTTAGCATCTTGTTAATGTAGGGGATGCCTTTATTTGTTTTGTTTTGTTGTGAAATAAATTGCCTTTCAAAAAAAAATGTGTATAATACATTAGCTTCCACCTTGCATATGCACCAATACTAAAAAGCAAAAGCAACTATTTTCGATGAAAAATGAACCATATTAGTCATTTCATCCTTCATTATCAACAAAGTATACATCAAGTATATGATTATTCTTTTTATGTAACGAGCAACTCGAAAGAAAAAATGTACACATTATGCATGTCGAGACAAAAGATCTTACATTATTGGAAACAAAGGTGTCAAATGCTAACACAATAAATAGCAAAATCTTTAACTTAAAAAGCAATTATTGAAAAGCTTAATGAGACAATTTACAAATCTTGTTGTACATGGACCATTTTGTGTGATTAATACATACTTCCAACGTACTTTGGCTTAAGATACTCGTCGTTAGACAGAAGATACATCATTTAAGAAAAAATTTAAAAATACAACTATTATGAGAAATGATACATTAACACAATTTTTTTATTTTTTTTTAAAAAGCTTCACAATCATATGTGACAAGGGTAATGCAAAATTATGTTGTATTATATATGTATATTTTCTTACTTTTGTCTCAATTTTCATGTTTTATTTTGACATGTATTTGTAAAATATTTTTTGCTAAAATTAACTAAATATAGCAACTTTCAAGTATCTTGCTTTTTTTCTTTCTCTCTTTTTTTTGACACATGTATTTAAAATTCATACTTAACCAACGGCTCTGTAAATTTTATTCTTACTTCGTCTTAAAATAAATGTTCAATTTCAAACTGAATAAAGTTTTAGGTTTTCTTACTAAATACAATTTTCTCTGATCAAATATCTTTCATATACAATAATTTTTTTTTAATTAGTAAAAATACAAAATAAACATTTATTTTGAGTCAGCTCAAAATAAAATATACATTTATTTTTACAAAAGGTGTAATTATAATTTTGAATTAAAAGTAATACAACAAAGGTGATTAAAATACACTTCCTAAATTTAGTAATGAAAAAGCAAAGGAAAATCTATGTTATCCTTTGAGCTTGGTGTTTTTCTTTTGATTTTTTCCTCCTCAAAGACAAAGCCCCACCTACTTTTATAATTAAAAAAAAGAAAAACATTTTGATTAAAAAATTTACATCTTCCTGACTCCCTTTAATAGGTAGAGTGTTTTAGCTTTGTTTTCTTACAGAAGAATAACAGCAGCTTTATTTACTAACACACATTTGAACACCTTTTTCTTCTTTCTTTACTAATATAATAAGAAGCCTTATTTGCTTGTTAGTACTTGTTAGTATTAGCTTCAAACACCCACAAACTGTTTTCAGTTTTCTCAGCTTTTGCTTTTTCCAAAGCACTTATTTCTAGCTTTGCAGAATTTGGTCTCAAATGGATTCAGCTGTTAAGAATGTGCTCAAGAATCTGTGCACCTCTTATGGATGGTCTTATGCTGTTTTTTGGAGCTTTGACCAACCAAATTCTATGTATGACTTCTTCTTACCTATGTTCTTGTTCTATGTAGTGTTCATGTTTTGCGTGTTGTTCTGGATACCCTTTTGTTTGTTTGTTAAGAAAGTGGTTGCTTTATTGGTAAATTGTAATTTTTTATGAAAGTGGGAATCAAGACATAATGTGGGTAAATTTTAGTAAATCTTTACATTTATGCCACCATGAGAATGAGAATATTCTCTAACTTTGATTGTTCATATATTTAGTTTTAATTAGTAGTTTTTTATTTATTAAAGTTTGTATCTTTTTTATGATATGTTTTATGTGGTGAAATATTTTTAGATTGTTGACTATGCAAGATGCTTACTTTGAGAAGGAAATCCAAGGTCTAGTTAGTGATTTGCTTCAGCAAACAACTATGCTTGGAGGAGGGTATGCTCATTTTCTTTGATCTTTGTACAAATCGATTAATCGGTTTTTGATCGAAATTTTATAAAGTTAACAAACCTTTGAAGGGTATTAATGATTAATACTTTCTTAAAATTTTGAAGGTTAATTGGACAGGCTGCTTTGACTAAGAAGCACGTTTGGATGTCCTCCGATGATAATTACATGGGACAGAGTTCCTCGGGTTCGATCTGGGATATGTTTCAGGTATGAGTTAGGTTTTGCTGATGTTTATATGTGAATTTTAGTTCCAGTTTGCTTTGCTATGTATGATAAGTCTTGTTATGTTGAACCGTACCGAAAGTGTAGTAAACATTTGGACCCCGAAATTGATGTTAATGTCTGCCTACAAAAAAGAGATCATATCATTCCACAAATGGTTCTTATTCTATCTACCTTAATTGAACATATTTTTCATTATTTTGCAGGATGATTCTAAATTTTTTCATCAATTTTCATCGGGTATAAAGGTAACTTTTTATTTTTTATTTTAAGGATTAACTTAACTTTTGAAATGGTACCACGTTGATGGTACGGGCTGTTTATGTGACAACAGTATTCTGATGTTTATGTAACTTTCATCTTGCAGACAATTGCAGCAATCCCTGTGGAACCACAAGAGGTGGTACAATTTGGGTCCATTGATAAGGTTAGTAAGCAAAGTATAATCCAGCTCGATTATCAAAACAAAACAAAAAATGCAATTTTTAGGCGTAAAGTACTAAAGTGTCAACAACTCAACATACTTTTGTGTAGATCTAATGATCGTTTTTGCTGTACATACAGATTCTCGAGAAGACAGAATTTATACATCAAGCGAAAATAATGTTTGGTGAAATTGTGAATGGAAATGTACCAGCAATTTCATCTTGTATGTCAAACGGATTGTTTGCGTCCTTGATATCATCTGATGATTCCTATTTTGGAGGCGCTGCTCAATATTCAATTAATCAAACTTCTTTAGGTTTGCCACCCCAGTCTTTTGCTTTCGGTTCACAATCACAACCCATGTTTCTTGATGATATTCACTCTACAGCACATTTACAACCGAACACTGCTCCATGGAGTACTTCTTCTAGTTTGACTTCATTCAACGAACCACTACAGTCGACAAACACTCATCAGGATTTGTTTGACTTACCAATGGATTTTGGAATCTTGGATGAAATGTTTCAATCAGGAGATTTCAACATTTCTCAGTTGTTACATCAGTCCCCTGGTCAAAGTAATGTCACAGGATTACTTCCCGTAAGTTCCAATGAAAAAGTCAACTCCTTGACTATTTCTGGTGTAGATGTTGACCTTTTCGGAAGTACCGGCAACTTGGGAGATATTGTAACACCAGTCGTAAAGGAAAATCAATTTGGTTTTGATTCTTACAAGTCTCAAAATATTGATAATGACTCTGCTCCCAAAAAAGGCCTGTTCTCGAATCTTGGGATCAAGGAGCTTTTTGAGGGCATTTCGGGTACTTCAAGCTCTTGTATTGAGGATCAAGTGTCGAAAAGAAGGAAAACAGGTAGTTCCTTTTCGGAAATGAGTTCCTTACAGCCTGGTGTATATAACAAAAGTTTTGGGCAGAAGAGCGAGCCCATTCTCAAATCAGAGCCATGGATGGGAAGTGCTTATAGCATGGATGGTTCAAGCACTGTTTTGCAAGCCAAGACGCAAGTCGAGCCTGCAAAGCCCACCAAGAAAAAAGCTAAACCAGGTACTCGGCCCCGGCCCAAAGACCGACAGATGATATTGGATCGTATGGCAGAGTTGAGAGAACTCATCCCCAATGGTGAAAAGGTACTTAAACAACACATAGTATTAGAAATATGTAAACTTTTCATTTATGTCTTTGCTAATTGCTTCATTGATTTATTATACAGATGAGCATTGATTGTTTGTTGGATCGGACAATCAAACATATGCTTTTCTTGCAAAGTGTAACAAAACACGCTGACAGAATTAAACAGGCTGATGAACCAAAGGTGATCAAAGTTCTTATTCACTGCTTATTAATTTTGAGCTTATTATTATTCAAACAGCCGGTTTTGACATTACTTTGATTCTATGTTTTCAGCATAATGGCGTCATTCTGAATAATTTATCCAATGATCCAAGCAACAATGGTGTGACATGGGCATGTGAAGTGGGAAATCAGTCGATGATTTGTCCGTTAATAGTGGAGGACCTTAGTACCCCTGGACAAATGCTTATAGAGGTAAAGATAATACAGAGTACATGCATTTCTATATTTAGTTACTTTTGCATATATATCTTAATAACATTATATATAATTCTGGTGCAGATGATCTGTGAAGAACACGGGTTCTTTCTTGAGATAGTAGATATAATCCGTGGTTTTGGCTTGACCATATTAAAGGGAATCATGGAATCTCGTGAGGAAAAAATATGGGCGCGCTTTATAGTTGAAGCTGAGGTAAAGCATTGTGCAACACACTCACAAAGTATATATATAAAAAAAAGTGCAACTCTTTTTAAGTAGTTTGATTTCATATTACAGGCAAAAAGACATGTAACGAGGCATGAGATATTTGCAGCACTTGTTCAACTTCTACAAACAATGGGGTCTAACGATAAACATCTTGAGAAAAAGATTATGCAAACCGGGAATTCTTTTCATAACGGTTTCCAGCATTCTGGGATACAGCTTCCTGTAAGCTTGGCGGACACAGGGTATGCCATGAACTTATAACCTTGTTTTTTTGAAGATTACCATGAGTATATTCACCTAGTACCGAATCTATGTGATGACCATGATTGGTATTCTGGGAAGAAAAGATCAATTTCCTCCAAGCGGGTGATGATTTTGCCAAAGCTAAGCGAAGCTGTGGTTTCTGTTAGCAAGGAAGACGACTAATGCTTTAGGCTCTCATAGGCCGTATTTTTGGGATTGTTTCCCTTTGTTTCTTGTTTGATTGTTTAGTGTTTATTTGTTGGTCTCTTTCCAGCAGTTTTCAGAAATTAAGTGTCTATAGTTTGAAACTAACAAGAAGGAACTAAATATGATTTGTAGGCTAATTAACAGCCAGTTTGTAATTATATTGGGCTTTGTTTGCAGTTTAATGTTAGTATTTTTTTATATCTCTTAATGTTTCATATCGCATAGAATTATGATGTTAACGTGTCACGCGGCCTAAATATCCAAAGCTACAAAAGACGACGTCTCTACCAAACTTATGCACTCAATAACTCATCCTTACATTATTACATATGTGTTCTTTGTTAACCATGTGGCATTATTAGAACATCTAGTGCTCTAGTGCCTTCAAACATGCCCAAATCTCAGCCATCAGAAATGAAAATAAAATCAAAGTAAAGAATATGATTTGTTCATACTAAAAGAGAAATGCAAGATTATGTTTACCTACTATGGATTGAGACAGAACACAAGCCCAAGACCTTATTCTGTTTTTTCATTGGTGACATAATGCTATTATATGTTAAGGTGGAACATTTGAAAGAGACCTTAGTTAAATAAATACAAGGATGAAGAACAGTGTGAAAAGTAGAATGCTTGCTTTTGAGCATACTATAAATCGTGGACTCGCACTCAATTTGCAAGTTTAACTAATGTCTCTTTCAAACGTTATCTCGCTTTGGTATTGCACGTAACGTTGACTGCCAAAGAGCATTAAGCAACACATGGATTGGTGCACATTATAGTTTTCTACCCTTTCAACATTCTCATCTGCACTGCAGCCCTGTTTGCTTCATTCACCAAAATAAGGCAAAGACTGTAGAATATGGTTCGAGTGTAAAAAGAAGTCTTAACAAACTAAACCATGAGCAAGCGTGAGGGTTGAAACTTAAAGTTTATTCTTTGCTTTTGATAGTTGTGTTTGCCTTTCAAGTTAGTGCATAAAGCAAGATAAGTGGTCTTTCCATTCCATAGTGACAGGTTAAATTAACCAATGAAATAAACTCGTTCCTGTTACAATATATTCTTAAAAAGAAGACTTACCATTCATGACCTAATTCCTGATCTTTTTAAATACATCCAAAATATGTCTGCATTTTTATATTGAATGAGATCAGATACAATATTACAAAAGAAAAAGTTAGTGTAAAGACACCTTTATGATGCTGTCTTAGTCTAATGTCTATGACAAGAACCAGATTTCTTTTTTTGAAGTTTTCTTGATCAATCTCTGTTGGTTATGCCATCTGCTTATGTACCCTGAACCGGTAAAAAACCAGCTGGCTAATAGGATCCCATTAACACTTTAAAATGCATAATCTAATCAGCACTTAACATGTACGATGTGGGCATGTGGGTATAGTAGGTGTACGAAGATACGGAATGTCAAGAATAAACAATGTTACAAGTGTCTTTAAACAACAAATGTCATGCTGGCCAAGCTTCTAAGGGTCTACTGTATCATTTCACACCATTTCAGTTTTTGACGACTGTCATCTCTTTGGTAAACTTACATTATCTTCTGTGACACAATGGTGAATTCCGTATGCAAAACTATTTACTAAGAAAAGAAAGTATTAAGAATGTTGTAGAACATCTCCTCGCTGATGACTTTACCTAATGTTTTTGGAAAACTGAAGCTCGACCAATGTAAATGATCAGTTTTTATATTATATCTCATCCTTAGAGAAAAATCAACGCTATTTAGTGCCTTTACGTAATGAAACAATAGTGGTTTATAGTGCTTTGTGAGTGTTGAGCATTGTTAGATTATAGAAAGCTAGTGACATTTATATGTCATGCACCCTATCTTGACCTACCCAACCAGAAAAGATGATTGCACATTGATATTATTTAGCCATAGAGAAAAAGCTTCCTCATTTAATAATATTTTTCCAAATATAGCAAGTGATCAGCAAAACTTGGGTATAAATACCCTGGATGCATGTCATAAGCAAATCATCAGAAAGCGTAGCACATCTAACACTTGACAACATTCTCATCAGAGTCCCTTTTCTATCCTCCACTGTCATATTTCTTTCTTGAGCAAATGACTAACAAAAATGGAGTTGAGTGGAGTATTAGGGTGGATGATGGTTCATCGGTGGTTCTTGAACCTGAGAACAAATATAGAATGATGAGAATATGGGACGGTTTAAAGGGGTTAGTGGTGAGGTTTTTTAAGAGAGTGTGGATGTTTTTTAAGAAGGCATGGGATTTAGGCGTGGATGACCCAAGAAAATTCTTCCACTGTCTTAAAGTCGGGGTAGCTTTGGTGGTCGTTTCTATGTTTTACTATATGAGACCTTTGTACGATGGTGTTGGTGGCAGTGCCATTTGGGCTGTTATGACTGTTGTTGTCGTCTTCGAATATACTGTTGGTAGGAATTCTTATTTTTACTCTTAGACACATGCATGCATTAGCCAATCTTTGTTTTACTTTAAGAATACATGCTAATGTATAAATATTTCAGGTGGAACTTTGTACAAGTGTTTGAACAGAATTTGTGCCACATTTCTTGCTGGTTTTCTTGCACTAGGGGTTCATTGGATTGCTAGCCACTCAGGCCACCGATTTGAACCATATATCATGGGGCTATCTATATTTATATTAGGTAAATTCAAAAAAATCAATTAATCGTTAATTAGCATAATAGTATTGCCTAAGTTTTACTAACTAATGTTTATTTTACAGCCTCTGCTACAACCTTTTCAAGATTTATCCCTGTGGTTAAAGCTAGATACGACTATGGTTGCACCATCTTCATTCTTACATACAGCTTGGTCTCAGTCTCGGGGTATCGGGTAGACGATCTTCTACACGTGGCTCATGAAAGACTGTCAACGATAATCATAGGGACTTGTTTGTGCATTATCACTAGTATGCTTGTTTTCCCTGTTTGGGCCGGTTTGGAGCTCCATATGCTGATCCCTCGTAACATGGATAAGCTTGCGAAATCCCTAGATTGTAAGTACTAGTAACATACCAATAATAATGTAATAGTACATGTTAGCAGTTTTCCAACTTTTAACTAATAACCAAATATTTCTATAACAGGTTGTGTAGCTGACTATTTTGGTCATGGCGACGAGGAATCTAAGAAAAAATTACAAGGGTATAAATGCGTGTTGAATGCGAAAGCATCAGAAGAATCAATGGCAAATGTTGCTAGATGGGAGCCTGCACATGGTCGGTTTAATTTCCGTCATCCATGGAAGAACTACCTCAAAGTTGGTGCATCGTCGCGCAGTTGTGCTTATTGCATTGAAACACTCACCAGTTGCTTGGAATCCAAGGATAAGGTAGATACCAACTTTTGGTCTTTTCAATCTTATCACCTTTTCTACTCAAATTCGAAGAAATATTCTAAAGAAATTTTATTGATTGTTAATACAGGTTCCGGAAGCAATAAAGAACCATCTTGGTTCTGCATGCATGAACTTAAGTTCAAGCTCATCAAATGTTATGGAAGAACTTGCAAATACTGTAAATACAATGACAAGATCAGCAAAGATAGATATGGCAGTTGAAGATATGAAAAACGCGGTTGAGGAGCTACAAAATGACTTAAAAACCCTTCCAGACTTGTTGATCAAATTACCACACGACAAGGAGAAAGACGAGCTAGTTCCAAGTGAAGTTACAGTAGTGCCACTTATGGATGTGATCCCTGTAGTGAGTTTTGCATCTTTACTGATTGAAACCGCTTCAAGGATTGAAGAGAACCTTGTTAAAGCAGTAGAAGAGTTAGCAGAATCAGCTCAATTTAAGCAACCAGAAGATGGAAAAAAGCCCAAACAAAATTCCAACACCGCCAAGATTGTCTCAGACGAAGAAAATGCTACTGCCCTTGAACGTGTATAAGTATATACAACGTTGACTGTCTTATTTTCCCACAGAAGTCAAAGATCTAATAGCATAAACAAAAACAATGATGGGATCCTGATGAACCCGACACAGGCAGTCCCTAGTGATAGCGCAAAAACTGACCATCTGGGTTGTTGTCTAGTGTTTTTATTTATTAGTTTTGTTGCTTTTTGTGCAACAAGAAAAGAGACTTATTATTAACCGTACGTACATAAATATAATGATATCTGTTAAACTAAGTGGAGAAAGAGTCGACTTGCACTGACTTGTAGCTAATCTTAAAGTTTGTTCACCACTAGGTTCGTGTGGGTCGTACAAACTCGTACTTGTTTCTTTATGCTAATCTTATTCTTTGGCGTGACAGATTCTAAGATGTCAACTAGAAATGGCAACATCATTATATTGGTAGCTAGGATTGGGTTTCAATGGCCGGTTTGAGGACAGAGGGCGATTTATTGACAGTAACGAGTACTAGTTTAAGGTACTCGATGTTTAGTAAATTTGGGTAAGGATGCGTCATACGACATCTATGTTTCTGAGAAATGCTAAGACTGAAGTGACTCAGTACTTGTTGGGATCTTTCTAACTTACTTCAAAATATACCAAAATAATAAGAACAATTTAAAGGTAAAATGCTTTATTATAAATCTGTCATCATCTTTGTTCATACATAAAACTAACTATATATACATGTTGAAACGGTACAAGTAAAGGTTGGGTTGGTTCGTTTGTCCAACAGGCATGTCCCTTAGATTCTGTAAGTGCCTAATAACCGTTTGTAACTGCCATTTGACTTTCATGGTTTGACTTTGTTAGATTGGGATTAACCCAATATTCTCCCCCTTAATCACAATCGCTTTGTCGTAGATCTTTGATTCCAATAAGTTGTCTCATTGTTAGAAACTTGATCTTCGGTAGTGCTTTTGTGAGTATGTCAGCCTTCTGATATTCTCCACTTATGAATTCGACTTGTAAATCTTCTCTTTCGATGCATTCTCTTATGAAGTGGCATTTTATATCAATATGCTTACTTCTTCCATGAAATACGGGGTTCTTCATTAGTTCTATGGCGGACTTGTTGTCAACCATTATTGTAACATTTTCTTCATGTGTGTGTGTAAGCTTGCTTAGTAATCTCTTTATCCATAATGCTTGTGTTGTTGCTGCTGTTGCTACAATAAATTCTGATTCACATGATGATAGTGCTACCGTACTCCTGCTGATTGGTGATTCACCATAGTAGAATATAATTCCAGTAGTTCCTTTTCCTTTTTGAGTGTTGACTCCGTAGCTACTGTCACTATAACATTGTATCTGGTTTCCTCCATTATGTTTGTAGGTGATTCCATAGTCTTTTGTTCCTTTTACATAGCGTAGTACTTGCCTTATAGCCTTCATGTGTTGTTCCTTTGGTTCTTGCATAAAACGACTAAGTAATCCAACGGAATAACTTAAGTCAGGTCTTGTATGTAGCGATATCTTAAGCATCAATTAAACTTCTATATTTAGTTGAGTTGACCATTATTCCTTCAGTGTTCTTTGCCAGTCTTGTTCTTGGATCCATGGGTATTAGAGTTTCGTTGCAGTCTGTCATTCCAACTTCCTTTAGGATCTTGCTTGCGTAGGCGGATTGTTTTATTGATATTTCACCTCCAGTTTGTGTGACTTCAATTCCTAAATAGTAAGATAATAATCCTAGGTCACTCATCTCGAATTTTTCTTCCATTTGTGCTTTGAACTTGATAAGGATTTAAAACGTACACTTTTAAGGGGTCATTTAAGCCCTTAATCGCCCACTTTTATATCCGTTACTGCTTAATTTCGTTCCTTTTCACTTTTTAGGTCTCTTGGAAGCAAAATGCTGAAATGATGCATATTTGGACGAAAAGGAGTGAAAACATGAAGAAAATGGCTAAGTCAAGATCGAAGACACTCAAGCTGCTGAAACTGAAGCTGACGGCGTCCCAACCAAAGGGCGACGCCGTCCGTCTCTACGGATTTAATTAAAATACATATGACGACTCAGTAGACTTTTTGCTAAAATACACCTGACGGCGTCAAGCTTTGAAGAGGAAGGGCGTCTCCAAGACTTTTCATCTCAGACGACCCAGATCCAGAATCAGACGACGTCCCTGCTAAAGCCCGACGGCGTCACAACTACAACGTGACGTCGTCCCAACGATAACTTGGCCAAGACGAAAACCCTAATGACGGCGATCTGACGGCGTCCCACCTATAAGGCGACGCCGTCGCAAGTGTAAATCTATATATAGAATTTGATTTTTCAGTTTTTAAAGAGGTAGAATTGTGGAGTAAAAACCCTAAACGTTTATAGTCCGACTTGGACAGTATCTTAGGGTCCCAAACCCTATTTTACACATCAAGATAAGTGTTTTATTCCATTGATTTCATTATGTCTTCCATTGAATGTGTGTATGCTTGCTTGTTTAACATGTCCGACTAAATTTCTTGTGTGTTTGCTTAGATCTATGAAACCTAGTTGTTAATTATTGATTGGTTGTCTCTTATCTTAATTGTAAATGGCTTAGGAATGCACTAGGCTATCGTTGTGTTTAAATGCTTGAGTAATCTTTACGAACATTAGTTTATGAATCACTTAAAGGATTTCGTAGTCTAAACATCCAAACATAACCTTTAGGTTAGTTTATGAGACATCTAGCGGATTTCGTAGGCAATAACCTTAAGATATTATCAAAGAGTTAGGGCATAAGCATTCCCTACGACCTTAGAAAACACAACGCGTTAAGAATAAGGACGTGACAATTCAACCACCAATAAAAGATAACTAGGGAGTAATAGTATCTAGGTAAACACATTTTTAATCATCATACGAGCACACATCAAAAAGACATAGACTACCCGTAGTAATAGATAATTAGAATAGTAATGTAATCGGTAGAAGTACCACCCCCAAATCTATTGCCCCGAGATTTTACCCTTAGCTTTCTAAAAAATATATAAAAGATAAAAAAAATAATCATCCTCAATCCTAACCTTAGCATAGTACACTTCTTGCTAGAATTCCTATTCCCCTAAAGAACGATATCAATACCCGAGGCTTACCTAATACTACACTAAAACGATTAGGTTCACTGCCTAGGGTGTTGAAAAACTTGCTCGACGAAAAGGAAGTTCCTTTGACCCCGAACGCGCTTCGTACGTGCATCAGAACTTGTCTATCTCCTTCTTTGGTGTGCTAGTGATGATTAAATCATCTACATAGACTCCTATTAGAAGTATTGAGTCCTTTGATTTTTTCGTGTAGACAACTTGTTCCAAAGCGCATTTCTTGAAATCTAATGACTTCAAGGTGTTGTCTAACTTTATGTTCCATGCACGTGGTGCTTATCTTAAACCGTATAGAGCTTTTATGAGTCTGTAGACTTTTCCATTATCTTCTTTCTTTATAAATCCTTCGGGTTGTGTAACATACACTTCCTCTTTTAAGTCTCCAGGCAGTAATGCAGATTTGACGTCAAGGTGATGTACTTCCCATTTGTTGTTAGCAGCTATGGCTAATAGTAATCCGACAGTTTCCATTCTTGCTACAGGTGCAAAGAATTCTTCAAAGTCTATGCCATGCTCTTGTATGTATTCTTTTGCTACTAGTCTTGCTTTATGCTTGACTATGTTTCCATTAGCATCTTTCTTGGTCTTGAATACCCACTTTAATCCAATTGCTTTATGTCCTTTGGGTAGAGTGGTTAGTTCCCATGTATTGTTTCTATTGATGGAATCTAATTTGACCTTCATTGCTTCAATCCATTTTTGATCGCTTGATGCTTCCTTGTAATCCCACAGGTTCATCTTCAGCCAGTAATACTTCCTCGGTGTTTTTGTATAAATCATTTAATGTTCTAAAACCTTGCAACAGTGTATAATCAAAGTTTGGATGTAAATTAGTGGTTGCGTTTGAACCATTATTACTTTGATAGGTTGATTGTACGGAGGTAGTTGGCGTAACTTGAGAATTTACTCATGATGAAATTTTTGATGGTGTGTGAAGTGTTTGTGAACGTGAGGGTGAGTTTGTAGTTGATGTTGGATATTCATCATCATCATTGTTAGGGAAGTCGCTGTCTTCATCACTTGGTTGGATTTCTTGTTCATGATGTTCATTTGTGGCTTCAAGATTTTCAACTTTCAAGTCAATCCACTCAGGTTCATCGTTAGTGTGCTCACTCATGTAATCCATCCAATCCCATATTTCATCCTCTTTAAACTTCACATCTCTACTAACACATATCTTTTGTGTTGTTGGATCAAACAGTCGGTAAGCTTTTGATCCTTGTTCGTTTCCTAAGTATACCATTCTGTTGCTTCTATCATCTAACTTCGTCAGATGTTGTGATGGTACCTTTGCATATGCTATGCAACCAAAGACTCGTAGATTTTCTAAGTTTGGCTTTCTTCGTTTGATTGCTTCATATGGAGTAATGTCTTCTAAGGATTTTGTAGGAACGCTGTTTAGAATGTATATAGCATGTCTAACAGCTTGAGCCCAAAAATTTTGAGGCATGTTGGTTGCTTTCATCATTCATCTCGGTGTAGACATAATTGTCATATTTCTTCATTCAACTACATTTTGTTGCGGTGAGTAAGGTTCGGTAAGTTGTCGTGCTATGCCATTTATTTTGCAGTATTGAGTGAATTCATTAGATGTGAATTCTCCTCCACGATCAATTCTTAACATCTTCAATGTTGTCCTTAACTCTTTTTCTATCGTATTTTTGTATTCCTTGAAAGTATCAAATGCTTGGTCTTTCGTGTATAGGCAATACACCCACATATATCTTGAGTAGTCATCGACTAACAAGAATATGTATTTCTTTCCAGAAGGTGTTGGTGGTGTGATTGGTCCACATAAATCTCCATATACTAAATCTAAAGGTGATGTTGATCTAATTTTTGATTTCTTGAGAAATGGCGCTCTACTGTGTTTACCAACTAAACAAACATCACAGATTTGTGTTGAATGTTTAATGGCATGTATTCATTGAACTAACTCTCTTTGAGTCATAGATTTTAGTGATTCAAAGTTGAGATGTCCTAGTCTTGCGTGCCATAACCAGGTATTGTCCTTTAAATTTGCTAACAAGCAAACAGGTGTGCGTATCTTCAGACTTGTTTTGTATAGACGGTTTTATGTCTTGTGAATTTCATGAAGATTTTGTTTTCCATGTCATAAAGTCGTAATTCATCGTCTTCCATTACTACTTTACAATCAATTTCAGTGAATTGTCCAAAGCTCAATAAGTTGCTTTTTAAGCTAGGAATGTAATATACGTGTGATATAATTCTTTGTTTCTCGTCATCACATTCTGTTAAGATTGAACCTTTTCCTTTGATCTGTATGTGAGATCCATCTCTGAATCTTACTTTTCCACTAACCTTCTCATCTAGCTTCCTGAAGTGTTCTCTTACTCCCGTCATAGGGTTGGTTCTAAGTCTTCTTCGACAAGGTTAGAGTGCTCATTTGAATTTGTCCTTTGAGGACATCTAGGTGCAATGTGCCCTATTTTCTTACATTTGTAACATTGTAATTTGCTAGTATCATAGCTTGATTTCTTGAAATTGTTACGAGAGTTTTCTCCATCTTTATTCTCTTCCTTAAATTTCTCATGGTTCTTTCCTTGTGAAAATTTATATTTTCCACGTCCACGTCCTCTAAAATATTTTCCTCTATTGTCATGTCGTGCGAACATCAATTTTTCTTGATTGTCCACTTGTTTCCCTTTCTTGAACTTAATTCTTTCTTCATAAGTCTTAAGTCTTCCGATTGCCTCTTCCATTGTCATTGTACTTAGGTCGGAATATTGTTCTATAGATGCAACTATTTGCAGATACCTATCGGGTACAACATTTAGTAGTTTACGTACTAAGGTTTGATCTTCAATTGTGTGTCCTAGACTAGCGGCTTTGTTTACGAGTGTTGTTAGTTTTGTAGTGAAGGTGTCGATTGTCTCTTCTTCCTTCATATATAACATCTCAAAGTCAGATTTGAGTGTTTGCAGTCTTGCTTGTTGAACTCTGTCTTCGCCAACGTGTCTAAATTTCAAAGAATTCCAAATGGCTTTCGCGGTTTTGTGCTTTGTTATTTGAAGTAATTGCTCTCTCTCTTTTTTGGCTTCTTATCTTACGTGATAACAAAAGCGTCTCTTTTCAATGATGAAGTTATTCTGTCTCTCTTTTGGGATATCACCCTTTTCTTTCTCTCCTATCCTGGTGGTTGACCGCATGTGATAAGGCTTGGTTAACCCCTCCTTGTTCTTCTCTGGTTGGTGTGTTCTTTGCGAGCACTTGGAATCCCACAGAAATTGAAACTAGGGTTTCGTCGAATTTGGGGTTTTTTGACCGTGTAAGATTTGGATTATTGGAGATTAAATTGAATCAATTGATGATTCAATTTGGTGTTATGGGCTTGATTCTTCAACGAACAGGTGTGTTTGTTCCTTGTTATGAATCGATTTGATTTATTTGCCCTTTTGATGAGTATATGTTATATGTTGGTATGAGTTTTTTTTGTTTTGAATCAAAATGAATAAAACGGCTTTTATAACCGTGTATTGATCCGTTTGGATTGGTTAAATTTGTTTTCGGTGTTATCTTGTTCTTGACAGATTTCTTGAAAAATAAAAAAGGTGAAACGTTTTCTGATGCCGGTTGATTGATCACTTTATGTGAATGATCCCTGGACTAAACTGCTTTGATACCAATTGTTGGCCTCGTTAAGTGGATCTTTCTAATTTACTTCAAAATATATCAAAACAATAAGAACAATTTAAATGTAAAATGCTTTATTAAAATATGTCATCATCTTTGTTCATACATAAAACTAACTATATATACATGTTGAAACGGTACAAGTAAAGGTTGTGTTGGTTCGTTTTATCCAACAGGCATGTCCCTTAGATTCTGGCTGCCTAATAACCGTTTGTAACTGCTTGTGTAACTGCCATTTGACTTTCGAGGTTTGACTTATGGTTTGACTTTGTTAGATTGGGATTAACCCAATAGTACTTTCGTCAACTCAAATTTACGTTTGCTCAATTAACTATCTTGAAGGCTTGATGGATCTTAGTGTAGCATCAATGCTCATATATATCAGAAGTGCTTGTATACTACAAATTGCAAAGAAACATTTGCAGAGCAATTTATGTCGTTATCTGTTTGCCGAGGTTGTAGTGTGACTTCCAGTTTAGGTTATGAGTTTGTTTGAGCTGTACGAGCACATAGCTTCATTTGGTTGTTTAGAAATCTAAACAATTTATCTTAAATAACTTTCGATTTTGGTTTTCACTAAGGTGTTTGTAAATATATCGATTAAGGAGCGGCTTAACTTTCACGGAGGCCTAAAGCAAAGCTTCGAAACACCTTTTTTTTTCTTCTTTTTAATCAAAGTTTTTTTGCCGGAAGCCGATCTACATAAAATTTATTTTCTAGCTTTTTTTATACTGAAATTTTTGGTTAAGTTTTTAAAATCAATGTTCATATTCAATCGACAAATGAGCCAATGTATTTGATATTTCTTGTGACATTTTTTATCTTAAATAATTTTTAATTGACTTAAGTTTTGGAAATTATAAGTCTTGAAAGCAAATTTGGATTGAAGAATTACATAAGGAGATGAAAGAAAGCCACAAAGTGAAAGTTTTTTATGAAAAACTAAATGTTGATTCATAAATACAAGCGGTTAAATGGTTTTTTATAACAATATTTTAACTACATTTTAAAAAGGCTTATTAATTTAATCTTTACTCTTTTTTTTATGCAAACTTACACCTTTTATTTACTTAATATATACTGGGTTGAAACATTTACAACATGCTAAAAAAGCCGTAAAAAGATGCTCAAAATTTTGATTATTTAACTTTTACCGGAAAATTGTGGTGTTATATAATCGAATCTCTTATAATTGCATTTTTGGTCCCTAAGGTTTAGCCAAATTGCAGGTTCAGTCCCTAAGGTTTCGAAAGTGCAACGGTGGTCCTCATTTTGAAACGTTTGTTGCATGTTTGGTCCCTGATCAAGATCAAATGACAAAAATACCCCTGTCATCTTTTGTTTCTATTTTCTTTTCATATTTCTTACATAAATGGTCCCTGTCTGTCTTGTGCTAGGTTTAACAAAATTCGTCCCGATTTTTCTTTTTTCTTTTTTTTTTCTTTTTTTTTGTTTTTAAATTAACTTTTAATATTAGTATTATTTTTTTAATTCAAAAAATATTCAAAGATATTTAAAAAAAAAAAATAGTTTTTTATCATATAAGTTTTTTTTTAGTTTTAATATTTTTCTATAAAATTATTAATACGTTTTTTATACGTTTTCGTCTGTTTTTTTACGTTTTCGTTCTTCTTTTACGTTTTCGTTCGTTTTTTACGTTCATGTTCGTCTTTTACGTTTTCGACCATTTTAACGTTTTACGTTTTTCCGTTTTTACGTTTTTGGCGGTTTTCCACGTTTTCGCCCGTTTTTTACGTTTTAGACGGTTTTAAATTTCATCCGTTTTTTTTCGTTTTCGGCTACATTTTTAACATTTTCCTCCATTTTTTAAGTTTTCAATTTTTTTACGTTTTCGTCTGTTTTTTCCTGTTTTCGTCCATTTTTTACGTTTTTGACCATTTTTTTTTTCTTTTACATTTTTCCCGTTTTCGTCTGTTTTTTACGTTTTCATTTGTTTTTTTATGTTTTAGTCTATTTTTTACGTTTTCGTCCATTTTTTTACGTTTTCGTTCGATTTTTTACTTTTTTGTTCATTTTTTTACGTTTTCAACCGTTATTTTTTACGTTTACGTTTTCATCTATTTTTTACGTTTTCGGGCGAAAACATAAAAAACGGACGAAAACGTAAAAAACGGACGGAAACGTAAAAAACAGTACCAAAACGTAAAAACATCGAAAACGTAAAAACAGACGAAAAGTATTAAAAAGACGAAAACATAAAAAGGGTTAAAACGTAAAAAACCTGATGAAAACATAAAAGTGACGAACGGTTAAAATGGGTGAAACGTAAAAAACATCGCGAAACGTAAAAAGCGAGAACGTAAAAGAAGAGACGAAAACAAAAAAGGCCGAAAATGCAAAAACAACTAAAAAACAGACGAAAACGTAAAAAACGGACGAAACATAAAGGAAAAAAGTTGAAAACGTAAAAAGAACGAACAAAACGTAAAAATGACGAAAACGTAAAAGACGGTTGAAACGTAAAAACGAACAAACTACAAACCCGTGCAAATACGTAAAACGGACAAAAATGTAAAAAACAGAAGAAAACGTAAATAAACGGTTGAAAACAACGGACGAAAACGTAAAAAACCGAATGAAAACCTAAAAAAGTGGACGAAAACATAAAAAACAGCCGAAAACGTAATAAAACGGTTGAAAAATATAAGAAAACGGACGAAAACGTAAAAAAACGGACGAAAAAGTAAAAATCCGAACAAAAACGTAAAGAAACGAATATATTTTGGACTTTTCTCTTTGAATTTAAAAAAAATTATGTAAAAAAAATTAATTTTTTTTTGGAATATCTTTAACATTTTTTTGAATATTTTTTGAATATTTTTGTATTAAAAACATAATACTAATTGTAATAGTTAAAAAAAAAATAAATAAATAAAAAAAATAAAAAAATAAATCAGGACTAAATTTATAAACCTGGCACAACACAGGGACCATTTATATTAAAAATCTAAAAAGAAAATAGAAAAAGAGGAAGACAGGGGTATTTTAGTCATTTGATGTTGATCAGGGACTAAACGTGCAGCAAATATTTTAAAATGAGGACCATCATTGCACTTTTGAAACCTTAAGGACTCAACCTGCAATTTGGCCAAACCTTAGGGGACCAAAAATGCAATTTACTCTTTGAAAATTGAAGGCCTAAAACCCTAGCTTTACTTGTTTTACCCTCGAGACATTTTTCTATTAGTGTAAACTTTTTTCCTCTTAGAAAATTGGTTTCATTATATTTGATGGGGCAATGTTTTATAGGTAATCAACGAGTAATTCACAAGTATAAGCTTACAAACATTTAGTTAATTATCCTTTACGTGGACTTCTTTTACTGTTTATACATATATGGGACCTAATTGTATCTGTATACTAAAACACAACGAGATTCCGTGGAATATTCTCTTTTTTTTGGGTTTTCGGCGTTTTGGCCCAGTTTTGGTCTTAGTCCGTTAATCGGCCCGTTAGTGTTTCTGAGTTTGACCCGGCCTGTTAGCATGGGATATATATCGTTTTCCACTACCTTTTTGCTGTGTGCTTTCTTCACTGGAGGGTAAAATATAATTTCACCAGATCTCTAGGGTTTTGGTAGATGACGTTTGGTTTCCTTCATTTTCTTCTTTGCATGTCTGTTTACTGCTTTTGATGTTTAGATCTAGAGTCTTATGATGCTTTTTCTGTTAGTTTATGTGTTCTTCGATGCCTGATGTCTTATGTGCTTCTTTTGATGTTGCATGAACCTTATTGTTGGTGGTGTTGTCTAATATTTCTTAGCTTTAAGTTTCGTTTACTCTTATTTGATATTGTTTATGGTTAAATACTGGAAATAAAATGAAAATAAAGAACAAGTGTATGAAAAAACTTGCTACACATGAGATGTTGGTTGATCCTGTTGTTATATGTTGCATGAACCTTATTGTTGGTGGTGTTGTCTAATATTTCTTAGCTTTAAGTTTCGTTTACTCTTATTTGTGAATGTTTGTGGTTAAATACTGGAAACAAAATGAAAACAAAGAACAAGCCTATGAAAAAACTTTGGTGCACATGAGATGTTGGTTGATCCTGTTGTTAGTGATGGTTGTAATGAAATGCAAAAACGAGAAGGCCCACAGCATGTGGGTGTTCAGTCTTCTATGTATCCATGCACATCCCAGGGAGCGCCACAACAGTTAACTGCAACTTTCTTCGGAGCGAAGAGAAAACATGCTTCTCAATCACCGGATGTAGGCAAGAAAAGGAAATCGGTTTCTTGCAATATTAGTGTCCCACAAGCACGTAGCATAGTTATTGGTGAGCCTGTTTTGGGAATCGGTGACCCACAGCTTCCTGCATCGTCATCCGCACAGGCTACACGTCAACTTGCTGCTAGTACCTCTTTAAAGGCAATTGATATTGTCAATAGTAATCTACCTTCAGATAAGAAAGGTGTGTCTGATGAGGTTTCACGAGTGCACTATGGTAAAAGGAAGCGTGGTCCTTTATATAAAGATGCATCTGCATCCGTTTTCGGTAACGTTGGAGACCTTGGATCACATATGGTTTCTTCATCAGCTGAACAACAGCGTAAGAGCTCCTTTAATGGTGGTGGAGGTTTAGATTTTACAGGTACGTTTGACATTCCAGCCTCATTTTTTTAGTGACTACCGCTTAGGGTTGGTGTTGTTATTACTTTTCCATCAACATGTGTCATGCTAAATCGTCATGTTGCAGGTTTGGCCTTCGAAAGTACAGCGCCCCATAAGTGCCGGAACCTTGATGTAGGTATGTTGGAAGGTTGGCTGGTAACGGTTTCATCTTTTCAATTGTGGTTTTATGTGTCGCGTTGTGTTATCTATGATTAAGTTTGTCTGCCTTACATCATCATGACCGTTTTAACAATATTTTTTGTTGTTGGTATTTGTGTTCCAGACCTGATGCCCACGAATGTTGTACACAGACGAACGTCCGATGTAGCTTCAAATGCTTCGCCTTCTACTGTGTCGGCTACACTGACAGTTTCGTTGCAAGGTATATGCGTTGAGGTTTCTTTTGCGTTCATTTTTGGGGACAGCGAATGTCGCGGTAAAACGTTGACAGTCATTTCAGCTCTTATCTTTACTTTTGAGTTGACTATGTAGGTGACCCAGCTGCTCCCACCGTGGATAATCGTTGGAGCTCACTTCCTACAGATGGTATGTTCGTGTTGATACTCTTCCTTTTTGTTTGTAAATTACGAAACAGTTATCATATGCGAATGATAAATTGCCATTTGCAGGGCATTCGTTTGTGCAGCCGACGGGTCCTATGTATAATGAAGGTTCGTATGGTACTAAACAGATTGTTGTTTTTATACGTGCGTGTACTCTTCCGCTTCCTAATTATTATACATCGTGTTGGTGTGACCTTTTTTAGGTAGATTACTAAACGCATTGTGCGTACCTTAATGCTTATCTTACGTTTAACATTGTTTGCCGTAATGTTTCTTAAAATTTTCCTTTGTGTGCTCTAGGAGGTTTGGGATATGGAGGGGATCATTCAACAACTGAATGTTCAAGTGAGTCTGTGCATTTTTTGTTTTTTGTCGGTTTCATTTTAAACTGTGTTTACTGGATTTTTCTTAAAATTCTTAATTTACTTTTGCTTTAGGTAGCTCTCAACCTGGAGGGAATCGTCTGGCTACTGACGGTGTAGGTGAGTGTCCCGTTATTGGTTTTTTTTAGCCGTTTTTTGTCACCTTTGGGTTTGTCATTTTCGTTATTTGATACAGCAACCATTCATAGCCGGCAAGAATACTCAAATGTGCAACCAGAAAATCACTCTTCAATGTTTGGTAAGTGAAGTTGGTACTACGAATTTACGTTGGCGCTTTTCAGCTTATTTGTGACTAACAATTTATTGTTTGGGTCACTCATTTCTATACAGGCCCTCCGCAACAGTATAGGCGCCTTGGTCAATGTAACCGTGAGTGCCGTTACTGCCGGGCTAAATTTTGGGACGAGGAAAAGCTTTCAATATCTGCTAGAAGGACTGGTCCTTTATATCACAAGTGTTGTTTGCAAGGCCGGGTTAAGCTTTTTGTTCCGCGTGCTTATCCACCGCTTATTTATCAGCTTTTCTCAGATCGGTATTTCCTAGAGAATATAAGGATGTATAACCAGATGTTTGCTATGACGTCATTGGGAGCTAACATAGATGAATCTGTTAACGTTGGGAATGGTCCTTATGTTTTCAAAATATCAGGCCAAATCTATCATCGGGTAGGTAGGTTGTGCCCTGAACCTGGCAAAGACCGGCGTTTTTTGCAGCTATATATTTACGAAACAGATAACGAAGTTGAGCATTGTGTGGGTCATTTTAACACACCTGCTAGGCCCGTTGCCAGACAGGATATTGTTCGGTCGTTGATAGACTTCTTGGATCACAACAACGCGTTGGTACAACTATTTAGAATGGCTAGGGATAAGCTTCAAGAAAATGATCTGCCTCGCTTTAAGGTTGCTTTGTTTAGTAAAGGTCCATCGTCACAGTACGATCGACCTACAACGGATGCTATTGGGGCCATAATTTTTGACGACACATTCGAAACAGAAAGTGATTTTGATATAGTCTTGGAAACACATTCCGGACATGTGCAGCGGATAAGTAAGTTACACGCATGTTACATGTCCGCGCAATTTCCATTACTTTTCCTTTATGGTGAGCAGGGTTATCATACCGATCTTAAGTATCTAAATGTAGAAGGTGTTGCAACACGTAGAGGGAAACGAATGTCGATGAAAGCTTTTTATACATATCTGTTACCCGATCGTGTAGGCTATTACAATCTCCTTAGTAGGGGGGGGGAGGCTTTTTCAACAATACGTGGTCACAACATATTGTAGCATCAAACAGAATAGAATGGACTTCATCAGGTCTAATCAAGCTGATATAAGGGGGGATTACTTGGCTGGTCTTCATGACGCAATAGCAAGAGGGGATGTAGATGGATCTGATGTTGGCTCAAGGATCATTTTACCATCATCATTTACCGGCGGGCCTAGGTATATGTATAGTCACTACCTCGATGCATTGGCCATTTGCAGAAAGAATGGGAACCCATCGTTCTTTGTAACTTTTACATGTAACCCAAAGTGGCCAGAGGTGGAGGACTATTTACAGGCGTACCCATTCTTATCAGCAAGTGATCGCCCAGATATAATTGACAGAGTCTTTGAACGGAAGATTCATGACTTTGTGAAATTTATCGCGACAGGAGACCTTTTGGAATGGTTACCGCAGGTTTGTCACTTTATTTTCTTCTGATTCGTTATGAAATTGTATCACGGTTCTTATATACATATTCCTGTAAAATAAAATTATTGTCTAGCACTAATTGTTACCATTTTCTTGGTCCCAGTTTTATATACCGTTGAGTTTCAAAAGCGTGGGCTTCCCCATTGTCATATACTGCTATGGACAAATCACGGTGGCCGTCCGCTTAGAGATGCAGACATTGATATATAAGTGCTGAGCTTCCTGACCCAGAACAAGATCCACAAGGTTTTAGGGTGATTACTGAGTTTATGGTGCATGGACCATGTGGTATGGCATTCCCAAACGCTCCATGTATGCGAGATAGACAGGTTTGCAAGAAGTACTTTCCAAAGGAGTATTGTGGTGCCACCTTCGTTGATAAGTCTGGATATGTCCATTACAGAAGGAGAGATATCCCTTTCAGCGAAACTAGGCATAACGTGCGATTAGATAACGCTTATGTGGTTCCTTACAATTATACGCTATGTATGACTTTCTACGCCCATATAAATGTAGATCTGTGGATGGTCGATGTTGATAAAATATTTGTTTAAGTACATCTCAAAAGATGTGACAGAATCATGGCAAAATTACCATGGAAATTGGAGAGGCGGGCGGGGCTGCAACAGGGTCTTCTTCTGTTAATCAGTCACAAGTTCGTGTAGATGAAATTAGTAACTTCGTTGATGGCAGATACATAGGTCCACATGGAGCTTGCTGGCGTATTTTAGGTTTTGATATACATAGTAGAGATCCCGCAGTCCAGATCCTTGCGGTTCACTTAGAAAATATGCAGACCGTTACATTCAGAGCTTCACATCTGTTACATGGTATTTTGAATCACAGTTGGTTAGCCAAAACGACACTTACAGAGTGGCTAGCTTTTAATGAAGAATACATGTGTGGGCGACATTTGACATACCTTGAATTCCCCTCAGAATTTGTATGGTCTAAGGCTGAAAAGGCTTGGTCCCCAAGGTGCAATTTGACCAAACCTTCTATCGGTAGATTGACATTCGTTCACCCTACCGTTGGGGACCTTTTTTACCAACGGATATTGTTATGTCATCAGAAAGGTTGCACTTTATTTCCTGCTATCCGCATAGTTAATGGCCATGAGTATCCTACAAACAGACTCGCATGTGAAGCATTAGGTCTGTTACAAGATGATCAAGAGTGGATAACGGCAATGCAAGAGGCTTCGGAGCGACTACTTCATCGCAGTTGAGGGCATTTATTTCAGAAATTTTGGTGTTTACAGATATTTCCAATCCATTGGTGTTGTGGGAAACCTTTTGGAGACAGATGTCGGAGGACATTCCATTAATTTTATCACAATCATTGGCCATTCGACCACTGCACGTAAATGAGCCTGAACTACGTGGTGGGGTCCTATATGAGCTACAAACTTTGCTACAATTACACAGCAAATCTTTGAAAGACTATGGCCTTCCAACGCCACCAGAAGGGCTAATTCACATGTTTAGAAATAGGGTCGTTATGGAAGAGAGGAACTACAACAGGGAAGAATTAGCTGCACAGAGTCGTAGTATGGTTCCAGAATTGAATGATATTCAGAAAAAGATTTACGATATTGTTATGGTGGCTGTTACTCAAAAGAAGCAAGAGCTTTTATTCGTATACGGCCACGGAGGTACAGGCAAAACGTTTATTTGGAACGCTCTCATAGCAACGTTACGCTCAGAACGCCACATAGTTTTGGCAGTCGCATCGTCTGGTATAGCGTCACTCCTCTTGCCAGCTGGTAGAACCGCACACTCAAGATTTAAGATACCTTTACAACTATGTGAGGAATCAGGGTGTACTATAAGAAGAGGACACGGCTAGGGACAGTTGCTCAAAGAAACAGATTTAATAATCTAGGACGTTGAGGGACGTGTTGAATGAACCACGCAGGCTGTTTGGAGGCAAGCCTGTTATATTAGGTGGGGAATTTCGGCAAACACTTCTTGTCAAGAAAGGGGCTCGAAAACATGAAATAGTTGCTCTATCGATTGCTGAATCATATCTTTGGGAACATTTCAAAATATATGTGTTGCAAGAAAATATGCGACTACGAAGGCCTGCGATGACAGCTATACAACAACAAGACACTTCAATTTTCTCCCAATGGCTTCTTGACATCGGAGATGGCAACATTGGGGTGCAAGATGATGCAGACCTTGAAAATGCCTCTTGGATTCACGTACCGGATAAATATTGCTTTCCCGCAGCAGAAGCAGGACTGTTAAAACTTATCGATTTCATCTATGACTCCGCATCCCTTCAACAACCAACTACATCAAGTTTCCAAGAAAAAGCCATCGTTTGTCCTAAGAACGAGACTGCAGACGTCATAAATGCACAGATACTAAAAAAGGTGGTTGGGACATCATACTTCTATAGTAGTGCTGATGAGGCTATTCCGGTTGGTAACGACGGGGGTGCATCAGAATTACTATATCCAACGGAGTACCTTAACTCCATGACTTTCTCAGGTCTCCCACCCCATAAGTTAGAAGTGAAAATTGGTAGCCCGATAATGCTACTTCGCAATTTAAATTTAACTGGAGGCCTGTGTAATGGAACACGGATGATCGTCAATCAGGTGCTTTCTCGAGTAATTGAAGCAAAAATAATCAGCGGGACACGGTTAGGACAAAAAGTATTTATGCCAAGGATAGTTCTGACATTTAAAGAAGAGAAAATGCCATTCACTTTTAAGCGCAAGCAATTCCCAGTCAAACTATGTTATGCAATGACCATCAACAAGAGTCAAGGCCAATCGCTGAAGAAAATTCGAGTATACTTGCCAGAACCTATATTTGGTCACGGCCAGCTATATGTTGTAGTTTCACGAGCCACCTCTCCGGACGACCTCAAAATGGTTATTGAAAACCAGCCAGGGCAGCTAATCAACAGCACCAAAAATATTGTATACAGAGATTTCCTAAATAAAATTCGCCGGCGGCAGGTTTTGTTTATTTTCGGAGAAACTTTTCGTTTTCATTCACTCGGACACATTATTGTAACTGTATATTCCACTTTGTTTACAATTACATGGTTATAGTCATTCATTGTCTGCCATCCGACCTTTACTTATTTGAACAAATTTGATGTTATACATATATTAGCTTTGTGCGTGAATGATGCCACTACAATATTTGATAAACGTTATGCACACTAGCACCCTTTGCATAGATATGATGGTTATGTTATCTTATTACAACGCATTCATAAGTTTTATCGTATGCACAGGACTGTTTACATTACACCTATATGCACTACATTTCTTTTTTGGTCCAATAACCATAGTTACTCATATTTTTGGCTTACCTGAATAGTCCCCTTTACTTTTATAAACTTATCTGTTACCATTTTACAGTTACCGTTGTTAATTCTTTAAAATACTAAATGTACTAACCATAATTACGATGTGAATGACATTGTGCAGACTCATGGCTGAACCAGAATTAAAGAATGTGACATCAATCAGCGCTAACAGACGTGTTACAGAAGAGGAAATAGCAGAAATTCGGGCAAAGAATAAAGGGAAAATGGTTGCTACAGAATCCAGTGTTATAGAAATAGCTGACATAGATCCAACAAACGGTAACCAGATATTGGAAGCTAAAGTGTATCGAAAATGGATATCAAGAAATGTGCTAGACCCAAACCCAACAGGCATGTGTTTTATGCTACTAGATAGACAGGAACGATTGACCACCATACATTTATAAAGTTACTTTACTATGGTCATTATTACTTCTAACAGTAGTCATTTTATAGGTTAATGCAATCCAGGCAAATGTTGAGGTTCGTGATATCAGGCAATATGACGCAGCACTCCAGCTAAATTCGTGCTACAGGATACAAGGCTTTGGATGCAAAAGGACTGATAATTGGCAATGAACTTTGGAAAACGATATGACTTTGCTTTTCGGAAAGTATACAAAGGTTATTCCGTTTGAAGATAACACTTTCCCAGCACACTACTTTAACTTCATAGCATACAATGAGCTGGGACAACGTGCGGACACATGTGACGCAATGCTATCAGGTGCCTTTTTTTTAAGCATATAATCGCTTTACAATCATTCGTGCATAGCTAACTGAAATATACACAGATTACATAGGGATCATTAGAAACGTTTCAAGAATCAAGGAATTTGGTGGGGCGACGACCAATAGGATACTCAGGAAAAACGTTGACATACAAAACCTCAAGTATGTCTTTCCACATGCACTCATTCATCAAAATTACAAAACGATGAACGCTATTTTTTTTATATATTTTTCTGCAGTGGAAATAGTGTGATGTTAAGTTTGTGGAATGAAATGGCCACATCTTTTGAATTACAGATGACACTGCCGCTAGAACAACCAGATAATTATAGCGTTGAGTTCATGCTTGGTAAAAAGATATGCAGGTTAGATTTTGCTAAATCTAACTACTACGTGTTTCCTCTTTCCAAAAACTAATTAGCAAAATTAATAAGTACAGGTTACATTCAACTTTCGGCCACCCCTGCTACGTACTATTATTTGAATCCAGTTGTTGACGAAGCAGTTCACATACGAGCAGTGTACGTAAATAGCCAAAGATTCATTAGATTTTTCATACACCATTGAAACTGAAATAGCTTTAACTTAACATTGTAATGTAGATATGATGAAATTTTTTCAATTGTTCCAAGAGTTCCATTACTAACGGGAACTGCTGAAGTTGAAGAACAATCAGAACATGACCAACTTTTAACAATCTCGGAGCTTTGGCAAATGAACCCCGAAACCTTAACGGTAAAATATCAATCTATTTATGTAAACACTATATAAATATTTACAGACACACTAACAACATTGACTGCACAGCAACAACAAAAGTTCACAACAGAAGATGTTATAATGACGATTGAAGAAGATAAAGGCTGGTACCTAGACAAATGCAGAACCTGTGGTCTAAAAATTGAGGACAAATCGCAACATTGGCATCGCCAGAACCAGAACTAAAATCATTCCTAATTACAGGTATGACAAAACAATTCAAAACCATACATCAACATTCACGTGCAAGTTAACACAAAAAGACTAAATATAAATCTCAAAAAACCAATAGCTAAAGCTATCCTACATTTCATATGCAGCTACTGCATTAAAGCTGTCATCGCCGACGTTACAGGCAGCCTGCTCCTTACATGTTTCAGCCCCCAGGCTGAAAAACTCCTACCGCCATGTTCGGAAGTGCTCAGCTATATACCGGATCCAGATCCATATAAAGCTCCACCGATATTGAAGGATCTAGAACATACTAAACACAGGTTCGTGCTGCATTTTGGCAAAGGCAGCAAAAAAATTTCCCGAGGTTCGTTCTTGATGATGCAACCGAACCTGGTGCACCCGCATTGCCTCCAACACTGGCAGCCCCAACTCTACCAGCGGCTACCAAAAAAAAGGAAGACAAAGCTGAAAGTTCTGTTTCAACTCCTAAACCAAGCGAAATTGAATCACTATCACCAACAGAAATCTTAACCACCGCACTCACCCCACCTCCCACTTCAACCGAGCCAACGGAAAAAGAACACAGACAAGGGACAACGTCTGGCACAACGACAAGGAAACAACTATTTCAGGCTCCACCGACTGGCGAAACACGTGACCGAAAGGGCCAAGATGATAAGCCAACAACAAAAGAACCTATCCACAAGGTGTGGTAACTTTTTCGCTAAGTAGCGACCACTGCCCTATCTACGTATATATGTAATCGTAAAAGTGCAAACACTATAACATTGCACACATTTTGGTGAATATCTGCGGCGGCAGATGTACATAATCCACGCACACCACTATTAGCACCACTAGATGTAACCACGGTATTAGCATCGGTAGATGTCAATCTTTTACCTTAGTTATGTAGCGGTCGGCATCGTTATGTACATTTACCTATCACCGCTGACCTTTGTAAAAACTATCGACAAGGACCTGTGAACGAATATCTAAGGTTTTAATGCAGTATTATTAAGTAAATTTAACGTTGTTGACTTGGCGTTTACAGTACGTTGACTATGGTTGTTAAATGTTTTTGATCCTATGATATGCAGCTATAAAACTTACCATACCTTTACAGAAAATGGAGCGATTGAATATTACTTCACAACAACAAATATCAACATCTTTCTCAACATGGCTATATAGATACGAAACGACATTCACTACTATACCTCAATAAAAACGAAACGCCCGAAACAACAACAGCAAACTCAAAATCTCACTAAACAGCGAAAGATAAATTAAACCACAAAAATTTGCAATAAAATAGGCACCATAAATTTTTATATATTAATCGTTGATTACATAAGTGCCACCACCATACATGAAGACCAAGAGGATACACAAAATCGTAACCCGGCAATCACACAATATACCCATCGGCTACCATTACAAATTCCTTAAATCCATATCAACAAAACGGAGGGACAAACGTTCATACACCCTCATCCAACATACTTATAACCTTAGATACACAACTTAGACAACTATTAAATATATACATAGCAACATAACAACCATAACCCAAAACACAAAAGACAATTGCTCAAAGATACTAACCATCGGACAGATCCTCATTGATCTCCATCAAAGTGACATGTTGTTCCTGTTGTGCGATCCCATTACGTATCAAATCCAAAGTTTCTTCCAAAGACTCCAAAATGTCACGCGCCACGATCTGCATCTGCCCAAGACAACTTAAGGCATCCACTCCTCTCGGATGAAAAGGCCCCAAAAATGCACCTCTGTTTGAGTACGATCATGCTTCTCGATCTTTTCCCTAAGTTGCCCAGCCAATCCCTCCAACCTTAGCAAAAGATTACGACCCTCCACCAATTCACTGCTAAAAAGTAGCTTGAAACACGTTGCGATGTTCTCGGATCCAACTGACCTTCAATTCATCCAAATTGGGAGTCCCCGCCATCAGTCTTGCAAAACCTAGATCTAAAAAGAAAATTGGTTGGTAGAAATGTAATTGTAGTTAAAAGCCTAAGTAATATTAACCTTATACAGAACCCAAACTACCAAATATCTATACATATAAAAAACACTTAAGACCAAAAACCTGGAACGAAAAGAATAATTACAAAACATAACTGAAAACGCCTATGTGAGGAAAAATTATGAAGCACAATAGAAAGTTTTCATACTAAGAACTGAAACAACAATCAAAATTTTGCGCATAGGCCCCTATACTATAACAATTTTCGAAACTTACACACACCCGTGCACATTTTAATATTAGAATCGGTAGCGTTTTAAACAAAACACAAAAAAAAATTATAACAAAAAAAAAAGACAGGCGCACAACCAACAAGTGAAAAAAGTTTTGCCAAAAATTAACAAACTTAAAAACAACATCATTCACACATAAATAACAATACCTAAAATTAAATTAAGAAAAAAAAGGTAAAAACCTCTTCTAATAAAAAAAAAAGATTTAACCGCAAAAAAATTATTCGAAAAAAAAAAAAAAAAAAGGGCTACAATACCCTTTTCCTCGTTTGATTTTCCTCGTTTGATACTAGGGGTGCTCATCGGTCGAAAGCCGCACCGTACCAAGAAAAATCGGACCGGACCGAGATTGAATCCGGCAAAAACCCTAGGACCGAGACCGAGACCGAATGTGGTCGGTCCGGTCCGGTCCGGTCTCGGTCGATCCGGTCCAACAAGGTTAAATTTCGGGTTTATGGTCCGGACCGGACCGAGACCGAATCCGGAAAAAACCCTAAACCTCCGGTCCATCGGTCCGGTCGGTTTTGGTTCGGTCTGGTCGGTTTTGTCAGTCGGTCCGGTCCATCCGGTCCGTTTGCTCACCCCTATTTGATACTATGTAACGGGATCCATTGTCCTATACTCACTCTTCTACAGGATATTTTCATATTAAATAAATTTAGAATTGTAGACATTATCGTAGGGAAGGCTAGCACGATGGCAAAACACTTATCTCGTTAAGTCGCGAGTTCGACGAGTTCGGGTCTTGCTAGAGTCATCGTGTGAGTTTTTCCGGATTTTTTAGATTAAGTTTTAATTTCATTTTTCATATATACAAATTTAAGCTAACCATATGATATCCAAGGTGAATATTTTAGAAATCATATTTGTTCCAAAAAGTGATTTTAGCGAAAACCATGCTTTACTTCGATGCAATTTTTCTCTCGCCACAAACATTACTTCGTTATTCAACAACCCAATTTAGATAATATCATCACTTGTGTTAATTCAGACTTAGCTATTGGTTCACTTGTGTTATGGTTCGGTATATCTTATTCGTTAAGCGGTGTCAGTTTAACTAAGAATCCGCTTTTGGAAATGATTGATTTCTCGATGCAGTTTGAAAGGAGCTACAGTAAAATGCATCCGAATTTTGTGCATGAGGGGTTTACGGATGTGGTAAAAAGATCGAGACAGGAGTTTAATCTGTTTTTGCTTATTTGCATTATATTCATGGGAGCATCCTGATATGGAGGTGTTTTGTAAGAAGACTTTGTGTCATGAGGTTGTGGGGTTTTGTGAATGAGAACTTTGTTGCTTGGGGTGGTATTGTTGGCGGAAATGAAGGGTTAAGAATAAGTGTTTGATATCGAATAGGTTTCAGTTTTGGGCCATAAACGGGGCGCCTGAACATCAGAGTACATCTTTGCTCCGGCGGGTATTAGAATCAAATCATAATCAGGTGCAATTAATGCAATGAAGTTGAGAGTGTTTTGATTTGAGTCTGCTTTTTGACGTCGCAATAATCAGTTGTAGAATTTTGAAAATAATGATTATTTAGGGGTATTTGAGATTTGCTTATTTAAGTGCTTGTGATCAGCTTATTGCATTGTTTAAAAGTATATAAGCAATCCCGAACATCCTATTGAACACTCTTTAATCAATCCTAAATATTCTATTAAACATTGTTTAATCATACTAGTCTTTTTAGTAGGTATACACACGTAGAAATAAGCAAACTAGTACCCCGCTTATATTCAAAGCGAACGAAGCCACATCTAACTGTATGATTTTGGACAACTTGAATGAAAATCCATTGTGTACATGCTGTAGTCTGAGGGGCCTGCATCAGCGGAAGATATGTTAATAGAGTTGCAGAGTGTTCTTACAGAAAGTTCCTCAGTCCTTGTCGCACTTGAAGCTGATCAAGTATGTCCTATGATCTAATATGAACAAGATAAATTGCCGGTTAAATGCTTAACTTGTTGATACCATATCAGGCTATGGAAGAACAAAAACAACTAGCCAAGAAGCTGCCGAAGCTAAGTCACACAATGAGAAAGCTTTGTCGTTCGGGCCTGAAACTGAAAAAGGACCCGATGTTACTCAGGTATAATTACTAGTAACAATGTTGTAAATGTTATTTTGCATACTTAACTGATGTTGGTTTGTATATATGAAGATGTTGGTGACTGGTGAGATTATCAAATAAAGAGCGTAAAGGAAGGAGATTACATTGTAATGCTTCACTACAATCAATATATGACTTAGAAGTCGGGAGTTACATGCTTGTCACTTTCTTTCCTCGTGTTCTTTACAGTCAAGATGAATTATTTTCGACTCTTGAAGAACTTGGACTATGCCCTCGAGGGAGCCTTTTCGTGGAGTTGAATTGCTAAAGCCATTGTGCAACTCTTCTCTCAATTTTTTGATAAGCTAACCATATGATATCCAAGGTGAATGTTTAAGAAATCTTATTAGTTCCAAAAATTGTTTGGTCACTGCCATATTATACGTGTAGCAACAATCGCGTGATCTTAGCGAACACCATGCTTTACTTCAATACCGTCTTTTCCCTCACCACAAACATTACTTTGTTATTCAACAACCCAATTTAGATAATATCATAACTTGTGTCAATTTAGACTTAGCTACTGGTTGATCACGTGTTACCGTTCGGTATAGCTGTTGGTGTTGTATCTACTATCTTCTTTTAAGTTTTAAAGCCAGCAATTAACCAATCAGAATTAATTATCCATCACTAAAAAAACAGTATAACATAGGATAAATGCTACGGGTATGTTTGGTAGCAAAGGTTTAAGAGCGTTTTGAATCAACTAGCAACTAGCGCACACAATTCAAAGATGACCGTGTCTGTAGCATGGTTTCATTCAGTTACGATGTTAAAAAAATCAAAACAACTTGCGGCTGCAGGTCAGAGTATTTATTTGCTTCGGCAGGAATCAGAATCAGATAATCAGCTGTAACAATGTAATTACGTAGATAGCATTAGGATCCGTTTCTGTTTAAGGTGTTTATCTGCTTATTACATTGTTTTACAGCACATAAGGCTATCCCGAAAACTCTCAAAAACTGTTTATCTAAATATTTTGGAAGAAGCAAGCACTAAAGAATAGGCACATTGGTACCTGTTAATTTCAAAGAAATTACGTAGTACACCGTTTGAAGTAGGCAATCAAACTGATCTATAATATCGAAATGCATTATTAAGATCATCAAGATTTGATAAGCAAACACAACCGCATGCTAATAGTATGATATCAACACTCTGAATTAATATGTGTGTTTATTTGTTGTAGTTTGAGGGGCCTGCAACAGTGGAATCTATGTTAAAAGAGTTGCAGTGTGTTCTTAACGAAAGTTCCTCAGCCCTTGTCGCACTTGAAGCTGATCAAGTATGTTGTGTGATCTAACATTGATTATGCATCAATATACGGAAAAATAGAAATTTCAGTGATAGCATAAAATAATAAGTGGTTTAAATACTTAGAGCATTGTTGTCATATCAGGCCAAGGAAAATCAAAACCAACTAAAACAAGAAGATGCCGAAGCTAATTTATACAAGGGGAAAGGTTCGTCATTGGGGCCCGAACCTGAAAAAGGACCTGATGTGTTACTCAGGTATAACCATATAACTACAATGTAGTAAACTATATAATGGATTCTGTGCTAATAACGATTTTGATACGTGAAGGTGTTGGTAAGATTACCAAACGGGGAGCGTAAAGGAAGGAGATTCCACTGTAACGCTACACTGCAATCAATATATGACTTTGTGGATTCTTCGGGCCTGTTAGAAGCCGGTAGTTACACACTAGTCACTTTCTTTCCTCGTGTTCTTTATGGTCAGGAGGAACTCTTTTCGACACTTGAGGAACTTGGACTATACCCTCAAGCCAGTCATTTCGTTGAGCTGATAGATGAAAGTCTTGAAACTCTCGACTGGCCGGTAGTATATTATATGGGTTCTGTATGTAATATCATTGAATTTATATAAATGATTACGCAAAAAGGTTATGATTATTGCAGAATAATTTACCCTGTTAAGGTAGCCTTTATGTAGAAAGAACTCCAAAACTGAATATACAGAAAATAATAATGGCTTCGCCCGGGTTCGAACCGGAGACCTTCAGTGTGTTAGACTGACGTGATAACCAACTACACCACGAACCAACTTGTTGATTATGATTTACGTTATCTATATATTTTATAGAGAATATTGAAGGCCCAAATAAACCTATTTTCACAGACTTAATCATTTAAGGATCGATCTATAAAACTAGCATACTTTAATGGGCTGACCCAATACAATCAAATGATCAATCAACTAATTATCGTCAAGTGTCTATAAAGTGGAACCTAAGAAATAAACTAATTTTGTCAGGTCAAAAGGTTAATAATTGGTAACTCAAACCGACTCACAATCGGCTAACTTTTTATAATATGAAAAACATATATAACACTCAGTGGTTGTGGCTATAGAGTAGTAGTGCACAAATCGTTTTTTTTTCCTTCCAAAAATGAACGGGTTAAAAACCGGTTTCGGTTTGCGTTGTCTAGTCAAAAACCGGTTTTGACTAAATCCGGATCGGTTTGAAACCGGTTTTGGGAGAGAAAAAGTGGATCCATGACCTAGAACCGGGTCAGTTTAAACCGGTTTAACCCATAACCGGTCTGATTTAAACCAGATGACAGCAAAAGGTTTAAACCGGTTCTCAAACCAGCTGTTCGGTTCAAGGGAAATCGATTTTCCCTAAACCGGTTTTTAAGAAAACCGATTTTCGGTTTTTTTTAAGATCAGTTCAAGAACCGGTTTTTGTTTTGCACCTTTACTATGGGGTGCAAAAGCTTTCCCTTGACCTTGTGCTTGTCATGTGCAAAGATTCCTCACCTATTACCAACTCAGCTACGCGCCACTGGTAATTGTTAAAATGGTACAGAACAATGTCAATAATCACCCAACCAACCACCCATTGGTGATAATCTTTTATTATAACAATATACACAGTAGATTAGTCCCCAACACGGGTGCTAACCAAACAAATACACAAGAAAGGTTGTTGTCCCTCTAATAGGTGCAACAACAAGAATACAAGAACTCACACTCTACCAGAACTACAAACCAAACCAAACCAGAGATCAAGATGATCTACAACAGTTGTTTACAATTGTAAACTACCTAGAAACCCAGTAATACCCAGATGAAGATAAGAAACTTGTATGTGAAAACTTGTGAGAGAAATAAGAGCGTGTGTTATTAAAACTCTAGCTGAGATAGATGATTATATAGCCAGGAATGTTTCACTCTTAACCCTGCACATATAACACTTAACAAACAACACCTAAAGTGTTAGGATTAGAAAACTTATTATAAAAATGTTACACAATATACCCTTGAAGGTTCAACTGTTTGTCAAAGGACTGCAATACTTTCAACATCCCCCCTCAAACTGATGAACCTGCAAAAATATTAATCATGCCAAGATTTCAAACCATAACACCATGTTGCATAGAACCAAGAGCTTTGGTCAAAACATCAACAGTTTGACTTTTAGAGTCAACTTTAACTATTTTAATCAACCCAAATGCAACCTTTTCTGTAATCAAATGCACATCAATATCAAAGTGTTTAGTTTTCTCATGCATCACAGGGTTAGCAGCATTTTGAATAGCAGCTTTGTTATCACAAAATAACTCAACAGGCAACAAATTTTCAGTAATACCAAAGTCTTTTAAAACCTTAAGAATCCACATAACCTCACATGTAGTAGAGGCCATACATCTATACTCAGCCTCAGCTGAAGATTTAGACAGAGTAGCTTGTTTTTTACTCTTCCAAGAAACCAAATTACCATTCACAAAAATACAATATCAAGATCTGAGACCTTCGGTAGCAGGGGCACTTAGCCCAATCAGAATCAGAAAAGGCAGAAACTTTAAACCCTTGATTATTTTTACTAAAATGTAGCCCATTACCAGGTGCAAGTTTAAGATATTTTAACACTCTTAAGCCAATATCAAAATGAGATTTCAAAGGAGAATGCATATATTGACTCAAGCAGTGCACATCATAAGATATATCAGGCCTAGTCATAGTAAGATATATTAACTTCCCAACAAGTTGCTGATAACTAGTAACATTTTTCAACTTTTTATCACCATCAGACTCTTTATGATTTAGCACAATATTCTCAGGTAAGCGAGTTAATACAGGCTTACAACCAAGCAAACCATAATCATTTAACAACTCAAGACAATATTTTCTCTGGTTTAAACATAAACCTTTACCAGTTTTTAATACTTCAATTCCAAGAAAATATTTCAGCTCTCCTAAGTCTTCAATTTTAAACTTATTCTTTAGAAAAGTTTTAAAATTCTCAATTTCACTTTCACTGTTACCAGTGATCACCAGATCATCAACATACACAAGCAAGTACAATACTGAACTTCCCTTAGTTTTAACAAACAAAGAGTGATCATTTTTCATTTGCAAACCCAAATCAAACAAAGCCTCAGACAATTTAAGATTCCACTGTCTTGGAGCCTGTTTTAGGCCATAAAGAGACTTCTTTAGCCTACAAACTTTTTTATTATCTTCTGGAAAAAGACCAGGTGGAGGCAACATATAAACCTCTTCATTTAAATCACCATATAAAAAAGCATTGTTAACATCCATTTGAAAATTTTTTCCAATCATTTTGAACGACAATACTCAATAAGCATCGGCGATTGCCCATTTTAACCACTGGACTAAAGGTTTCATCATAATCAAAACCTAGTTTTTGATTGAAACCCTTAGCCACAACTCTAGCTTTATACCTCTCAATCTCACCATTAGATTTAAACTTAAGTTTCCAAACCCATTTAGATCCAATAGGAATTATCAACTTCTTCCCAAGTATCATTTTCATATAAAGCAACTATCTCATCATTCATAGCATTTTTCCAATTAATATTCTGTGAAGCTTCCTCATAAGAAGAAGGTTCACAAGACTTATTCAAGTTAGCAACAAAACAGCAATTATCAGTACTTAACCAAGTATGATTAGCATACTTATTTAAACCATACTTAATTTTAGAATCAAGAACATAATCATTCAATCTAGCAGGCAACTTAGAAGATCTACTAGACCTCCTACAACTAGTAGTTCCTTCCTCAGTTTGATTTTGAAAAACATTTTGAAAACTAGGCACATATGTTTCAAAAATAACATTTCCCCTAGAATTAATATTCTCATCTAAAGGAGTTGCAAAGCGGTATCATCACGGTTCTTTGTGGAGGACCGGGTAAAGAATCGTTCTAAAGTATCATCCTGATCAACATCCACTACCCTACCAGATTGATCTAGATTACCTTCTCTACCAACAGATGCTACATCCTCTGTTTCATCATTGGGAGAGGGACTAGGAGTTCTGTTTTTTGACTCAAAGTTATCAAAGAAATTTAAAGTGTTAACCTCAAGTTGATTATTTGAAAGATCAGTTTGTTTCATTTTGTAAGGAAAAATAGTCTCATGAAATTTAACATCCTTGAATATAAAAGCAGACCTATTTTCGGACTTAACAACTTATAAGCTTTCTTTCCACTTGCATAACCAAGCAAAACACATTTTTAGACTTCTCGAAAACTTATTAGACTCTTTTAAAATAGTAGCATAACAAAGACATCCAAAACTCCTAAGATGTGCCAGACTAGGTTCTCTTCCATAAACCAAAGAAAAAGGAGATTTACCATTTAAAACAGAGAAAGGCAACATGTTAATCAAATAAGTAGCAGTTAAAACACAGTCAGACCAAAACACAAGAGGAACCCCCCCCCCCCTGAAACATAAGGCTTCTAGCTACATTAAGCAGATGCCCATGTTTCCTTTCAGCAATCCCATTCTGTTGAGGGGTATATGCTACACTAGTTTGATGAATAATACCCATAGTGTGGAAAACTAGAAGGGGGGGGGGGGTTGAATAGTTTTACCAATTAAAACTTTATTTTAATTTATTTAGATCGACTTATGTCAATCTATTTTGATGTGTGTGTTGGATGTTGATAAACAAACATATGAAGGTAAGTAATGAAAAGATAAGAGTAAGAAGCACAAAACCACAACGCAAGTATTTATAGTGGTTCGGCTACAAGGTCACCTTCCTTGCCCTACTCCACTCCCCGAGTCACCTACTCGAGAGTTCGTAATCACTACACCAATCTCCTTATGGCGGAGAAGCCTTCACAACTTCGCCTACTCTTTTTTCGGTACTAGGCTAACCACCGGGTTCTTTCACTCCAAGGTGAACCACACCTACACCACGTCGCCTACCCTTTATAAGGTACTAGGCTAAGTACCTAGTTCTTTCACACCTTAGGTGAACTACACCTTCACAACGTCGCCTACCCTTTATTAGGTACTAGGCTAAGCACCTAGTTCCATTGCAATGGAGGAACTACTACCACACTACACCAACGACTAATCCCAAAGGAGATCTACTCCTTTACAACATCATCAAGGATATCAATATCCTTGGATCTAATACTAGTCTATCTTGTACATCGAAACACACCATATCGAATGTACATCTAAGGCACCTTTCACTAATGTCTTTGACTAGATCTACAAGACACCTTTCACTAATGTCTTGTGTCTTCACTTCTAAGCACCTTTCACTAATGCTTCTTTGTCTTGACTTCTAAGCACCTTTCACTAATGCTTCTTTGTCTTGACTTCCAAGCACCTACCACAAGTGCTTTATCTTATAGACGATAGATACCCTTCACTAATATCTTCGTCTTGACTTTTGAGACATCTTTCACTAATGTCTTCAACACTACACTTCTTTGAAGAAAGAAAGGAATCATCAACAAGAAGACTTCAATAGCCTTGATGATGAGGAAGCATGGCAACTCATGGACTTGAGCTTGCTTGACTTCAAAGGTGGTGATCTTGCCTTTAAGAGGAACCTAAAAGATCACACAAAAACAAAACTACAAACATATATCTCTTAGATCTAGGGTTAGTGAGATTTAACTCAGGGGAAAGTGTGTTAGAAAGGGATTCAAAAGGGGTGAGAAATAATGAAGACATGGCTCACTATTTATAGAGGAAAAATCCTACTGTTCCCCGGATCCCACGAATCCCTACCACAAGGGATCCGGCTAGCACAAAGCTAGGGATCCGTGGTACGCTCATCTTTGCCCATGGGTATTTTTTGTTATGGGTCATGGGTCTTGGGTTATGGGTTGATACATGGTTTTCTTTCTAGGTACAATGTATCTTAAGGATACAATGAACTTGGTTAAGTGGTATATATAAAACCATGGGTTGTGGGTCAAAACCATTTGCTAGTATTTACCCATTTAGTATATACTTGTATTTACCCATTTTAGCATATACTTAGTTTTTACCCATTTTAGTATACTTAGTTTAAGTATATGTTTAACCCAATATGTAAACACTAGTTGTTGTACATATGTATCTAAATCATAAAATCACTTATACTTGTTTTAGTGTTTTATGTGAAAGCGTAAGTGTGTTAGAAAACTATTAGTCCAAACCATTTACGTATTTTATTTGTTTCGTTAAAATGATTTTACTTTTGTTATCGACAAAACATTAGAAGATTGTAAAATATAAATAAACGTTTTTACGGCTTATTTGTATTAACAATCTCCCCCTTTTTGTTGATGACAAAACATAAAATTATTTTAAGGAAAAAGCTAAAATTCGTAAAAATTTGAATTTGTAGTTTTTACTTTCTTCTCCCCCTTTTGTCGAAACAAAAAGTGTTTGAAGGAAGGCAACACATTGTTTTTTGAGAAAAACCTGTGAAAGAAAAAGTAAAAAGGAATAGAGAGCAATAACGGGAAAGGATCTCGTCTTTTACTCCCCCTTGACGAGTCCATCCCTATGTTAAGGCGTCAAGTAAATGATACTAATCTAGTTTGTTTGCAAATAAGTTTGCAAAAGATATCATCTACGAGACGAATGTGCTCCCCCTTGATTATTGCAAAGGGATGTCACGAAATGTAAACCTAGTATTGCAAGTAATTTGTAATGTATTGCTTTGACATAAAGCTCCCCTAGCTTTAGGATATCAAAGTCTTCATATGTAAATTGAATAACTACAAAACAAAGGTTAGAAATCAAGTATAATTCACAATTTCCTGCAAATGTGATTCAAGTTGGTAGAAAGAAATATTTCGTCTCCACGGATCCCGGTTCCCTCCTAGTAGGGATCCGTCTAGGCAAATCTGAGGATCCGTCTGGCGATGAATAAAGTCAGCAAAGATTGGTATAACAAGAAATGTTAATACCGAAAAGAGGTATGGATTATATAGTATACTCACATACTCAGAAATATAGCAAGTAGCATGTAATTCCATTTAATAAACAAGAGTTATGATATACATGACTCGAAAAACAAGAAAATAGACAATACATGACTAGGAATTTCTAGATCACCTAACGCTTGAAGCTAAGACACTACTATAATCTTCTAGCTCAAGTTTTTTTTAGGTTTAATCTCGTCGAAGCGTTCGAGGAGATGATAGAACATGAAACGTTGGTCTTCTCGTACTTCATGTATCAAACTTTCAACATGTTGACAATGATAGCAATCTTTGTCATGGCTAGGTAGTGGTGGTGGATGAAATGAAATGGCTTGATTCGAAGGATCAAGTGAAGCGGCTTGTGGAGCTTCAAACGATGGAGGGATTGGCGGAGGTGCATTTAAGAATGACTCAACCAAGAATGATGGTGGTGGTAGAGAAGTGTCAACTTCCATATGGTCGGGTGGTTGACTTTGATGATTTGTCATAATCCAAATGGGATTATATGATGAAAACTCCGAGAAGGAAGCCGGAGCAAGTGTTGACTCAACACCTTGATTTTGAACTATTATTCCTCCTAATGAGGAGAATGTTGTCGGTGGAAGCGGATGAGACTGCCTAGGAGGCAAGTCCTCTAAATTGTAGAGGTGTGGTGATGATAGTGGGGATGTAAATGAAATAGCTCTAGGAACCAATGGTGATGGTTTGGTGGAGATGATATTGTTTGTCCTAGGAGGTATGGTGGTGTTTGGCAAAGGTAGTTTTGTGGGTACTATCCTTTTAGGAATTGGTTTGATTGGATGATGAAGGATTCTATCATTTGTTGGCTTGACCGAAGATGATTCGGTTGAAGAAATTTCGTGTATAACACGAGCTCTTTTCATGGGTGGTTCTTTGGTGGATAAGTTACTACTTGGGGTTTTCCTCATGATGAGATGATTTCAAGAGTTTGCAAGAGCTGAAATTTAGGATGAGAGTGATGAATATGGAGGTCCTAACAAGGTGGTTTATAAACTAAGAGATTTGGCAAGTGCATTTAAGCCTTAAGCCACTAGAATTCATTGAAATGTGATGATTGTCATGCACAAGAGTCAACGAGAGGTTGCTTGATCTAGGAACTCATTTAAGATGAGATGGAGTGTTTGAGTTAGGAAGATAAGTTGAAATGATTGTATTGCAAGATTTGACATAAAGCTGTCATCCGGATCCCACGGTTCCCTCTTTAGAGGGATCCGTCTAGGCTAATCCTAGGGATCCGCTCTCGTGACTATGAAAGAGTGGAAATGATGTTTCTAAGATCTAAGACCTATATCATCTTGAGTGTTTCAGTCCTCCTAAGTGTTTTAAATGAAGGGATGCTTGAGTACTTGAAGGTAATGAATGATGTAGCTAATGATTGCCATTTATGGAAGAATTTGGAACTTTTCAAGAGTACCAATGGATGAGCAAGGATGATACTAAAGATTTGGAGTGTCAATTGAAGCTAAATGATCCTAGAGATCAGGTTGTGTCTTAGGATAGTGTTTTGGAAAATATCCTAGAAGCTTTGAGATGAGAAAACTAGATGTGAAGGATCAAGTAGAAAATGAAGTGTGAGTTTAAGAGCGGAAGAGTAGTGGATTAAGGACCAAACGGTAGATTTACAATTGACTTAGAATGTGATCTAGGTGAGTTATGTATGAGTAGGAAAGATCAACCTATCTTGATAAGGACTTAATTTTGCCTTAAGGCACTATTCTTAGCTTAGTGTGTGAGGTGTTCAAAAGATATGTTTGAAATATAATGCTTGCAATTGCATTTTCTGTTTGCCGGATCCCACGGTTCCCTAAGAGTAGGGATCCGTCTAGTACAATCTTTGGGATCCGCCCATCTGCTCAGCAGGACCTTTACTAAAGGTATGCAATGATCTTGACAATGCATTATATCTCAAGGATAGTCTAAAGAGAGTTCTAAGATATCAAATGTAAAATGTTTTATTTCATGAAGGAAATTGGATTACATTGATAAAGCACGAGTACAAGATATTTGATCCTATTTTGGAATACTATTAGTTTCCTTAAGTGTTTTCGCTAGGAGGATCATTATATGATTGATGAGTGTTGGTGGAATCAAGAATGAAGAAAGTCTTCATGAGAGATATGTTTAGCGGTTCAATCATTTTGTTCACAAGAAATGCATACAACGGACTTTGAAATTGAGGATGGAAGTGCATAACATTATGATAGAAGCGTGTCAAGAACATTCCATAAGGGATGAGTTTATTCTTGGAGCCTTGAAGATTTGCAATTATAAGAAGTGGCGAGATTGTATGGTTGTTGTGTTAGCAAACAGTACAACATGTGAGCACAACAAGCGGGAAAGATTTCTCGATTTCCCCTAAGACTCCAAACATTTTCACGTAGGATAAGTGCAAGAGGCTTGTACTCTTCTCGGATATCCCTTGTAAAGATAATGTTTGGATTGGAGTAATATGGTCGAGGTTTGCATATTATGCGATTTAAATCTTCCGTGGAGGGTATGTGTGAACAATATGGACTATTTTCTTCACAAAAGTTGAAGAGAGAATCAAGAGACCAATCTTCGGTGAAGGCACATTGTCCATGATTTGGAATCCGGAGGATGTGAGCAAAATGCCCAAGTGTTAGAGCGAACTTTTGGTTTTTGATATAAAACCAAAGAGATAAAGAGCGATCCTCGTTACGAACGAGTTCTACTTGACGGAAGAATTCCATTATGAACCTTGGACATATCTTCTTGTTGATTTCAAGAAGACATTCTAGTCCTATGGCTCGGAAGGAGGTATTGATACCTTCTTCGAATTGTAGAGAGGTGTCTTCAATACGTCCTTCATGGAAGTGACGGTTTTCGAGATTATTGAACCCACGGACATGGTTGCCGGGTGTGTTGGGTTGAGAGAGATGTTCAGTGTAGACGCTAGTGAGTGAAAAATCAAACTCATATTCATGCGTCATAGTTGAACCTATAGAAATGACAAGTTAATAAAAGAAGATGTTTATGGTCAACTTATGATAATCTAATGTTTTTACTAGATTTTTATTAACAATGGTTTTAACAAGAAATACACTTAACTTACTTATGGTTTTGACATATAAGTGGAGTATTACTCTTAGAAGAAAAGAGGTTTTTGATTTGCATGAAAAACAGTTTTTCGATGGGGCCGGATCCCGGTTCCTTTTCAAAAGGGATCCGGCTAGTATATCTTCGGGATCCGTGGATCGTAGTAGCGAAAGCAGATTTGATAAAACATAGGTTTTCAGGTTTTATACCACGATATATGTTTTAACCTACATTTTCTTTTAGCATGCATACATGACTTCTAATGTATCACAAAAGAATATAAAAACATATAGATCAAAATAAGTAAAAAAAAACACATTATGATAACAATAACCTAGATAAACTAGATTATTAATAATATTGCATTTCAATACTAAGGATGATACAAAGGATTGGGTATATGATCCCAATATAGATTAACAACACAAAGTAAATGTCTCCGTATGTGAACTTCATCATAGGGAACACAAGTGCGATGAGTGTTATGGCGATGAGCACGAGTGCGATGTAAACCATGTTGAAGACGGATCTTTCTTGGTTTCGGTTGAGATGGAGTAAGGAGGAAGATGAAATTTTTGAATGAAAGGAAATTTTTGAAATTGGAAGATTTTGAAAAAGTGAGGGTTTTGGGGGAGTGGCCGACGGTGGGATTATAAATAGGGAAAGGAGAATTTTTGAAATTCGTGTTTTGTTTTATTATTGGATTGAAAAGAAATAAACCATAAGTTTTATATACTATGACCATAAATGAGAAATATAACACGTATTGTAAGAAAAAGGCTTCCTAACGAAGCTTCACGTAAAACATGTATGAGCACAAAAGGATAATCATATAAATACCTAAATAGGCATATTTAATTATCAAGCACAATAAGAGGAGAATCATACCTCTAGCGCGCTTAGGAATGTCTTTACAAATGACACAACAAATGTCACTTAGACGATTCCCGCTCCTTTGCGATTAAGATACCTTCTTAAGGAAGGTATTCTTGTTACCAAGCTACTCCTAAAGCTTGGTGGGTATGAGCTTTGACTAATCAACATGACAAAGAAGATTAGTGCAATTAAATGAAAAAAATAAAAAGAAAAAAAAATGTTGTTATCAACTTCAACATCCAAACATATAGTTTTGAAAAACTTGGTGTTTACTTTTATGAAAAACCTTCTTTGTAGTTTTCAATTAACCATGGATCGTATCAAGTTTTTAAAGTACAATATACTTCAAGAACCTTGGTAACGAAGCTCTGATGCCAATTGTGGAAAACTAGAAGGGGGTTGAATAGTTTTACTAATTAAAACTTCATTTTAATCTACAACGCAAGTAAGAGTAAGAAGCACAAAACCACAACGGAAGTATTTATAGTGGTTCGGCTACAAGGTCACCTTCCTTGCCCTACTCCACTCCCGAGTCACCTACTCGAGAGTTCGTAATCACTACACCAATCTCCTTATGGCGGAGAAGCCTTCACAACGTCGCCTACTCCACTCCCCGAGTCACCTACTAGAAGGGGGGGTTGAATAGTTTTACCAATTAAAACTTCATTTTAATCTATTTAGATCGACTTATGTCAATCTATTTGGATGTGTGTGTTGGATGTTGATAAACAAACATATGAAGGTAAGTAATGAAAAGATAAGAGTAAGAAGCACAAAACCACAAAGCAAGTATTTATAGTGGTTCGGCTACAAGGTCACCTTCCTTGCCCTACTCCACTCCCCGAGTCACCTACTGAGAGTTAAGTAATCACTACACCAATCTCCTTATGGCGGAGAAGCCTTCACAACGTCGCCTACTCTTTTTCCGGTACTAGGCTAATCACCGGGTTCTTTCACTCCAAGGTGAACCACACCTACACAACGTCGCCTACCCTTTATAAGGTACTATGCTAAGTACCTAGTTCTTTCACACCTTAGGTGAACTACACCTTTACAACGTCGCCTACCCTTTATTAGGTACTAGGCTAAGCACCTAGTTCCATTGCAATGGAGGAACTACTACCACACTACACCAACGACTAATCCCAAAGGAGATCTACTCCTTTACAACATCATCAAGGATATCAATATCCTTGGATCTAATACTAGTCTATCTTGTACATCGAAACACACCATATCGAATGTACATCTAAGGCACCTTTCACTAATGCCTTTGACTAGATCTACAAGACACCTTTCACTAATGTCTTGTGTCTTCACTTCTAAGCACCTTTCACTAATGCTTCTTTGTCTTGACTTCTAAGCACCTTTCACTAATGCTTCTTTGTCTTGACTTCCAAGCACCTACCACAAGTGCTTTATCCTATAGGCGATAGATACCCTTCACTAATATCTTCGTCTTGACTCTTGAGACATCTTTCACTAATGTCTTCAACACTACACTTCTTTGAAGAAAGAAAGGAATCATCAACAAGAAGACTTCAATAGCCTTGATGATGAGGAAGCATGGCAACTCATGGACTTGAGCTTGCTTGACTTCAAAGGTGGTGATCTTGCCTTTAAGAGGAACCTAAAAGATCACACAAAACAAAACTACAAACATATATCTCTTAGATCTAGGGTTAGTGAGATTTAACTCAGGGGAAAGTGTGTTAGAAAGGGATTCAAAAGGGGTGAGAAATAATGAAGACATGGCTCACTATTTATAGAGGAAAAATCCTCTGTTACGGATCCCCGGATCCCTACCACAAGGGATCCGGCTAGCACAAAGCTAGGGATCCGTGGTACGCTCCTCTTTGCCCATGGGTATTTTTGGTTATAGGTCATGGGTCATGGGTTATGGGTTGATCAATGGTTTTCTTTCTAGGTACAATGTATCTTAAGGATACAATGAACTTGGTTAAGTGGTATATATAAAACCATGGGTTGTGGGTCAAAACCATTTGCTAGTATTTACCCATTTAGTATATACTTGTATTTACCCATTTTAGCATATACTTAGTTTTTACCCATTTTAGTATACTTAGTTTAAGTATATGTTTAACCCAATATGTAAACACTAGTTGTTGTACATATGTATCTAAATCATAAAATCACTTATACTTGTTTTAGTGTTTTATGTGAAAGCGTAAGTGTGTTAGAAAACTATTAGTCCAAACCATTTACGTATTTTATTTGTTTCGTTAAAATGATTTTACTTTTGTTATCGACAAAACATTAGAAGATCGTAAAATATAAATAAACGTTTTTACGGCTTATTTGTATTAACACATAGTATCAAAAAATTCACCCATTTTATTATTAACAAACTCAGTACCATTATCAGATCTGACAATTTTAATTTTCTTGTTGAACTAAGTCAAAACCATTTTAAAAAAACTTTGAAACATCTCAAAAACCTCATGTTTTCCTTTTAGCATATACACCCAAACAAATCTACTAAAATCATCAACAATAGTCAAGAAGTATCTAAAACCTTCCCTTCTAACCACCTTATAAGGCCCCCACACATCTAAATGTATAAGGTCACCAAAAACAACAGTTTTATGTTCACTTAAAGGAAAGGGATCCCTTATTTGTTTAGCCTTATGGCAAACATCACAAGGTGCCCCATAATCAATATTAGTTAATTTTAAAGAACCTTTTAAAAGTTTTAATACTTGATTAGTAGGGTGTCCCAACCTACTATGCCAAACATCTTTAGAAACAAAACAACTAAGAAACTCACTTTTAATCACACAAGCAGAGGAAACTCTAGACTTATCAAACAAATAAAGGCCACCAGACTCACTACCAGTCCCCAGCACCCTCTGTGATTCAAATCTGAATATAGCATTTAGTCTCATCAAAACCAACCCTCAACTTGCTATCTTTGATCAACTTATTCACGGACATAAGATGACACAATAATCGGGAACAACTAAAACATCAAACAGAACCACATTATCATTAAGTTTTAAGTTACCCACATGAGTAACTTTAGCTAAAGTTTCATTAGGATGTCCCACAGTAATCTTTAAATCAGATATATCAACCAAATTATGCATATTAAGAGGAACATTGGTTAAATGTTGATTAGCTCCGAGTCAATTATCCATCGGATGGTAATTAACCTCATCCAACTTAATATTAGCACCAAAAAACTTATAGAAATGTTGATTAAAGAAAACACTGCAGTTGAAAAAGAACAAGAATCCCTACCGCCATATTGGCATGAGCAGAGGTTCTGGTTTATCATTCAACAGACTTAACAGACTTCATAACACGTTCATTACTTTCGAGACATACTACCGATTACTATTCTTAGGGCCATTATTAACAACAGAAGCACTTTTTATATCATTGGTTTTATTAAAGTTATTAGCGGTTTGATTAGGATTCTTTAAAACCAGGTGGATAACCAATAACTTCAAAACACCTTTCAACAATATGACCTTTCAAACCACAATGAGTACAAAGCAAACTATCATAATTTCCTCTGTTATTAGACCCAAAATTATTGCCATTATTATTCCTTCTCCAATTAGTATTTTTATTATCATAAGTCTTAGAAAGCGATTGTGGTTGGACCCCTCTATGGGATTCTTCCCTTGATACAATGACAAAAGCATCTTTGACTTCAGGAAGGATTTCACTGGTCAAAAGAGTACTTCTTATGGGTTGATAAATGTCATCAAGACCCATAAGGAACTGCATCAATTTTAACAACTTACCATGATCAACAAGTTCTTGCCTAGCCTCACAAGTACAATCAGGCAACTTAGTAAGAATATCAAACTCTCTCCACAAAAAATTCAAATTATGATAATACTCAGACACAGGTAAGCCACCTTGTTTAAAACTATTAATCTTTTGAAGCAAATTGAAAACCACATAACCATCAATTTTATCATATGTATCTTTTAAATCTTTCCACACAATGAAGCATTATCGAAAACACATGACCAAGATACACATCTTGAGTTAAAGAACTCAAGATCAATTAAGAACCACTTGCATTACATCTGTCCCCTGGGCTTCCAGAAAGGACTTGCAACATAAGCAGTTCTAAGACAAGTACCATCAAGAAAATCCATTTTATTTTTAATTTGCATAGCAAGTTTCATAGCACTAGCCCAAACTCTATATTTCTCAACACCGGCCGGTTTAATACTCACAGATGCACAATTAGAATCATTAGCATGCGAATGCAGAGGATTACTCTGATCAAGACTACTAATCATAATAGCCATCTTGAAAGATAAAGAAACTAAACCACCGAATAACAGATAAACAATCAACCAAGAAACCAATCAACCAGATAACACTAAAAGCACTAAAGAACGGACAATCAACAAATACCAACTAATCAAGCAAACAATAAACCAAATACTACTAAAACTACAAAACATAAAGAAGCCAAAAACTCACACCCAGGACTAACTTAGCCTAAGTCAGTAAGCTGTGATTGACCAGAGCAGGTATTCACACCCCTCAAGGAGGCAGATCAAGATGTTAGTCAATCCGTTTGCGCCTACTAAACTCAGAACTAGTTAATCCTAAAGGAAGAAGATAAACCTTACAGTGCGTTAGAGATGAAACCAGCAGCGGAAAAGTATTAACCAATAGCCCAAGAACCACAAAATTCCCAGAATACAAGAAACCCCCAATTTAAGAAATTAGGGTTTCTTCCAATTGTACCAAGAAACCAACAATTCAACCTTCCAAACCACTAAAACCACCTTCAATCGAACCAAGAACCTCAATATCAGAAAACCCCCAAAAATTAGGGTTTCAAGAAAAAACCCTAAAAAATCAATTGAGATCACAACCCCTCAATCAACCAAGAATCACCAAGAGATCAAAACAATTACCAACCTAGAGCTCTAATACCATGTTAAAATGGTACAGAACAATGTCAATAATCACCCAACCAACCACCCATTGGTGATAATCTTTTATTATAACAATATACACAGTAGATTAGTCCCCAAGACGGGTGCTAACCAAACAAATACACAAGAAATGTTGTTGTCCCTCTAATAGGTGCAACAACAAGAATACAAGAACTCACACTCTACCAGAACTATAAACCAAACCAAAACAGAGATCAAGATGATCTACAACAGTTGTAAACTACCCAGAAACCCAGTAATACCCAGATGAAGATAAGAAACTTGCATGTGAAAACTTGTGAGAGAAATAAGAGCGTGTGTTATTAAAACTCTAGCTGAGATAGATGATTATATATCCATGAATGCTTCACTCTTAACCCTGCACAGATAACACTTAACAAACAACACCCAAAGTGTTAGGATTAGAAAACTTTTTATAAAAATGTTACACAATATACCCTTGAAGGTTCAACTGTTTGTCAAAGGACTGCAATACTTTCAACAATAATAAACTGATTTTGTACTTATTTGATTTTGGTTTAGAACTAATCGAGTCTCAAAACAAATAGTCAACGTGATACACTGATACATACTTGAGTATAACTTATCGTGAATGGTTTAACTACAAAACAAAGTTATTACACGTCCGAATCAATTTGTTTTCCTTTTTGAAGTAGTGGACGAACATGAGAACCTTGCTTCACTGTACCGAGAATATAAACGAAACAGATTAACATGGTTTCTAATATGGCGTGATAAAATCTTGGTGTGTGGATTTACAAGTTACTAACTAAAAACTAGGGATGGAAACGAGTCGAAGCCGAAGCTTGCCAGAGCTCGAGCTCGGCTCGTTGATATATATAAAGCTCGAGCTCGTTTCAAGCCTCATATATTAAGCTCAAGCTCGGCTTGTGAAAATTTTCAAAAGCTCGAGCTCAGCTTGGACTCGACTAACTTATATAACGTGTTGAATGGAATAAAGCTCAAAAGCTCGTTAATCACGCTAAGCTTGAACTCGTTTATTTTATAAGCTCGCTTTGTACATGGTTATATGTATAAAAATATATTCTGAATATATTTTTATGGCTCATTTTGCGGCCTATTCGAACTTTACATATAAAGCTCGGGCTCGAGCTCATTAATTGAACAAGCTCAAACTTAGGCTTGAACTTGATCTCGAGCCTCATTTAGCTTTCGTTCGAGCTTTTTACCGATCCGATCCCGAGTTTTTTACGAGTGACTCGGTTCATTTCCGCCCCCACTAAAAATGTTTTTTGTTTTTAAAGTTTAAGATGAATGTAGCTAGAAAATGATATTAAATACGGACAATGGGATGAATGTCACGAAAATAGATAGGTGATGGGCCTCCATTACCTCATCACGTAAATAAATATACAAGCTATTTTTTGTCATGAGATTGCGACAGTCTTAATTGGTCTTAAGATAGGTTTTTCTGGTCAGATGGGCCTCCATTACCTCATCACTTTTGTAAATAAATATTGTAACTTTTAAATGGATATCGTATATAAGATTATTTTGTACTATCAATTTGTATAGATATTTATTTGTCAAAGTTTATTGCTAAAAGATTTTTTGTGCTGGACAGCTATACAATATATATTAACTTTTAAACGACGATTCATATAATAAATGCTGTAGTCTGAAAAGACATTTTTAAAATAAATATTATACAAATGACAAATTAATGTGTCAAAGTCATTTCAAAAATTGTGACTTCATCATTTCTCATATAATTTTGTCAAATTTGAAAATCAACCGTTGAAAAAACGATTTAAACCGAAATAAACCGATAGGTTGGGTCGAAAAATGTAAAATTAAACCGGGTGAACGGGTTTGAAGCGGTTTCAGGTCAAATCGGTTTCAACGGGTTATCGGTTTCAATTGATTGTTTTAATTTGGTAGACTTTAATTAGGTGAAATGTGAATAAATTATTGTATTTAAGTAATAGGTGTTTTAATGGAGTATTAATTATATTATTTATATGTTTAAAATAACTAACTATGCAAAAAATAGTCAATAAATATCTACAAAAAGTTGAACTAAGCAAAGAAAAATGTATTAAGAAAAGAAAGATGATCAGGAAATAGACGAATATTACGTGTTAGATAAGTAGATAGAGAATAGTCAAACTCAAAACAAAGATAGAAACTCAAATCCTACATATACATGAAAAAATCAATGGAGTAGTTTCTTCTTTAAAAGTTAGGTATTTGCCTACACCAATGAATCAAGACATTAAGGTTGCGTTTAGTTGACGGAAAACACCCTTGTTTTCCACAAAATGTTTTGTGGAAAACAAGAAAAACATAAATCGCGTTCAAATCAACGTTTTCTAACAAAATGTTTTGCAAAACACAAATCCTCTATTTCCTAACTTAACAAGGAAAATTACAAAACAAATTTTAATTAGTTGTTTTCCTTTTAACCCTCCCTCTCCTTTCTTCAAAACAGAAAATAGAAACATCAACTAAACGCGTTTTCTATATTTTCAAGTGTTTTGTGGAAATTAATTCTCCTTCCAAATTTTTACAAAACTAGAGATAGAAAATAAAAGAATTTGTTCTTCAACTAAACGCACCTTAAATTTCTACATAATTTTTTAGCATATTCACACTCACACACATATTTGTCAAGGGCTATTCTATTGGTAGTCTTTTTACTCACAAATTTACTTTGAGGTACATAATGTGTTTACATTATATGGTTCTATAATATCTGGCTCCGTCAAGATTAAGTATTGTTGTTGTAATCGATCAAGACATTAATTTCTTGGGCTAAATAAAAGAAAACGACAAGTATGGACAGAAAAAAGTTCTTTTATTTTCTTTACAAAGTGTAAAATATATATTTCTCTCTTCTTTTTAACGAAAAACAATATATAAGTTATATTTGAATTTTTAGCAGTTGAACATAAAGTGTAACAATGACCCGTCTCTCACAAGCAACACACCCTTGCTTGTAGGCATATTCATTGACAGCTTTAATGCAACGTTTTTAAACATTCTGAATTTGTAAACCTTTTTAGATTTTTTTTGACTTTTTCATCTTTGGTTAAATCTTAGCAGTTTTCATCGAAATATAAAGTTTCATTAATCTGCTACCTAACCTCATTTTGTACTGATCATAGTTAAAATTGTTATTTTTATTTGTTACATGAAACTTTTTTCTATCTAGAATTTTCAGCTGAAAGTATCAAATTCAGCTCGTAATCTTTTAGGTTGAAAGTAGTGGTAGTTATCGGGTCATATCTCCTCTCATTTTCCCTCACTCTCTCTTAACTTTCACCCATTCTGATCATCTTCCCATCACTTTTCATTAAAATACTTACTTTATACAAATATATCAAACTAAAGATCTCACACACTCACAAAATAAATAAATAAACATTTACTTTTATCAATGAGGCCCACATTTGCAACTTTGTCATTATGATAAGCAACTCACCAAACATTTGCAATTCTTGCTTGACCTTGCACTTCCGTTTTGGTGATCACTCGTGACTTAGCACTGTAGGTGACCGGGTCACCCACCTCTCTGTTTAGTCTTAGAGCTACTTATTTTAGTCATATAATTATAGATTGTACAAAATATGCCAAGTAAACTTAAAAGTGTGGCTTATTGGTAGGGGTTTACGATTTTTTTAATTTTTCAATGGAGGTTGCAAGTTCAAATTTCACACGCAACAGCTTGGGAGTTAGCTTTCGAGCGCTTAGTTTCCCAACACAAATGTCTTTGTGGTACTGGAATGCAATTGATTTTTGAAGAAATAAGTCTTGAGTTTAGTTTCAGTTCTTCTCAATTCATAGAAAACTTTTGAAAATATTGCTTAGGCTAGTTTTAAGAAAAAGGTTAGTCGAAAATGAATGAGAGTTAAAGTTTTTGCGAATATCAACTTTTTGAATAAATTTTTCATACAAAGTTAACATGAAAGGCTCAAATGAGTTAACCTATGCAAGGAAAAAAATTACGAATCATAGTCTTTATTTTTATTTTGAGATGTCTCAAAATATTAGTCGTTTTTTAATTTCAACCGATTAAAAAAAAGTATAATGGGTGAAGATAATACTATTTGATTAGTTGAATAGTGTAATGATTTTTTTTTTTTAAACCGCGTGTATTTTGCGTGAAGATAATAATTTTGGAAAAAAGAAAGTATATACTTTTTCCGTTTCAAAATTATTGTCAAGAGACAAAAAACACAAATTTTAATAAAAGTAGGACCACTACAATTTTCAACCAGTCATATAGAATATTTTTTCACTAAATTCTTTTTTTTTTACTAAAAATAAAAAGTGAGAAAGAAAATGTGGACAATAAAATTGAGACGGATGTACTAATTTTTATGAGTTTCATGAGTCGGGATGCGTGAATATTGAAGATTCACTTGGCCACGTGGTAATCACCACTGTTATTGGAGTTGAAATCCATAATAAACCATCTTGTTAGGTGGCTCTTCCTCACAATATTTACTCCTTTCATTTCATTTTCAATATATTTCGTGTCCAAAATATCTAACGTATCGATATTACAAACCACCAAACACAAACACAAACACACACAAGACACAAACATGGAAGAAAACACATCTCATGAAATCCGACAACCACTCATAACAACAACAAACGAAGACCTTCCATCATCTTCATCACCTCCAACAAACTTCCATGAACAACAAGAAGAAGAAGAAAACTCACCTATAAAACAAGTAGCGTTGACCGTACCAACCACAGACGATGCATCATTACCAGTTCTGACATTTCGAATGTGGGTCCTAGGAACACTTTCATGTGTTCTTTTGTCCTTTTTGAATCAGTTCTTTTGGTACAGAACTGAACCACTTAGCATCACAGCGATCTCAGCTCAGATCGCTGTGGTCCCACTAGGTCAACTCATGGCTGCCAAGATTACTGATCGTGTCTTTTTTAAAGGGACACGATGGGAGTTCACCATGAACCCTGGTCCTTTTAATGTTAAGGAACATGTTTTGATTACCATCTTTGCCAATTCTGGTGCTGGCACTGTTTATGCCATACATATTGTTACTGGTGTTAAGGTTTTTTATAAACAACACATGACGTTTCTTGTCTCCTTGATTGTTGTTCTTACCACTCAGGTACGTACTTTCAACTTTTTCTATATTTCTACATCCGTCTCATATTAAGTGTTTACGTTACTATTTGAAGATGTTTTATAACAATTGTCCACTTTATATTAACCAACAAAATAAATTGGTAGAAAGTATAGTTGCTAACCTATGTTATAAAATGGTCTCAAACGAGACCTGAAATTTAGTTGAAGAGCATCTCACAGATACTGTTAAAGTATATTTTTCTTAGAATACATAATTATTTTTGAATATATTTAAGATGAACAATAAAATTGTGACGAAATGTTAACAGAAATGTTTAAGAGGGTAAGTAACAAGTGGTTGAATGATGATGGTTTAGGTGTTAGGTTTTGGATGGGCTGGAATATTCAGAAGGTATCTGGTGGAGCCAGCTGAGATGTGGTGGCCATCTAATCTTGTACAAGTTTCTTTGTTCAGGTAAATATATACAGTACTTTTTTACCAAATGGATATATGAAATATATGAATTTGCATTATACAAGAAGGATTTTATTTTGGAACCTTGGATATTGGTTTGCTTGTGGCTATTTAGGTACATAGGAAGTTAATTAGGTGTGTTGGGTCCATGTCAAAATAAATTATGGTGTAGACTAGTATACGATATAAGGCAGGAGGGAGTGGTCTCGGGTACCCTTACCCGAGCGGTAACACCGCCGCCGCCACCTAGGGTACCTCGATCGGGTATAAAATTCGGTATGTGAAGCCGAGCTTGGGAAGTGTTTGCATTTGAAAAAAATGGAACGTTGGGAGGATAACGGCTAGTAGGCCAAAAAAAAAAAAAATCCTTTTAAAACCAAACCTTTTCAACTCATTTTTTCAAAATAAAAACACACAAACCACAAATAAAAACACACACTAATCTTTCAAAAACACAAAACCATGGATCCAAGAAGAGGTAAAAAAACTTTCAAGAAGTCGATCCGAGAGGGAATTTTTAAGTTGTAGTTTCAACTTGTTTTAATTTCAACTTATGTAATGTTTTTTTTTTTTTTTTTTTTTTTTTAAGTTGTAGTTTCAATTTTTAAGTTGTAGTTTTTTTAAGTATTATGTAATTTTTTTTTATTTTATTTTTTAATGAAATGGTATGTTTTTATTTTAAATATTGTATGTGATTTTATGTTAAAAAAAATAAATATATATATATATATATATATATATATATATATATATATATATATATATATATATATATATATATATATATCTTGGGTAGTGTTAGGATAAAACTTGGGTAGTTTTGAGTTGGAGGTGTTATTACAGGATAAAAATTGGGTAGACCACTCCTTTGAGTTGGTTGGTTTTATTGGATAGAGGTGATGCCATTGCAGCTCAAAACTTTGGCTCACGTATAGTATGGTTGGCTATGTCACTCATCTTGCTCTAATGTCAAAGATGTGAGGAGATATTTATTTTCTGAAAATTGAATTATTATTTGAGTAGTTATGGAGTAATAGAAATTAGAAAATCACATTTTTTTTATGCTCAAATGTCATGACTTTATGGTTAAAGTTTTTAAAGAATTTTTTTTTAGAAAAGTAGATATGAATGATTTAAATTCACATGTATTCTACCTTTAACAATTCTTCACACTTGCTTATTGTGTACTACTCGTATGTTTTATAACCAAAAATATATATTCATTCGTCCTTATTTAATTGAAAAAAGATACGTCAAATGGGTGAGAGTAGTAACAAATAAGTTAAAAAAAATTAAGTTAACCATGTGTTTCATTGTCTTTTAAATTACGAAAAGATACGACAGCAAAAGAGTTGACAATTAGGTAAGAGATTCTATAATATTTTTTTTGCATTACTTCCTCACTTGCCTTAATATAATAATGATAAAGATTATTTAAACAACAAATTAGAAAGGATTGATTGAATGAATATTTAAGTCAGGACATTATGTACTAACTGGACCGGGCCAGGACCAATTTAGCCCAAAGTCTGTTCGATCCGGTCCGGTTCGGTTTTTCGGTCAGTCCGGTCCAAGATGGCATAATAGTTGGTTTGTACGTAAGACCAGACCGAACCGAACTGAACCCACTCGAGACAGAAATAAAGAAAAAGTTGGAACCGAGACCGGACCGTTGGTACTTCGTTCGCCAGGTTTGTGTCGGTCGGTCATTTTGAGGTCCGCGATGCTCAGCCTTAAGTACATATTATGTTTTCACAACTTAATATAATTTCAATCATATTATATTTTCACAACTTAATGTAATTTCAATCGTTTGCACATATAATATATGGCTCTTCAGATAACCATTGTTCGGCTTGCCTCTCGCGATGGACATCGCCTGCATTTTTTTAGCAGACAAAATTTTAGATTTTTGAACTTTGCTGGAGACACTATAACTCGTATTGATTTTATTATAATTATTCTTGGAGCGAGTTAAAAGTATACATATATTTTACTCGTGTAAACGATAAAAGAATTAAATGCGGACACTTATGTAACTAATAAAAACCTTACCCATATCTGCAGCATCTCAGAAGATAAGTAACACATGTAAATGCAGCAAGAGTAAATTGATACCACATGAATTCCCTGCTCTTATTTCCCGATATGATTAAAGACGGATTTTTATGTATTTTGGTTCCTGAATGTAATTTGAGAAATCATAAGACTTGCGAGACCATGTGTAATTTCACAAGTATTATAAATACCTAAAAAGTATGACATATCATACACTTTTTTTTTTTTTTTTTTTTTTATCAAATTCAAGCTTGAAATTTCAAACATGTTGCTCTTTGGTGCAAGAAAACTTGAAAGTCTAGCACGACTCTTTTCTATTATTATTAAACATATACTCCGTATAAAGTAATGAAACTTGGTTATAGCTTTTTAAAAAAAGGTTGTGAAATGGACAAAAGTGTTAGGGACCTATCAAATGAAATGATCCTAAGAGGACAAAGAGTCAAGAAGACGTATAATGGCAAGCTAGAACGTGGGATAATTATAATACCACAAGTCTTTATCATAGGTCCCCAGAAAGCTGGAACCAGTTGATCAAAATCCCTTTGTTTCACTATGCATGAAGTCTTTTTCTATTGAGTGTACTTCCAAAATTGTATAAAACCAATTTTATTCTAATCTCTATGTTGTTAGTCCATATATTGTATGGGCTCAAGCCAGAGTTCTAGAATAGTCCTTGTATATCTATTTATGTATCAAATATTGAGATGAATGAGATAACAAACTATTCGGTGTTTACAACCCATACAATATATCAACTAAGATATGTTTCATAATAAGTGTCTATATTTTTATTTTAGGTTGTCACAAAATAAGTGTTCATTTCACATTTCAACCCGTCAAAAAAGACTTTATTAGTGAGTAGAAATGATATATCATTGGTAGAAAATATAGTTGGTATCACTAAATCTGTGTGAATTTTCAAAGTGCACACTTATCATGGGACGAATGAGACAGATGGAGTATTAAATTATACACGTACTCTATCTTATTCTTAGAGCATTATGTATTGATCATTTGAAAGTTGCTCGCCATTGTTGTTTATTAGAATTGCTTATCTGACTATTTGTATTGTTTACTCTAATAGGGCTTTGCACGAGAAAGAAGAACGACCCAAAGGGGGATTGACGCGTACCCAGTTTTTCCTAATCGCATTTGTTTGTAGTTTTGCCTACTACATTTTCCCTGGCTATATATTCCAAATGTTAACCTCTCTCTCATGGGTCTGTTGGATTTTCCCTTCATCAATCATGGCTCAACAGATTGGTTCCGGGCTTCACGGGCTTGGTATAGGTGCCATTGGGCTCGATTGGTCCAGTATTTCTGCGTACCTTGGAAGCCCGTTAGCAAGCCCATGGTTTGCCACAGCGAATGTCGCTGCTGGTTTCTTTTTGGTTATGTATGTGATCACTCCCCTTGCTTATTGGTTCAACATCTACAATGCCAAGAACTTTCCGTTCTTTTCATCTAACCTTTTTACTGAATCGGGTCAAGAATACAACATTACCGCCATCATTGACTCAAATTTTCACTTTGATAATGCGGCATATGAAAAAGAAGGGCCTCTATATTTAAGTACATTTTTCGCCATGACTTATGGTGTTGGCTTTGCTGCTCTCTCGTCTATGGTTGTTCATGTTTTCCTATTCCATGGAAGGTAAAATATATATAAATTCAAGTTAGATATTATCCTTTTTAAGTGGGAGATTATTCTAATTCCTTTTTTCCCCGAGTATTACAGTGAGATATGGGAGCAAAGTAAATCAAGTTTCAAAGATAGGAAACAGGACGTACATACTAGACTAATGAGCAAGTATGCACAAGTGCCCGAATGGTGGTTTTGGACTATACTTTTTGTAAACATCAGTCTCACCATCTTTGCTTGCGAGTATTACAACGAGCAGCTTCAGTTGCCTTGGTGGGGTGTCATTTTAGCTTGTGCTATTGCTATTTTCTTCACTCTTCCAATCGGTATTCTCACTGCCATCACAAACCAGGTAATACTTTCAGGCAAATATTGTAAAACAATATTTTTTCGTTTCTTATATTATTTTTCTAACAAATTGGCGCATAAATAAGTTGTAACAACTAAAGCATATTTGAAAAAAGTATATAATTACTAAGGCCTGAAATGAACCATAGGCGAAAGTGTTTTACTATTTTATGATAGTTGCGTATATCCATTTAATTTCTTAGCTTTATCTAAATCTAAACTGCATACATATGTACGATTTCAGGCCCCTGGATTAAACATCATCACGGAGTATATAATTGGGTACATTTATCCCGGATATCCAGTTGCTAACATGTGCTTCAAGGTCTATGGTTACATCAGCATGACACAAGCGGTCACTTTCCTTCAAGACTTCAAGCTCGGTCACTACATGAAGATCCCACCTAGATCAATGTTTATGGCACAGATTGTTGGAACACTGATAGCGGCTCTAGTATACTTATGCACTGCATGGTGGTTGATGGAAACAATTCCTGACATTTGTGACTCATCATCCGATGTCTGGACATGCCCAGGAGATCACGTGTTCTATGATGCATCGGTCATTTGGGGTTTGATCGGGCCACGAAAGATATTTGGAGACCAAGGGACTTACACTATGGTCAATTGGGCTTTTCTTCTTGGAGCAATAGCTCCGGTTTTGGTTTGGTTTGCCCACAAGGCATTTCCTACACAACACTGGATCACATTGATAAACATGCCGGTTTTGATTGGTGCTACAGGGAGTATGCCACCAGCTACAGCTGTGAACTACACGGCTTGGATAACCGTTGGGTTTTTGTCTGGGTTTGTGGTGTTTAGATATAGGCCCGATTTATGGCAACGACATAATTATGTGTTGTCAGGTGCGTTGGATGCAGGGTTAGCGTTTATGGGTGTGTTGTTGTATCTTTGTTTGGGGTTGGAGGATATTAGTTTGGATTGGTTCGGAAATGATCTCGATGGGTGTCCACTTGCTTCATGTCCTACTGCGCCTGGTGTGTTCGTTGAGGGTTGCCCTGCTTTGTCATATTGAACAAGTATGGATATTTCAATTACATCAAATGATGTGTTTATGTGAATTAATTTGCTTGATCAACTGTATCTATTCGTTTATACCATTGGACTATTTGATATGTTTTTTAAAGACGATTCGTTGACTACGCATTCTTCATATGAAGGCTATGATGGTTATGAAACATTTACATTATTTAGGGGCCGTTTAGTCTGTAAAATTTGGACTTGATGAAAGAAAATGACGAGAGAAAAGTATATTATCAAATAGCTGTTTTATAGTTTTATGTATAAATTTATATTTTCTGAAAAAATAATGTACAAAGTTACAGGAGAGAACCGAACAATAACCGACTTAACGTGAACCGCATTTTAGAAACACAGTCCGGTTTTCGGTTATTTTTTATTGCAAATTTCGATTCTCGGTTCGATTCGGTCCTGAACCGCAGGTATCTTTCTGGAACCGAAAAACCGCCCGACTTTAAGATATACTAGATGTTTATGGGACGTTTAGTTGTTTTTACGTGATACCCAAAAAGATCTTTTTCAAAAAATATTTTCCTCTACATTATACATTTTTAAACTAAGATGAAAACTTGCAATAAATTTTAATTTACACGACCAACTAGGAGTAAGTTTTTATGTATGTTGTCACTTTCAGTAAAAATGTAACAAGAGTTTGGTACAAGTATTTTTTTTATCTATGTGTTTTAGTGACAAGCTTAACCAAAAATGAATAAGAAATTTTATGCGAGAAGATTGTATCAGATTAACTGCATTTTTCTATTTTTATATGTATCTCGATTCAAACACTCTACTTTAGTTTGCTATTAGTAGGTCACAATTCAAAGAGACACAAATAGGCTAATTGTAAAAAGAAAAAAAATCAAAGAGATGCATGATGATCAATTACCACACAAACGATCAACCATTTCGACCGTGTATTATGGTCTTCACCAAAAAGCTTAAATCTACGGCAACCAATGACATAGATCGGATATTCATATATCTATACTTTAATTGTTCAATATTATTTATGCTTTAGACGTAAACAAGTTCAAACACATACCAAAAGGCTTGTGTCTCAATGGTACCTCTAGTTGTTTGAGAAGTTCCCCAACCAAAATGGTTATGGCCTTGTGGGTTCAAGTCATGCTTAGGACATGTGAGATAGTTTAGGATTTGTATATTATGAAATTGTTATCTGTTGTTCTAAAAAAAGTGCAAACACATAAAAAAAATATTGAATTTTTGCATGCTTTTTTAAAAAATTCGGTTCCAATCAAAACTGAAATGCCCGAACCGGACCCGAGAACCGAACCAAAACCAAAACACGCTCTTCGGTCCGGTTCTCGGTTCCTAAAATATGTATTTTTCGGTTCTCAGTTCCCTCGGTTTCAAATCGATTCTTTGCAGTTCCGGAACCACGCTAGAGATAAGATAAAGGTTAGGCCATCAAATACTCAAAACACCAAAACTCGGTTAGGCAGGACTGGATCACATCGATTTTTGGTCGCACCATCTTATTTTACAAACATAGTGGTCCACCACCTAACCAACTACCAAACTCACCCAACTTTTTATACCTTAATAATAAACACTTACTTTCTAAATATAATAACTCCCATGTACTCAAAATATCACATACTTTTACATGCTAATAATTTTTAACATAGCTTTTGCAATCTAAAAAACTAAGGTTTTTTCTAATCTTGTTATCCGGAGAAGACACATATTTGACTAAGATATATGCAGTCTAGCATATAACCCCCTCATCATTCTACACTCAATCTTAATGAACGAATGACACAAATTCCAAATGCAATGTCTCATATAGAGATGCGATAAATTATAATCTTAAGTGACCAAATATGAAAGTTGGAGAAAGTTTTATGACCAAACCTTTAACAAACTCCATTTAAGACAAAACTTTGAGTCTAAATCATTATGTTTACTCTCTTCATGATATGATATTAGAACAAATGTGTACATTTATAGAAAAGAATTAACCAAGATAGTATCTTTTTTTTCTCGAAAAAAAAAATGATATTAAAAGGGGTAGTTGGGTGATTTGGCAACATCATTTACAAGCTTTTAAGTACACATCATTATCACATACACACTAAATAGAGCAATACTCTTAAAACCAATATGCACAATGAGATACCCATCTTCAGTAAAATATTTATGCAGCCAACCAATCAAAATAGTCAAAGTGCCAGAACAATAAAATCATATGCGGAAATTGGTAATGATACCCATGAAAATAGGTACATCTTAAACCCATCATGAAATATGGGTTTTCTTTGTATTCAATTATTAGTTATAATACCTGTACACGTGGGTTTTTATATATTGTGTTTTTTTTAATAATCGATTGCTAATTTATTTCTTTTCATTAGACAAAAATATTTTTAAAATCACTTCCGTTTTTTATTAAATTTTTTTCTTTATACGTTTGACATTTAAACTTGTATGTTTTTTTTTTTTTGACTATATATAAAAACGTTTTTTTAACTATTGCTAAATTCGAAATATTTGAGTTTTTTTAATAATAAATAAATAATATATTACCGAATAAAGTATGAATTAATTTTTTTTTAAATGAAAAATTCTCACTATTAATTTTGTTTTATTATATAAAAGTCAGATACCCATACATGGACTGGGCTAGTTTGAGATTTAAAAGTTTGACTTAAAAAAAAGTCCAACAGATCTCCATCATATAAAACCTTCATATTTTTCGTCTCCTTCAACTGACAAACAAACACTATGGAAAACACAGAACCATCATCAGACACAATCAAAGACATCAGAACCCAGCTGGAAACCCGTATCCAAACACTCCACAACTCCCAACTCGACCTCATCTCATCTCTCCAAAACGGCGTCGTTCCAGACCTCACTTCCTCCCTAAACCTCAATCTCAAAATCATCTCCACTTTCAACAACCGTCAATTCACACCTTTACCAAACCCTAACCCTAACCCTAACCCTATCTCCACCAAACGCCTTCCTCGCTTAACGGCCTTGCCACCTGTCACCTCCCTCAAGCTCCTCAAACCCTCCTTACCAGATGGTGAAGTTGCCGTGGTCGTTAGGGCGGTTGTGGCGGTTTGTTTGCTGGAGAGAGTGCCGTTTACGGAGATTGATTCGGTTGGTTTGTTGACGTGTATTGAGAGCGAGGGGTTTCAGTCGGTTACGGAAGCGGAGAAGGCGCGTTTAGGCGGTTCCGGGGAGCCGCTTTCGGCGGTCGAAAGCGCGTTGAAGTCGATATCGGACGAGGGTGGAGTGGTGTTGGAGGAGGTTAGGGGTAATGGGAGGGTTCGGGTTTTGGTTAAGGGGATTGATAGGGTTAAGTTAGTTAAGGAGCTGCCCGAAAGTAAACAGAGTAATAATAATAGTAATGAAACGAGTTTAAGGGATAATAATGTGGGGAGTTGGGTGGGGCCTAGGGGAGTGGGGGGGATGGGGAGAGGGGCGGGGGGAACGTATTCGCCGATGAAGGCGCCTAGGACGGAAGAGGATGATATGAAGGATGTGGAGGCGTTACTTAATAAGAAGTCGTTTAAGGAGTTGCAGAAGTCGAAAACGGGTGAAGAGTTGATGAGGCTTATTCATAGGCCTACTGCTAAGGAAACCGCTGTTGCTGCAAAGGTTCGTGAATTTTTTGTATATATTTTATGTTTTTAATAGGTTAGTGATAGTGAGTATGATATTGATAATGTGTTGTGTTATGATTACGATAGTTTAAGAGTAAAGGTGGCTCTCAAGTGAAGGAGTATTGTACGGCTTTGACCAAAGAAGATTGTCGTCGTCAGTCTGGCTCTTTTATCTCGTGTGAAAAGGTTTGTTAGTTGTGACTCATGAATTCTGAGATATTAGTTTTCATTGAGCAGTTTAAGAATTATATGTTGCATTTTTATCAGGTTCATTTCCGTCGCATAATAGCTCCCCACACTGACATGAACCTTGGTGACTGTTCTTTTCTCGACACATGCCGTCACATGAAGGTGAAAGCAGCGCCACCTAGTAAGGTTAATTTTACCTTCGTTTAATCACTTATATTAACAAGAAAGTTGTTTGTGCAGACTTGCAAGTATGTACATTACGAACTTGATTCAACGCCAGAAGTGGCACATATGATGATGGGTGTTCCGAAGCCAATAAAGCCTCTGCGACCTGAGTACTGTTCGGAAGTGGAGCTTGGTGAATCACAGTGGATTAACTGTGACATTCGTAACTTTAGAATGGATATCTTAGGACAGTATGGAGTGATTATGGCTGATCCACCATGGGATATTCACATGGAGTTACCTTACGGCACTATGGCTGATGATGAGATGAGAGGTCTGAATATTCAAGCTTTGCAGACTGACGGCCTTATCTTTCTATGGGTAACTGGACGAGCAATGGAACTTGGTCGTGAATGGTATGCAATCATTAAATGTCTTACATATGTAGTTTTAGGAGGTTTCTGTTCTTTGGTTGTTTTATGAAGGTCCTGCTTTCCGACTTTCGTTAGATCCCAGTTTTTTACATTTACAGTTTTGATGATAGTGTCCCATGTTTGGATGTTTGTTTACGTGGATATTCCTAGTTAGTTAGTTCTACTTCTACCTATCTAGAAGAAGAAATCTCTAAGATGTGTAGGAATGTGATGAACGATTTTATGAGTCGAGTGGTGGTAGATCGTGTGATAATGAGAAACGATATCTTTTTGAAAGTTATTTTCTCCTTGGAAGGGTTTAGAGAGGCATGCAGGATGATTAGTTGTGATATATGCTTTCGAACAAAATATCATGTTGATTGATGTTTTGTATTGATATAGAAGCGAAAGATGCAGCATGTATGTTCAGAAAATAAGTAGTTATTACTTAGTAGTTAGTAATAGTAAACATTATTTAGGGCCAGTTTTACTTGAGAGATGAGAGATTTACGGGGATTTATGTTGTTTGCCTATGGTAATTTTTGATGATTAGTTCACACCAGCTGACTCTTTTCTTTCTCTCTCCTCCTTTTATTCTTCCCCTCCTCAAACGATTCTTCCATCTTCTAGCTCCCACCATCAAGCTTAGCTACAATTAAATACCATCATCATCTTCCTCGTATCAATCCGAGCTAAACGGTACAAATAGAACTGCTGCCGGACCGGCCAGCGCCGCCAGCGCCAGCGTCGATCTTGGCGAATTCACTTTTCGGCAAAGTTACGGCTCTCTTGTTCTTCTGCTAGTGTTCCGCTGTTGCAGGTTGTTTTGGGGACCTGTGGACTGATTCATCAGGAAACTCTTGGACCACGCATTGCTTTCCCGGCATATTTTCCGGTGGCGTTTTACAGCATATCACTTTGTTTTTCGCTTGTTTCCTATTTTGCAAGTTGTTGGGACCTGGGAGAATTACCTCGGCCGCCATCACGTAAAACTTACGACGTAGCTGTTTCCCATAGGAAAATTTTCCAATCACGAATTTTTAGGCCCAAATTGAAGTTCTATTTCTATTATTATTATTATTATTATTATTATTATTTTTATTTTGTTTTATTTTTACTTATTTTCTTTTTATATCATTTTGCTTGTTTGCTCGTGGTCATATTTTTATTTATTGATTGTTGGCTTTTTTGTTGTTACCTTTTGTTGTGTCTTGATAGTGTGCTTGTTTGTCTAGTTTGCTTGGTCAGGATAGACCCTTGGTAGTGATGGTAACCTGAGGTCATGTCTTGCGGGTTGGGGGTAGACGGGTAAAGCAGGTGTAGTGGGGGTAGGCGGGGTTAGTGGAGGTAGCGGGGATGGTAGGGTGGGTAGGGGTTACGCTAGGCTGCGTCTTCCCTTAGGATTAGGATGGGTAGTTGGAGCGTTGGGTCTCTTAGGTAAGCTCTTTGAGAACTTGCGGATGTGTTGAGGAGACATAAGGTTGACATTGTGCTTCGAGAGACTAAATGGAAGGGATCAAGCACGAGGGAGGTAAACGCTTCAAGCTCACGGTACTCTACTCGGCTAGAAACGCGAGTTGGTGTTATTTCGCGTGGCCGAGGCTCAAGGATAATGTTGTGCAAGTGACCGGAGGGCGATAGGATCATGGCGATTACTTTGGTTATCAATGGGGAGACCGTCAAGCGTTATCGGTGCATACGCACCACAGGGGTGGCGGAAGCGAGAGAAGAAGAGTTTTGGGGCGATCTCGACAAGCTCGTGAGGAGTGCCGTCGGTCGACGTTTGTTTATAGGTGGTGACGAAGCGGACATATAGGTGCGGATGCAGATGGTTCTGAGGAGATTCACGGAGGGTTCGGCCGGAAGTTAGGAATGACGAAGGACGATCGATTTTAGAGTTTGCTACCGCTCACGACATGGTAGTAGCGAACTCTTTCTTCAAGAAGATGGATGTTCACTTGATCACTTTCCGCGGGTCACAACACCCGGATTGACTATCTGTTGGTGCGAAGAAGTGATCTTTCTAAATGCAAGGACTGTAGGGTTTTCCCAGCGAGACTTGCTCATCTCAACCAAATTGGCAGCGGTGACATGCTTTTAAGGAGAACAAACCAAGGAGATTAGTGACCGGTCAAGAGGATTCTCTGGAAGAATTTGAAGCGGTGGTGAAGCGAATCAAGTTAGAGTGAAAGTCTCAGGGACTTGCTACTCTGACGACTTGTCGCTAGAGAGCGGACCGGTTGTGGGCACTCACATTATCAAAGATGCAAAGGATTCCTCAGGGTGGCTAGAGGAACATCGAGGCCCCAACCCCAACAGAGAATCTTGGTGGTTTTGTGAGGAAGTGCAATCCAAAGTCGCCGAGAAACAATCTAGGTTCGAGAGCTTCTTTGTAGAGGTCGCCAACCGGACATTAAGCTGAAGAGAGATATAAAAGTAGCTAAAAAGAAAGCGAAAAAGCGATAGCTCGCAAAGGACAAGCGATATGAGAATTTGTATAAGCGGACTCCAAAGAGGGCTAACGACATCTTCGTGATCGCTAAAGCAGAAGAGGAGGAGGAGGACTTAGGATGCGTAAAGTATATCAAAGATGAAGGAGAACCCATTGTGAAGCGTAGAGGATATCGGAAGAGATGGAGAAGTATCTTCTCTTTCAATGTAGGCGGATCAAGAGAACCTTAGCCAACGAACAGAGTGCTACTATTCGAGATTAGTCAACCGAAGTGAAGATCGCATCACGAAGATGGGAAGAAACAAAGATGGTAGGACCAAATACCCATGTAAGAGGTGTCATGGGAGATAGGGGTTAGATTGGTTGACATGCCTATTCAACAAGATCTTCCACGGGGATAAGATGCCGTAAGAATGGAGACTTCATGAAGTCATCCCCATCTACAAGAACAAGGAGATGTACAAGTGTGCGCAATTATAGGGCATTAAGCTTCTCACACCATGGCTTTGGGAGAGTTATTGAGAGAAGGTTGAGAAGGGAGACGAGGGTGTCGGAAAACCAATTTGGTTTTATGCCAGGAAGGTCATCGATTGAGGCTATTCACCTTCTCAGAAGTCTCATGGAGAAGTATAGAGAAAGACAAAAGGACTTGCATTTGGCGTTCATTGATCTTGAAAAGGCTTATGATAGCTCAGCGAGTTGATTTGGAGAACTCTTATCAACAGAGGTACCCCATATAGATACGTGGGTGTCATTAGGGATATGTACGAAGTGCTAAGACTGTAATGCGTCCACGTGGGGACCTCGAGTTTTTCCCTGTGGAAGTTGGGCTACACGGGGATCCGCCATTAGCCCTACCTCTTGCCTTGATTCTAGATGAGTTAACTAGAGGGGTACAAGAGGGCATCAGTGGAACATGATCTTTCTTGATGACATTGTGTTGGTGGCGAAGTCGGAGGAAGGGTTAAACACCGACTTGAGCCTGGAAAGGAGGCTCTTGAAGACAATGGCTTCGGGTGGCGGGGAGAAAGGCGGAATACGAGATGTGATTTTGGGAGGTTTGAGCAAGGTCACCACGAACAAATTGATATTCATATCGGTGATCGATCCTGCCACCCATGAGTCTTTAGATACAGGATCGATAATTCACAAATCGGGGAGGATAGATGAGGGCGTAACCCACCGGATTGGGTGGCGAGATGGGGCGGCGTCGAGAGTCCTTTTGCGCAGGAACATCCCATTTAAGTTAAAGGGAAAATTCTATAAGGTGGCGATTAGACCGGCTATCTTTATGCGGCTCAATGTTGGCCCATATTAAAGGCACATGCTAACAGGTAGAGGTGGCGGAGCTGAGGATGCTAAGATGGACTTGTGGTAAAACCTTGCTTGACATGATCCCGAAGCGGAGTTTTGAGCTAAACTTGAGGTCGGGAATATTGTTTCGAAAATGAGAGAAGGAAGGTTGAGGTGGTTTGGACATGTCGAGGAGAGCCATCGGCCAGCCAATTAGAAGTCGGCGCTTGATGTAGATGGCGTGAAGGAGAGGCGACCCAATATCAGGTGGGAGGATAGACTTAAGCTTGACATGACGGAGCTTAGTTTGACCGAGGACATGATCTCAGATAGGAAGGGGTGGAGGGATAGAATTAGGATTTGAGGGTAGTGGTGCTAGGTGCTAGTCTGATTTGCGGGTAGTGGTGCTAGGTGCTTGGCTTTTAGGTGCCCCTTTTGCCTCCTTTAGCGTGTTTTGTTTTGTGGCCTCTATTTTGCTTCTTGCCCAGTAGTCTTAGGCCTGTCGCGTGGTTTTCGTTGCTCTGTTGTTGCCCCACTTAGGTTTTGCCCGCTTTGTCTTGCCCTTGCGTTTGGTTTTGGTGCTACGTGTTTTTTACTTTAGGCGTATGCCTCGTGTGCTTCTTTGCTTTGCTATGTGTTGCCCCATTTTGTTGGTGCTTTTTGGTGTGCACAGGCTTTTGGTTTTATATCTTGCGCTTTGCTATTGGCTTTCCGTGTGCTTGTCGCGTGATTCTTTTTCCTGTATGCCCTGTTTGCTTGTTTGCTTGCTTTCTTTTCTTCGCTTTTGCCTTTTGTTTTTGTCGTATGCTATATCTATCCTTTAGCACTAGCACACTTGCACTTGCCGGAGGTCTCGTTGGAAGCAGTCTCTCACACGGTTTACCGGTGTGGGTAGGATCTGTCTACATTTTACCTCCCCCATACCCTGCCTTGGCGGGATTGGGTTTGTTGTTGTTGTTGTATGTTGTTTGCCTATAAAATCTGATCCAACATTTAAGTATATTGTTTAGTAGGTGTTAATGAGGAAATTGGTAAACAAAGATCAAACTGTTCTTTGATGTAAATGAGGAAATTTAAGAGTGACACCGATTAAGGGGAAGTTCAGAAATGTTTTTTGTTGATGTAGTCATCTTAAACATTGGCTTAGAGTGCACAAGTCTTAAGCAAAAGCATGTACCATAAGCAGTCAATATAAGAGGTAGAGGCTGCCTATAAGGAGGTAACAAAGTATTGACGTGAGTTGGCTAATACCTTGCATTTTTTTTCCCCGAATGGCAAAATTGAACGCACCTTGGATGCTAGTAAAAGTTATGTCATACTGAACGGCTGAACCAAACTGCAACTTCAATGTGATATTGATAAAGTGGAGACACAATAAGCTTGTCCAAAACAGTTGTAGTTAGGAAGGTTATTTTTTGTTATTGAGGATTGGCTTATAACTGATAGAAACTTGATGAGAATGCCATGTCTTGAATGTAATGCAACCTGATCAGTAAATATGAAAACATTGAATTGGATTCTGGCTAAACAACTTGGAATATAAATGTGTTTTTATGAGTGTCACCAGTTGTGAAATCTGAATTTGGTAGGATCATACCATATCTATATCTGATAAATTAGTTTTTAAATGTCTTATTAAATTTAGAGATTTTTTTTTTTTTTTATTATTATTATTATTATTTTTTTTAAATATAATGAATTGATTTAATTACATCATGCAGCTTGGAACTGTGGGGATACAAGCGTGTTGAGGAAATTATATGGGTGAAAACCAATCAACTTCAACGGATTATAAGAACCGGACGAACTGGCCATTGGCTTAATCATAGCAAGGAACATTGCCTTGTTGGCATTAAAGGAGACCCAATAGTAAACAGGAATATTGACACTGATGTCATTGTTGCAGAGGTTCGAGAAACAAGCCGTAAGCCAGACGAGGTTAATACTTCTTCCATCCTTTAATATTTGTCATTGAGTTATACCAACTGTCTTTAGTTGCTTCTGTTTTTACTATACCAATACTAATTATTTTGAGAGCAAAGTGACCCTAATTCAGATGTCAATCTTTGTCTCAGATGTACCCTTTGCTGGAGAGAATCAGTCCAAGAACAAGAAAGCTTGAATTGTTTGCTCGGATGCACAACACACATGCAGGGTAAGCAACCTCTTGTTATATTACATGTTTATATACGTATCACTGCAAATATGTAAACATGATGTGATTAAATGTTCGAGTCTAGTCTGAACTATTTAAACCATGTTATAGGTATTTTTCGCTGTATTGATTGTTGATTGCATATAGCATTGTGATGGTTTATACAATAATCTTGGTTGATGCAACAGGTGGATGTCACTTGGTAATCAATTAAGTGGGGCTCGACTGGTGGATGAAGGGCTAAGAGCAAGATTCAAGGCTGCATACCCTGAGGTTGACGTACAGCCACATTCTCCTCCTCGGGCCTCTGTCATGGAAGTCGAAAGCCCGTTTGCAGGAGGAGTTGAATCCAAACCCATGTCTACTCAGTTTTCTGATGTTAGACCTTCAGAGCCAACAACATATTCAGCACCACCCGAATCCAAGCCAATGAATCTTGATGCCGAGATGACAAACGCATAAACAACCCAAAATTTGCATTAGGCTATGCTTAGCAACTCATTTAGTTATGAAATGTAATTTTGTTGTTTGGTTAGGTTAATGGATGTTTTTACATGTGGAGAACAGTTTATTTAATGGAATCACAACAGTTGCATTTTCATTATTTGAAGGAGAAAAAAAGGATCAAATGATCACTACTCCAAATACTTTTCTTCACTAATCAATTTCAATACTATCAAGATCATCATCATTTGACACTGCTTTCGACTTGAACCTCTTCACATCTTCAACACACGCATTCCTGAACATGGCCATATCCACTGCCCCTGAAATCATATGATACCCACGCGGCCTCATATCTTCTAGCGTATCAAACGACGTTGCAAAACCACCCAAATACACCCCACCACCACCATCCTTACCCTTACCCTTCCCGGTAGTCTTCAACACACCCTTCACCGCTGTCCTCAACATCTCATTCACTTTCTTATTCCCAGGGTCCCACAAATACCCCATACTTGCGCTCAAATCCAACGGTCCCATCTGCACGCAGTCAACACCATCAACCGCCACAATCTCCTCAATCTTCTTAACCCCCTCTTCAGATTCCACCTGACACATGATCAACAACTCATATACAAGTAAAGCTCATGGTTACTTCTAGAATAAACAAACAAAAGTTAAAGTTAAAGAATCTCATATATGAAATTAGCATTTCATATGATTTTTCAACTGCATATATACATATAAAACGTCGACTATTAATCGTACCTTATATAAAACTGAAATGCTGTCATTTAAATAAAACGTTGATTATTAATCGTACTAAATAAAACGTCAATTATTAATCGTACTTTATATAAACTTAAGTGCTATCATATGATCGTAAATTTTCAATTGTACTTCATTTTAAGTAAATAAAACTTCAGTCAGAAATTAAAAAATTTAAAAACCTAATAGGAAGACATAACTAACAGTAAATTCTACATTTTTTCCTTGTCAACTTAACCAAATTAAAAAGATATTAAATTTAAGAAAAGGTAATTACTTATTGATGATTGTTTTGACATTATAATTTAATCTAAAGAGAAAAGTGAATATGTGCTATAACTATTATTGGGTTTTGCTAATGTGTGTTTACTGGGTACACCGTAATGTGTAATTAATGAACATACAATTTCATTTTAAATCAAAAAATAAATTTAATAAACATTAATTAAACTTTAAAGTTACCTTGATTAAACATAAGTTTGATATTAATTAACTTAAAACTTTCATATGTAAAGAGCTAAACATGTACCCAATGTACATGTATTAGCAAAATCCAATGATTAAATCTATTTTTTTTTTAATGTATTTGGCAACTTCTTAACTCTATTCTTGTTACCGAAAAAATATATTATTGTTAGCTTAAAGTGTACAATTCTTTGTATTTCATTTGTCAATCAAACTTTATATATTATGAATTCGGAAACCAGTCATGTTCAAATCCTATGTCATGTCGCATTTTAAAAACAATGAACAATTTTATAAAACATTATATAAACCGAGTCAAACAAACCAACCATTGGACCTAATTTTTAGACACTGAAATTGACCTTAAAACTAAAAACGGTAACAAACCATGTCATATTACATCATTTTGAAATGTTCAATATATAATATATGACACGTCTAGAATTAGTATTTCGTAACTAACAAACAATTGTTTTTATACCCGTTGCGACACGTGGGCATAACATCTTGTTTATAGTAACAAACTAACAATGTTTATAAAAATAGTTTTTAATGGTGTATTATATCGACTAAGTAAAAAAAATATAACGCAAGTCAATGCATTAACGATCGAACATTTTTCTTTATACCCACGGTTCTTCACTTAAAATTTGTGTTTCACATTTTCAAGTTAAGACAACATGCATGAGCTACCAATCTTTTTTTTTTTTTTTCTTTCTTTTTTTTATTGACTTTTTAAGTGTAATTTATTATCAAACCCATATCTTCATATCTTGTATTGCCAATACGTGTGACAAAAAAGATACTTAATTACATATATCTTCACTAAAACTTGCATATTTGTATATTTTTTTCAAAACATGCTTAAACACTATTGTACATTATGCAAAAAACTTGTGTTTCGAGGAAATATGCAAATATACAACTTTTAGTTGGTATATATGCAATTCCTTTTTTTTAATCGTTATTAAAAAAGACAGTTTATGCATAACTTTCTCAAAAATAATTTAATTTTTTATATATATAACAAATTTCTGAGATGATAAGAGCAGAAAGTGTGATAACTAAAAATTTTAGTTATTTGTGCCTCATTCGATGCCACATCAGCATTATCACTTTCAACACTTATACCTTAAAATAACCTTTCACTTGCTATACTTAGGTGAGACCCGGCCAAGACCTGACTATACTGGGGTAAAACCATGAGACTCGGCCATATCCGGCCAACACTTGACAATATTTGGTCAAGACTCGGCTACATCCGATGAGATCTGGCTATATCTGATCAAGACCCGACTATATTTGGCTAGGATCCGGCTATATCTGGTGAGAACCGGCTATATCCGGCCAAACTTTGCTATATCCGGCCAAGACCTGACTTTTGGCAAAGACCCGACTATATCCGGCCAAGAACCGGCTATATTTGGCCAAGACCCGACTATATCCGTCTAAGACCCGACTATATTTGGCCAATACTCAGCTATATCCGGTGAGACCCGACTATATCCGGCCAAGACCCGGTAATATTTGGCCAATACTCGGCTATATGAGGCTCGACTATATTCGGCCAAGATCCGCCAATATTTGGCCAAGACTCGACTGTATTTGGCTAAGAACATACTATATTCGGTGAAACCCGGCTATATCTGACCAAGTCCCGGCAATATTTTGCCAAGACTCGGCTATGTTTGGCCAAGACCCGTCTATATTTGGCCAAAACCCAGTTATATTCATCCAAGCCGAGCTATATCCACTAAGACACGGCTATATCCGGCCAAGGCCCAGCTATATTTGGCCATGATCCTGTTATATTCGACCAAGACCCGACTATATTTGGCAAAGACCCGGCGACATTTGGCCAAAACCTGGATATAATCGGTGAAACCCTGCTATATCCGATCAAGACCCAGCTATATTTGGCCAAGACCCGGTTATATCCGGTCAAGACCCGGCTATATTTGGTAAAAAACCGGTATTAGTCGGCCAAGAACCAACTATATTTGGCTAAGACCTGGCTATATCCGGCCAAGACCTGTCTTTATTTGGCCAAAACCCGGCTATATCCCGTGATAATCGATTATATCCGGCCAAGACCCGGCTTAATTTGGCCAAGACCCAGCTATATCCGGTGAGACCCGGCAATATCCGGCCATGACCCGGCTATTTTTGTCCAATACCCGGCTATTCTGGTCAAGACCCGGTTATATTTGACCAAGACCCAGCTACATTTGGCTAAGAACTGGCTATATTTGGCCAAAAGTTGCTGGGGAAACTCAAGTAACATATTTACATTGAAGCTATGCCAGAACTTGATGAAATGTATTATTAGAGTTATGACACTCAAATACCATCTGATGTTGATTATACTGTAGCTATGCCAAAACCCGATGAAATGAATTATCAAGGTTACGAAACTACGGTCATGGAAGATCACAATCATCAGTGTCTCGTGAATCAGCTTCATTTATTGTTAGAAGATGCACCAGCGTATGGGCAGTACGGAATTATATAAAGAGATGCAACCAGAACTACAATCTGACTTTAATGTCAGAATTCCCATATATAAAATTGTTGCAAGTATAGTTGCATCATATCATAGAAGCTAGTTAAATAAAGGGTGACTTGAGCACTAGGCCGTGATCCGTAGTGGAATCTACCCGCTGATAGAGAATCTTAATTTTGAGGCTAGGAGAAAGTGTGGGAGAATAGGTAGTCAATTTTGAAGTTTGGTTTGTAAAATATTTTTATTTTTGCAGTGTTTATTGAATATTCTCTCTCTCTCTCTCTCTCCTATTATTTCTTTCTTTCTTTTCCTCCACAGCTCAAAATCCTTCCATAGCTCACTATTCATTAAACTTTGTTACAATTAAATACCACCATCACATCCGGCACCTCACCCCGATCTCTGAGGTACTTTTGATTGGTCGACGGAACAATGACGCGCCGCCACGCGCCAATACCAAGCTGCCGGAATCTATATTTTTCCGGCGATTTAAAGAAATTGAGCCCGGAACCTTTTGTATTCCGTGTTTTTAGTACGATTCCTGCCAGACCGGAGCTACTCTCCGGCGAAGCTTTTCCGGCATAATTTTCCGGAGAAGTTTCCAGCTTATTTCACTTTGTTTTTCTGCTTGTTTGCCTCTTTTTGCAGGTTGTTGGGGTCCGTGAGACTTACCTTACACAGCCGACTACCGCCAACTACCGCCTTCTGCCGCCGCCACTGCTGCCCGGATTTTACCGGCAGCAGCGGAGTGTAAAGAGGGTGTGTTTTTTTTTTTTGGGTACCACCTCCGGCGAGTGGACCGCTGTTTGAAGTCACTGCCATCTGCCGCCACCTGCCGCCGTCACTGCTGTCCGGAATTTGGGTTCCCGGCAGCAGCAGAGTATATCTTTATTACCTTTTTCCCTTTTATTCTCTTGCTTTGGTCACGTTTGTGTTTGTTTGGCTTTAGTGCACCTCTTTTGTTGTTCCTTCGGTTTTGTGGTTGCTTGGCGTGCTTCTTTTCCTCTGCTTCCTTTTTGTTGTTGCTTGTTGTAGCGTGTTGGGGTTAGGATAGACGCCTTGGTAGGTGATGGTAACCTGAGGTCATGTCTTCTTGGTGAGGAGGGTTAGGCGGGGTAGGTAGGTAGATGGGGTAGGCGGGGGGAGTAGATGGGAATAGGGTAGGTAGGAGTCTTTCTAGGGTAGGGCCTTCTCGTAGGATTAGGGTGGGTAGTTGGAATGTGGGGACGTTGACCGGGAAGTTCTTTGAGCTGGAGGATGCGTTGAGAAGACATAAGGTAGACATAGCGTGCTTCCAAGAGACCAAATGGAAGGGTTCCAACACGAGGGAGGGAAACGGATACAAACTTTGGTATTCTGGCTCAGATCGCCGAAAGCGGAGTTGGAGTTATCTTGAAGGCGGGGCTCAAGGATAATGTGGTGCAGGTAATCCGGAGGAGCGATAGGATCATGGCGATCACATTGGTTATTGATGGAAAGATCGTAACGTCGGCGCATACGCACTACAAAGTGGGTGAGTGAAGCAGAGAAGAAGAGTTTCGGACTCCCTCGACGAAAGCTAGTGAGGAGTGCCGCCGGACCAATGTTTGTTTATAGGAGGGACTTGAGCGGCCATATAGGAGCAGATCGGATGGATATCGCCAGGGTTCACGGAGGTTTTGGCTTTGGAGTTAGGAATGACGAAGGCCGATCGATTTTAGAGTTATTCTGGCTACAATGACTTGGTAGTAGCAAACTCCTTTTCGAGAAAAGGATCTCCACTTGATCACCTTCCGTGAAAGTGGGGTAACAACACCAGATTGACTATCTGTTGGTGCGAAAAAGGGATTTTAGAGCATGTAGGGGAAGGGTCTTCAGTGAGGCATGCTCATCCCAACACAAATTGCTAGATCGGGACGTTTTTAGAAGCAACTTCAAAGGAGAGCATCGGCTGGGATTTCGAGGATTCTTTGGAAGAACCTAAACGGTCAAGCGCGTAGTCGTTAGAGTGAAGGTCACGAGGGACTTGCTTCTCGGTTGGAGGACATGGCCGCATCGTGACGCTTGACCGATGTGGAACACACTTGTTTAAAGATCATCAAAACGCGGCAAAGGACTCACTTGGTGTGACGCGGGCTGCGAGGTCCCTAAAACACGAAAGAGAATCTTGGTGGTTTAGTGAGGAGGTGCAAGCCAAAGAAGAAATAAACAATCTAGTTTGAGAGAACTTCTTTTGTAGAGGACAACCAAGTGACATTACCGCCCAGATTACGAGGTATAAAAGCTAAAGAGAGGCAAAGAAGCGGTAGCTCAAGCTAAAGACAAGCGCACGTAAGATTTGTACAAGAAGTTGGATTCCAAAGAGGGGCTCAAGATATATTCAGATTGCAAAGCCCGGAGGAAGGAGGATTTAGGAAGCGTTAAATATATCAAGGACGAACGGCGGACCATAGTGAATGAAGAGGTTATTAAGAGAAGATGGGAGAGTATTTTTCTCGCTCTTTTCAATGTAGGGAATTGTTAGAAGTGAGAAGAAGATAACCCTAGCCCGGCGACGAGTGCTTCTACTCGAGGATTAGACAACTGAAGTGAAGTTTGCAATACGAGAAGATGGGAAGAAACAAAGCGTTAGGGCGGACCAAATCCCCATTGAAGCATGGAGGTGCGGGAGATGAGGGACTAGGCTGGTCGACTTGCCTTTCAACAAGATCTTCTCCGTGCTAAGATGCCGCACGAATGGAGACTCGGTGAAGTCATCCCCATCTACAAGAACAAGGGATATGTGCAAGTGTGTAGCAATTATAGGGGCATTAAGCTCCTTAGCCACACCATGAAGCTTTGGGAGAGAGTTATTGAGAGAAGGTTGAGAAGGGAGACAAGGGTGTCTGAGAACCAATTTGGTTTTATGCCAGGAAGGTCATCGACCGAGGCTATCCACCTCCTCGAAGTCTCATGGAGAAAGCCGAGAAAGACAAAGGGACCTGCATATGGCGTTCCTTGACCTTGAAAAGGCATATGATAGTGTCCCACGTGAGCTGATCTGGAGATCTCTTATTGATAAGGGAACACCAAGGAGATATGTGAGAGTCATTAAGGATATGTACGAAGGGGCTAAGACCCGTAAAAGGTCGACATTAGGGATCTCGAGTTCTTTCCTGTGGAAGTTGGGCTCACCGAGGATCTGCCATTAGTCCTTACCTATTCGCTGTGATCTTGGATGAGTTATCTAAAGGGATTCAAGAGGGTATCCCGTGGAGCATGATCTTCGCGGATGACATTGTTCGTGGCGACTCGGCGGAAGAGTTAAACATCGACCGAGCAATGGAGGAAACGGAAGATAGGGGTCTTCGTCGCTGAGAGAAAGATCAATATCGAGATGTGAGTTTGGGAGGATCGAATCGAGCACCGGGAAGATTTGGATATCCGCATCGGTGACCGATTCTACCACCTAAAGAGTCTTTTAGATATCACGGGATCGATGATCCACAGATCGTGGAGGATAGACGAGGGACGTGACCCATCGGATTCGGTTGGATGGGCAAGATGGAGGGCGGCGTCAGGAGTCCTTTGTGATAGGAACGTCCCTTGTAAGTTAAAGGGAAAATTTTACAATGTGGCGATTAGACCGGCGATCTTGTATGGGTCCGGTGTTGGCCCATCTCCAAGGCGCATGCTAACAGAGTAGAGGTGGCGGAATTGAGAATGTTAAGATGGACTTGTGGGAAAACCTTGCTTGACATGATCCCGAACGGTGTTTTCAGAGCAAAACTAGAGATCGGGAATATTATCGGAAGATAGAGAGGAAGGCTAAGGTGGTTCGGCCATGTCGGGAGGAGGCCACAATCAGCGCTGTAAGAAGAGTAGCGCTAGTAGTTGATGGTGTGAAGAGGGGTAGACCCAATCTCGAGGTGGAGGATGATAGACTTAAGCTCGACATGAAGGGCTGCTCTTGTCCGAGGACATGACCTCGATAGGAATTTGTGGAGAGATAGAATTAGGATTTGGGTAGTTCGGATAGGTGTTAGGTTTTTTTTTTTTTTTGCCTGCCTTAGTTTAGGCCCTTGCGTGTTTGCTTTTGCCCTTTGTTGCCCCCCAGGTTTTTTGCCTTCGCTTTAGGTATCGTCTTCCTTTGTTTTTTCCCTTAGGTTTACGCTTTTCTTTTCTTTTTGGTTTACCCTTAGGATGCCTTTTGTTCTTAGGGTTGGTTTTTGTTTCACGGTTTCTTTGTGCTTTTATTTTGAGTTTGCGTGTTTGGTCCGCCTTTTCCTGCTTTTGTTTCTTTGCCTTTATGCCTTTTTTGCTTTCTCTCTCTTCTTTATCACCCGCACTGCACTAGCCGAGGTCTCATTGGGCATTCCCGGGTTTATCCCGCAGGGTAGGGGTGAATCTTAATCTACATTCTACCTCCCCATACCGCCTCTACCGGGATTGGGTATGTTGTTGTTGTTGTTGTTTGTAAAATATTTTTGCAAGCATAGGCCTTGGTGTCTGATTGCTCTTTGGAATAAGTTATATTGAACACTTTCAAGATGCTTATTCAAAACATCTTATCAACCAGTTTCGATAAACATTGCAAAACACCCATAAAACTACTTATTTGTTGCATTAAGGAGTAAAATAGAACAAGACAGATAAGCAGTTTTAGATGGCCTATAAAATTGCTTATTTATACTGTTTATATGCTCCCTGCGTTTTAAAATCTATATAAAAAGTTTAATTAAGAAAAACCTCCTTATTCTCAAGTAACTTAAAGTTTGAAGGCAAATCCCAAACAAAAGAAAACATGTTTGCTCTTGATGAGCGTTGACAAAATATTACTTATGCACTTGTTTGATCTTGATAAAGATCTCCAAACTAGTAACAATACTTCATGCAATGGCAAGAACTTCATGCAGTTAACCAAAACCATGTGGAGTCAAAAGGCAAACGTATCATGAACTATTAGCTCAAAGTTTACAAAATTTAAATAAGTCAACAATCCTGAACCACATAATTTTTTATTAAATACTTCATACTTCTTCACCATTTCATATTTCTTAAGCAGTCATACCACTCATAAACATTTGGATCTGCTACAGCTTGCAGACATTTCACGCGAATTCCTAATTTAGGCACGGCAACAAAGATATTATAACCCCGCATTTTCAATTCCTGCAATACCCTCGCTAAGTCTTCAACAACAACAACAACAACATACCCAATCCCGCCGAGGCAGGGTATGGGGGAGGTAGAATGTAGACAGTGCCTACCCCTACCCCAGGGATAAACCCGGGGGTAAGGAGACTGCTTCCAATGAGACCTCCCTCGCTAAGTCTTCATTATCTGTTAATACCAAAATATTGGCAGGCGCAGGATATTCTCGAGTAAACTTGATGATATCAACCAACATTTTGCTTGTAATTGAATGTTCCTTGTTTAACTCAGTGAAGATGTAACTAATATCATCCGGGAGATATGGAGCTATGTTGTCATCACAGTAGGCATGAAACATACCCATTGATCCTGAAGCTGTAGTGGGACAAGATGAGAGTATCTCATCAATACAAATTGATGCCTTTTGGTACACTGCCTCCCATTCTTCTAGTCGATCGTACCTTACTGCAGGAGCAGGACACGCATGAACGTCCCAAAGCACAGCATTGAACAAGCCCCCAATAACACGTCCAGTTGCATTAGGATCTTTGGCGAAAGGGTTCCTTATCAGTTTCCTATCATCAGCAGATAATCTTTCCCATGAAATTGAATAGTTAACAACTTCAAACAATTTTGGGGCGGTCACAGTCTCTGGGTAAGCTAGGATGACCCTATTACCAAATTCCCGTAATGCCTGTAGAGATTGGTAGAAATCACCGTCACCGGTGATTGCCATTATGTAGCGAGCTCGTTTTGCTTGCAACATCATCTCTGTCATCATCACGTAATCAGATTGACTTTCCTTCTTACCTGCGACATCTATAAATGAAACTGCGCTATCTATGAAATCCAATCCTTGTCTCTCACTTAATTTCATGGCCTTTCCATAAGCTTTAAAACTGCTGATATGTAGGCCAGGTAAGAGTTGAGCAATATGAGCTTTGAATAACCTAACAGCATAAAAGACATTTGCCACAGCAGTATTATCCCAATCCCAGTGAACATGGAGTTCTGGAAGCGGTTCCTGCCAAAAATTAACAATTTATCAAACGATACATTTATATTAAACAATCAAACAAACAATTACACACCATAAAACATTTAACCGTATGATGTCTCGTTAACCCTATGGGTGTCTCGTTAACCGCACTAAGTAAACAACACTCACCCTTGTGGCGTGTTCGTTAACCCACACGCAAGCAACATAACCCCATCGAAACACACCTTATACGGGTTTGCGACCCATTGAACTCAAGCCAAACACAGAGTCTGTTAAACTAACGCACCACACTCAAATTCACTTGAACACTAATTTTATTTTTACCAAAACAATTCAGACACATGAACACACAGACTCACACTTCACATTTTGCGATAAGCAAGTCTCGCACCCTCTTAATTTAAGTCAACCGAGACCATCAAGGCAAACCAAGACACTCTCGTCTTCTTGGTGTCTTGAGCCGAGAGTTTCAACAAGAACCAACTTGTTCACATTTCATTGTCAACAACAATCAAACACATTTTACCTTTGTTAAACCATTTTACAACCAATACTACTTTTAGATTACTCAATTTTTCAAAACTAGAGCTCAAACCAAACCACTTAGACTCATATACGTATAACCACTTGTCTTGCAAGCAAAATATATCAAACCCGTGACCCTATATGGGTCACGACTCATACCCAAGACGGTACAAAATAACATCAACAACCTCAAATAATATTCACAACAAAATCCCACATATGAACCGTGGCTGACCGGGTCTAACCCGACCCGACCCATGACTGAAACAAACACCCCTTTTCAACAGTTTTGTACCACACAGAAATAATTTCAAACTCGCTTTTGGTTAAGTTTTAGTCCCACCCCATCTCTCACTCTCTCCCACCAATTGATTCTAAGCTAACTTTCATTGTTTCCTATGGGCTTTCCACAACCTATTATGCACCTTTGAGCACTATGCTCATGTTTAAGTATTTCAGATGTTAGTTATTAATTCAGGTTGCCCAGCCTAACACGTCTCTCTAACCCAATCTACCCTATCCTCACGCCTCAATTATAACGAAATCAAAAACCCACTCAAAACAGATCTGCTACTCCAAACAAAACAATAAAACAGTAAATTAACCACAAATACCGTACCAAACAAGCACACAAATCCAAACAGTGGTATTTTAAAACCACATCAAATTCAAACAACTAATATTCATCCCTATCAGACTTTAATGCAATAATATCCCTATCCTATCCAAACACATTATAACATTAAGATTCAAATACCTTTTCCTGGTGTTGGTCATCTTCATCTTCCTGGTAGTCATCTTCCTGGTGTTGGTCATCCATTGCAATGATAATACCCTAGGGTTTGTTTATTTCTCAGTAATCTATATATTGTCTTGTAAGTGGGCTTGTTTGTCTAGCAAAAAAATTGGGCTGGTAGGTAATGTAGCCCAGTTTGCCAAATTTGTGAATCATAACTGGCCCTTGTTGGGTTTTTTTAAGTTTAATGTTATAAATTCTGATTTTATGGAGAACAAAAACATACAACATCTTTTTTTAAACATATATATTAATATAACATGTTGCAACATATGACTATTAGGCTGAACACAATGGCAACGTGAGACGACCAAGTTATTTTTTTATATTTTTTTAAACAACAAATTTAAACTTCATTAATAATAAAATTGAAACATTACAATACTTGAAATAATAATAATAAAAACTTTACAAAGACAGTTAAAAGCGTAAACCAATAATCTAAGTTATACATTATCTTTATTCCTACCTTCATTTGCATAAGTTCACGTTGTTGTCGTGGGGCAATGTTGACTCGCATAATGTTGAGTCAGATTGTTTTAACTTGGGTATTGTTGACTCGGAAGGTCTTGGATTACTCATCAAATCACCCATATCAAGATTAACACCCTCAAGCGGGGAAAACGCTTGATTCGGTTAGGAAGACGTCGAGAAGTCCATGTTAGGATGATACGACAACCCACTTGGTGATTTATGAAATTCGGTATTAGGACAATACGGTGGGACACATGGACGATTAAGGTAAAACAGGTTTAGATTTTGTGGTAGTCGTGTTTGATATTCAAAACCGGGTGAACGAAAGCGAGTACGTTGTGGTGCTGTTACACCGGTTAATTGAAAATTCGGAAACGGCGAGAAATTCAAATTAGGGACATTTTGTGATGGTCTGGATCGTGGGGTTTTTGATTTGAGAGTTTTTTTGCTTCACATGATGAATTTTGATGAAAAGTTGTTTAAATTGTGTTTGAAATTGAGTGTTTAGAAGTTTGTTTGAGGTTGGTATTTATAATGTTGTAAAAGTGGTAAAGTTTTTTTAAAATTTTTTTTTTTTAATTTCAAACGGTTGAATTTTTTTTTTTTTTTTTTTGTGTTTAGTTCGGTCTCTCACCCGACCGAGGTTTCCCTTTTTTCTCCCGCCGAACGATCTCGACCCAACCTCCACATTGGTCCGACCGATCGGTCAACCGAAGATAAAAGATAGCCATTGCGTTCGGCCTTAAGTCATATGATCAACATGTATTGTAATCATAAATTTAATAGGAACAATTCATCTTATATTAAAACATATAAACTACTGTACTAGCCATGTTTAGCTTTTTGTCAAGTCAAAATATATATATGAATGTTAATACATACTTATTAAGGGTGCAAACAAGTCAAGCGTTTATCAAGCAACTCGAACTCGAGCTTGAACTTGACTCGATCGAGTCGAGCTTTTATCAAGCTCAAGCCCGATCCTAAGCCTGATAAACAAGCTCGAAACACTTAATGAGCCAAGCTTAAGCTTTTAATAGCTCGAGCTCAAACTTTTAACAAGCTTTTTCAAGCTTTCAAGAACATATATATTTCAAGTATACCTATATATATAAACAACTTATAACTAACGTGAATATTGGTATAACAATTAAATATTCGTCGAAGGACCATTTAAACCCCAATTCTACCAAAAGTTTTGTATCTTAAGTTCTTTCCTCTCAAGTTCATCACATATTTTATTGAATTTATTAATGAGTTTGAATATCAAATTGGATGTTTATATACGAAATCTCGAGCCGAGCTAGAGCCTTTCACGAGCCGACCTCAAGTCTGGATAATTAAAGCTCGTCAAGCTATCAAGCCTACCTTATAAATTTAAGCCAAGCTCAAGCCCTGTCAAGCTCAAGCTCGGCTTGACTCGGTTACACCCCTACCAGTTATAGCAAAACAATATTATTACTATTCATCTTAAACAATAGGTTTTTAATATACTATTCAAATTTTAAGCAATCCCTATAAATATGCAAAATAAACCAAACATTCCATGTATATCTAATCCTAGTACAAAATAACAATTATGTTTGAGAAGTGCTCTAAATAAAAAGCTTAAACATAGAAATGTCACAACAACAAAAATTGCATTATTAAGTTAGTACAAAATAACAATTACGTTTGAGAAGTGCTCTACATAAAAACTAAAACATATAAATGTCACAAAGAAAAAAAAGAAAGAAAACATAAGAATTAACAAATCAGTCATGTTTGCAGACAACAATTAACATCAAATAAACAAATCAAATCCTATGAACAGTCATGGTTCATATTTGATGTTGAAAACAAAATATAAGACCAAATAAAAAGTTCTAGACACATAAATTTTTTTTAAGAAAAAAAAAACATACCTATTAGACGGTTCATCTTGAATAATGTTGCAAACCCTCCACGATACCAAATCAACAACTTGCACATCTTGTTGCAACCAATGCTAAAAAGACCAGATTAACAAATCCAACCTCCTGAACGAATAATAATAAGAGATATAAACACATATAAGAGAGATTGGTTTCATGATAAAACCAGATAGATTAACAAATCCAACATCATGACCAGGTATAAACACATATACGACAATTGTTTCAAAACCCCCAAATATCTATTTATCCACGACCTAACAACAAAGGGGCACACACTTTTCTTATATTTTTTATTAATAGACAGGCCTGTTGATTTGATATAAACCTTACGCTTATTTGGCCTTGCTACAAACAGAAGGAATTTGAAACCTTGCTACAAACATCACATATAAACTTCTCGACTGACTAGTTTTACAAAAATGGTTTCTAACACTTTGAAATCTATCATCGACATATTGTAATCTTAGAAAACATCACATATAAACTGTCAGCACTTGCTAGAACTTCATATCTGTCACAGCATCTTTAACAATCGTTCTTACGATCATAATTGGTTCTAATCATTTACAGTATCTTCTCTAATTCTCAAAGAAGTTTGTAAAAAATAAATATCTAAGATTATTTTTTATGCAACCCCTATCTTAACAAGACTAGCCTTCAAGCTTTCCATGGACTCCAAACTTGACCTGGGCCTTTCTAAACAGAACCCGAAGTGCACAAGACTAGTCTTCAAGCTTTCCATGAATAGTGACCGTTCTCAGTAGTCTCATGTAGGGGTGAGCATCAGGCCTAATCCCCACCCGTCCCAACTCATCCCGAAACCGACATCGGGGAAAAACCCAAACCGTTCGGTTCGGTTTCGGTTGAGTCGGGTTCGGTCGATTGAGTCGGGATGTTGGTTTGTTTTTTCGATTTTTGTCCCGTCCCGAGTCCCGACATCATGGAAAACCCATCCCGAGTCCCGACCCGAGTAGAGGTCGGATTGTGTCGGTCGGGGTTGGTTTCGGTCGGTTTGTGTCGGTTTTCGGTCGTCGGTCGGTTTTGCTCACCCCTAGTCTCATGTTTGTTCCATTGCAATTTATCAATAGTTAGTTATCCTCCTAATTGTTTGACAGTTCTAGAAGTTTAGCAATACGGTCAAACCAAATTACTTAACCTTAGTTTATTTTCTGATTTCACCCTATTCAGACTACTTCAAATGAATCTGTTAGGCGTATGTATGGGGTCCATTTCGGTCCACAACTCAGTGGTCGACCAGATAACATTAACCCAGCCTCTAGGTAACATTCTAATAATGGAATAATCTATAATACACTTGAAACAGTAATCGTAATCAAACAAAGTCTCATATAAGTGTCGATTAAGATGTCTGGAGTGTTCAAAAATGAATAACTCAATAAGCTCCAACTCTACCAAGCAAATAGCTACAATTTTGGACAACACACACCTCATTATATTTGGAGAAAAAGATATCCAAACAGAAAACATATAGGGATCAGATTCAATGGTGCACCAAGACATGACGGCAAATCAACGCTAACTGCAACAAAAATGTAAAATTGTCCATCAACTTGTATTTATATAAATGAATCTGTACATATACGTTCCAAGTTATGCATAACTCACAGGATAATGATAACCGACTAATATCCGCCTTAAAAATTACAATCATGTTCCATCAACAATTGCAAACAATTATAAGATCAACGTAAAAGGTACATCGTTCAAGTAAGTAAAACAGTAAATGCTTAGGATCATTTATTTTAAGATGTTGAAAACGACCCTAACAACAAATCAACAAATAACTGTATGGTTCATATATGACGTTGAAAACAAATCATAAGACCAAATAAAAAGTTCCGGCCACATAATTTTTTTTGAATAATATTGCAAACCCTCCATAACACCAAAACAACAACTTGCACATCTTGTTGCAACCAATGCTAAAAAGACATATAGGAGAGATTGGTTTCATGATAAAACCAGATAGATTAACAAATCCAACATCATGACCACGTGTAAACACACATATATGACAATTGTTTCAAAAACCCCAAATATCTATTTATTCATGACCTAAGGCTGGATGGCATGGTATGCACACACTCACCTTACACATCAGCCTTCTCTCCTCTTTCCACTTTCACTTTTACTAAAAGTATTATTTCCACTCACTTAATTTTTTTACCTTTTATGTTTTTTCTATTTTTAATACTTACAAATTCAACAAATATTTAGACTACTTCCACTCACCTTAACTTTTTTTTACTTAAATGTTTTTTCTATTTTTTAATACTTACAAATTCAATAAATATTTAAAATACACGAATCACATAAAAATCATGGTAAACATAATCATAGCTACAATTATTTATTAATAAATATCTCCAAAAAGTTTAAAAAATAGTAAGAGGCTGCTAAAGTAAATATTTTAACTATAAGGGTTCAAACAACACTCTAAATAAGAATAAATGACGAGAGTAGTACATTATAAATAAGAATAAGGCTTTTGATATGTGAGTCATCTTCTACCAAATACATAAAACCACAAAAAACGTATGACAAGATATACATATTTCCTTCTCTATTTTGTTACACTTTTTATCTTTCAATTTCCTCTCTTTTTGTTACCTTTTTACTTTCAAATCACAAAAATCAAAAACACCTTAATATGCATATATATAGATAACTCGCGCGTGATATCTATTTATGGGCATGGGCAAATGAGAGGCTGATGCCTTGCCTAACAAACAAAGGGGCACACTTTTCTTATATTTTCTATCTACAGGGTCAGGTTGTTGATTTGAAATAAATAATAAAATAAATAAATCATGTCTAATATGATTAGTTGTACCTGATACCAAACATTATTACTTTCAACATTTAGTGATGTACCTTGCACCTATCAATTACTGTATTTATTTACTTGTTACAACTTCCTATATTTTGTTTGACTTTCCATATTCCATTTTCTATTTTAAAAAATAGATTATACAAGCTACTATAAACAAAATCAACAAATCAAAAATTCTAAAAAAAAAAAGAATTCTTTAAAACCAAATAAACAAAACATGTGTAAATGGTTAAATATGATGTTGCTAGCAACTATAATAAGACCGAATCAACAAATCAAATCTCTTAAGTCATGAAAACAACCATAACAATTAATAAATCAGGAATGTTTGAAAACAAACAATAACACCAAATCAACAAATAAAATCTTATGAACACAAAAACATTTAAAGACATACAAAACCCTAATAAAAAATTAAGCAATATAGACCCTAACAACAAATCAACAAAGAAGCGGTATGGTTCATATATGATATTGAAAACAATCAAACGGCCAAATAACAGATCCAGCCACATAATTTTTTTTAAGGAAAAAAAAATACCTATTAAGATGGTTCATCTTGAATAATATTGCAAACCCTCCACAACACCAAATCAACAACTCGCACATCTTGTTGCAACCAATGATAAACTGAACAAATAATAAAAAGAGATATATAAACGGATTTCACGATGCAAGCCACAAGAACAACAATAACAATAACATCAAATAAACAAATCAAATCATATGAACACAAAAACATTTACAGACATACAAACCCTAACAAATCAACAGATAAGTGTATGGTTCATATATGATGCTAAAAACAATCATAAGACCAAATAAACAAATCCAGCCACATAAATTCTTATTTACAAAAAAAAAAAAAAACACACCTACTTGATGGTTCATCTTGTATGTGTTGGCAAACCATCGATCCACAACTAACACCATCAAGTCAATTGTTTCCAACCCCCAAAATTTTTATTTATTCCTGACCCTAACAACAAAAGAGGCGCACACTTTTCTTATATTTTCTAGAGTGAATTACATATGAAAATTAAATTGCAGAAAATGTCCCTGTGCTTTTTCGGTCGTTCGTCCCATTGCGTTTCGTCCCTGTGGTTTACAAATCTTACGGACGGTTTTTGTCCCTCGTCCACATCATGTTGCGTTAAAACCACCGTTATCAACAGATCCAACCTCATGAACAAATAATAATTTTTATCGACCGTTTTCTTACAATATCAAAGTTTTTGTCCGTTTTTTCACAAACACATTTTTTAAAGCGGACAATGAAAAAATTTTCGAAAAATATTTTCAAATATTTTTTAAAATCTTAAAAATTTCCGAAAAATATTGAAAAAAACGGATATATTTAAAAAAATATATATATTTTGAAAAATATTTTTTTATTCAAGTTTAAGAAAACCTTGATAAACATATCCAACATCATGACCAGTTACAAACACATATAAGACAATTGTTTCCAACCCCCAAAATTTTTATTTGTGAAACCTAAGCACATTTTCTGCAATTTTCAACAAACCACAAGGACCAATTATGTAATTCACTCTATTTTCTATTTATAGGGCCTATAAGAGAGTTTCGAGGTGAGGCAGGCCTATACCTGTTGACTAGCCTTATGTGTTATATTTTCTTTTGAAAAGTATTTAATTTATATGATTTATTTTCCTTTGGCCTATAAGAACATAAAGAGTTAAGCAAAGAAAATTCGAGTGGGGAGTGAGGCCTTATACCTAAAACCAAGCATGACTAGAATCAAACCCAAGGCTTTATAGACCACATGAATCTTATGTTGCAAATGAAGTCTGTGAGAGGCTTTATTGAGGGAAAATAAAATACAAGAAAAGAAAAGACGTGGGTCACGGCCGGTCGAAACCATTGCCAGAGAAAAGGATTGGATTTAGGTGGATGAGTATTTGGAGAAAGGATTGGAGTTTTTTATAGTTATTCATTTATTTTCCTTTGTTAGTAAACTGTAATACGTATAAGTTTAAAAAACATTGAAAATAGCAGTTAAGAAAACCCATAAATGCCGTCTTCAGCCCGTAATGTGCGATCATCGAGTCCATCACTGTCCTCTATGCTCATATACAATTTGATCCATAATGTTATTCACAAGACTCTTTAATTATTCTCTAGACCAATTTATAACTCTTATACAATCAATTCTCTTGAAGTTAGGTGCATGTATATAATTGTTTCTCTTTGCCTTCTCGATAAAAAAGCAACATGTTGGCTACTTAATTCGCTCACTGTAAGAAAATAACATTGATGACGTATAGTCCGCATTCGGGTTACGAACCCGACCAATGACTACTACTAACAAGCCCAACATGATTGGGCTAACCCGATAACGGTTTGGGCTCGCGAAGGCCCAAACCCAAAGTTATTATATGGCTAACAATATCGGATATCTCCTATCTTGGGAGATAAGCATCCGATAACCGACTTAGAAGGATACCGAAGCTTGAGGAATACTGAAACCAACAAGGATTCCGTGTGTATATAAATGGTATCTCACCCTCATTAAAGGTGACGATCTAAAACCCTAACTCTCCATTAACCCTAAAACCGACATTACTTACTCACGCCGGAGGATAATCGTGAGAGACAATCCCACGATAAGCCTAACGGTGTTTTCTGTTTACTTAGTGCGCAGGTCTCAAGCATCAAGATTCAATTGATACGAGAACCGGAGTCCAAACAAGGAACGCCCAACTTTTGTATCAACAAGTGGCGCCATCCGTGGGACCAATCACTAAGAACTAGAATGACGAAGCAAGGAAACCAAAACCAGCGATCGCATGGTGACATACATGGAAAAAGCAGCAAAGTGGATCGGTTTCTAAACAGGGTCTCTCGGGACAACCAAAGCTACTAGAAACCAAGGATCGTGCCCGATTTGGTCTTCCCAACGGAACCACCGGGGACAACCCAAGCCACCCCAACAACCATCAGCACGAGAAGGTCCACTGCGACTCCTTTTACTACTCCACTCCAATCGGTGCTAGAGACGAACCTCACAAAAGCACCGACGCCTTGACGTAAAACAAGGGTTTAGTAGAAAGCAGACACCCCGCTCTGAAGGGTTTGCCGGAACTAGCGCCAAGTGATTTCGTGTCTCAAAACTACGAAACCTTGGCTACTCTCACGCAAAGAGGAAGCTAAAAGAGTTCTAGTCGGAGTTTGCATGCCCGACTCGATTTCGCCCGAATATGAGATATCTCCACCGCCATCGAAGAGCGCCGGAAGGGATAACCGACAACCCCGTATTTACCGTGATTGGGAGGAGAGTTGAGAATGATGAAGCATGGACATGCGGCACTGGGGAACACGAGGAAGATCGACGGCGTACCAATGTCCACGCTAGGCTTGGTAGCCGCAGGTCCATGACATGGGACGACGGTACTCTCCAAGTGAAAGCCCTTCAAGTGGGAACTCTAAGGACAGTCGGCGCAAGCGCCGAAAGAGGAAAAACTCGTCCTCTGGTAACTCCTCGGAAAACGAGGATAGCGAAACCGGGCACTAGAAGTCCAGGAGGAAATATCGCGACCAGGAGGAGAAAGACATATCCCTTCCATGGCGCCGCCAAAAAGTAGATGCGTTCACTCGCACAGCGATTTCTCATAAAATAAAGGAGGCGCATGCCCGCCAATGTGAAAACCTATGATGGAACAGGTGATCCGGACGATCGCCTAAAAATTTTGAATCACCGCTACCATCGCCAGCCACAACCTCGTGTGGTGCCACATGTTCAATTCCACACTAGTGGGAAACGGCGCGTTCGCCGGTTGATAAGCTTCCACGCTGAAGCATTGATGGCTTTGAAGAGTTGCGTAAGGCGTTCGCCACCAACTTCACTCAAAGGAAAAGCGCGCTAAAACCCCTGGTCGAACTCGCCGGGGTGAAACAAATAATGCCGGGGAATCTACAAGCGCTTATGTGGAGCGCTTCAAAGATGAGTGCATACATGTTAAGGCATGCCCCAAAGTATCGAAGATCTCGGGGTTCATGAACGGGATCAATAACCCGAACTCATCAAAAGGTCTGAATGACGTAATCCCCAAACATTTGATGAACTTATGAAGCACAAGGTCCTTTATCCAGGAGAAGCGCCGCGTGAGATAGCAAGAAAGGTTACTCAAACTATAGGTCACAGAACAACCTCGGAGACAATCCATTGACGAGTAGCAACCACAACAAGAACTATCGGCCAAGGGAGTGGAGCCGGGATAACGACAAGTATACCCCGCCACAAAGATCCCAAAGGAGATATTCGCAAGCGGAGCGGCGCCGAATTTCCCAAGACCCCACCAATACGCGCACTCCGTAAGAACGGCGTGGGGAATGGATATTACGACTACCATGGACAAAGGGCCACACCACCAATGAATGTGTCCAACTGCGCCAACTCATTGATAAACTAGTGAAAGAAGGCGATTGGACCATTTGGTTAAAAACATCAAGGAGGGGAAGGATAAGCAAAAGACAGGGAATAAGAAAGAAGTACCTAAGGACAAAGCCGATACCATATACATGATACAATCATGGCAAATGATGACTAGACGAAGATCGGCCAAAAGTTTAACCGGGCAACGAAATATCTTTCCCCACCTTGGTCGCGACAACGCAAGAAGTGGAACCGCACCATTGAGATCAACGCATGGGGGTCACGATATCCACCGCATGTATGTTGATGGAGGAGCGTCCGCGGATATTATGTACGAACATTGTTTCAAGCGATCGCGAACCGAGATACGCAGCCAACTAAGCCCGCCACGCGGAATTGATCGGTTTTACAGCGAAAAATATGGCCCATGGGGCAAATACGCGCTAGTCAATGTAGGAAATAAGGAGCATCTCGGCGGACTTGGATGACCTTTATGGTAATCAAATCCCCTTCACCATACAATGGTATTATTGGAAGACCAGGGATATCCGCTATATGCGCCGGTACCATCTACAGCACATGTGATGCTTAAGTTCCGGTGGATGGGGCATTGTCACTCTCTACAATACCACCACACCACCCAGAGAATGTAACACGATTACACATGAAACGGCACCCATTCCGCAACGAGCAGTGCAACGAAAATACCAAACCTGAAGGTCGCAATTCATCCCGAATACCCGAATGGCAAGAAGTATCGACGGGGATCGCTATCGATAACGGCAGTGGCGCTGTGTGCGACTCTTGCAAAAGAATCTGGATGTTTTTGCATGGGAACCAAAGCACATGACCAGGGTACCACTCTCAATCACCGAGCATAAGTTGAGAATCCGGACAAGGATACTCCCGATTTAATCACGACAAAGAAGCGTGGCCGCCCCGAGCGTGCACAAGCAATTCTCGCGTAGTACACAAACTTGTGGACGCATGTATCATGCGAGAGGTCTACTACCATGACTGGCTTTCCAATCCAGTTGATGGTCAAGAAGCGATGGTAGTTGGAGGATGTGTGGACTTCACAGATCTCAACAAAGCATGTCAACAAGATCGCCAACCCGCTACCAGAGATAGACTGGAAGGTAGAATCCTTGTGCGGATACCCACTTAAATGCTTCCTAGACACATACAAAGGATACCACCAAATTCAGATGGCTAAGGAAGATGAAGAAAAAACGGCTTTCCATACAAGCCAAGGCGTCTATTGCTATACTAAGAAGCCCTTTGGTTTAAAAATGCACGCGCCACTTACCAACGGTTGGTGGATAACGCATTTGAAAGCAGTGGGCGCAACTTAGAAGTTTATGTTGATGACCTCGTAATAAAAGCCATAACGGAAGATGAATTGGTGCGCGACATTGAGGAAACATTTAAGACACTAAAAGAGATCAACATGAAGCTGAATCCTAAGAAATGCACTTTTGGCGCTACGGAAGGCATGTTCCTCGGATATCTTATAGAGCCCGATAGCATCAAACCGTGCCAGAAAAAAGCGAACGTCGGCCATCCAACTTCCTTCACCACGCACGCTGAAAGAAGTCCAATCCCTAAACGGAAAGCTAGCCGGTTTGAACAGATTTTTGTCCAAGTCAGCAGACAAGTCACTCCCTCTTCAAACGCTCAAGAAGTGTACAAAAAGGGAGACTTTCGCTAGACCATGGAAGCGAAGAAGCTTTCATACAACAAACAGACTTAGCAGACTCCCCCGGTGGCACCTCGCCCGGAAAGGAGTTAATCATGTACTTGTCGGCGACTCATGGAGCAGAGAAGAGATGCTATTAAGACAGGATTCAGTGCAAACACCGGTGTATTTTGTAAGCAAGGCACTCAAGAAGACGGAGATTAACTACAGTGCAATGGAAAAGTTGGTCCTAGCACTAGTATTTGCTGCAAAGCGGTTAACCAGGTACTTCCAGGCACACCCAATAGCAGTGATTACAGAAGCGGTTAACCAAGTACTTCCAGGTACTTCCAGGCACGTCTATTGGGTGTGCCTGGGTGTGCCTGGAAGTACCTGGTTATCTTCAAACCTGATGCATCAGGACGTCTACAGAAGTGGAGTGTGTTACTAGGTGAGCACAACATTTCCCAGGGCATATGCGGTTAAGGGGCAAGTACTAGCGGACTTTATCATGAAAAACCGGACCCGAGGACTTACCCTCACAAAGTAAGGTGGAAATACAAGACCCATGGATCTTGTTCACGGATCTTTATCGTGGATGGGTCGGGGCAGGCCTTATCCTCACAAACCCAGAGGGAATGGAATTCACTTACGCACTGCGTTTTGAATTCACAGCGACAAACAATGAGGCAGAGTATGAAGCCCTAATCCCGGACTACGCATTGCGGCTCGAATGGCGTACGCAACTTGGGAGCAAATGTGGATTCGGCTAGTGGCCAACCATGTGTTGGGCGAGTATGTGGCTAAAGAAGAAAACATGATCCAATACCTCGACAAGACCAAGTCACTAATTCAGAGTTTCGACAGGTTTACCATCAAACAAGTTCCTAGAGGGGAAAATAGGAAGGAAGACGCCACAGAGCAAGATTGCATCCACAAGCTTTGCGCTGTCAAAAACGGTATTAGTGGAAACGCTGAAGAGCAAGTCCATCTCAGAGATGGAAATATCCACGGTAATAAAGGAGGAAGGTCCTACATGGATGACACCAATAATTGAATTCATAAGCAAGGGCGTATTGCCCCAAGAAAAGGAAGCCGAAGAATACGGTAGCGCGACACGAGAGGTTTGAACTTCGAGATGGTATACTATATCGACGCTCCTTCCTACAACCATGGCTACGCTGTGTCGGACCCCTGCAAGCAAATTATGCTGCGCGGAAATCCACGCCGGTTCATGCAGCATGCATTCAGGACCACGGTCTGTGGTGGCGCGCGCTTTACGGTCAGGATACTACTGGCCCACCATGCACCGTGATGCACGGAACTTAATAAGAAAGTGCGGCGACTGCCAGATTCACAGACCCGTTCCACGCCAACCACAACAGGAGCTAACACCTATTACGGTACCATGGCCATTCTACAAGTGGGGTATCGACATTGCGGGTCCCTCTGTTGCGGCCCGGGGAGGATTGAAGTTCCTCATAGTAGCCATAGACTATTTCACCAAGTGGATCGAAGCAAAAGCGGTTGTAACAATCACGGCAATCGGGTAAAACGCTTTGTTTGGGAAAATATTATATGCCGCCAGTTACTGGGAAATCATCTCGGACAACGGGAAACAATTCGTGACAACCCTTTCAAGGACTGTGCGAGAAGTTAAATATCACTGACACTTGGCGTCGGTTAAACACCCACAAACCAACGGCTTAGTAGAGCGTGCAAATCGAAGTCCGGGTGAAGGAATTAAGGCACGTCTGGACAAGCACAAAGGAAGGTGGGTGGAAGAATTATCGCATGTTCTGTGGGCACACCGCACTTCAATCAAAACTATACGGAGACATTCCCTTTCTCTCGGTCTATGGGACGGTAGTCATACCGACCGAAATTGGGATGCCAACTATTCGCCTTCTGAAGTCAATGTTGCAACCAATGACGACGAACGGCGCATCGACTTAGACCTGTTGGAAGAGAGAGCGAGCAGCGACTATATGTGGCGAGATCCAAGGAAAAATGAAGGGATACTACGATGCTAAAGTGCGAAGTGTTTCATTCAGACCGGCGACTTCAGATATACAGCGCCAATGATGGGAGCCACGCAGAAGATACAGGAAAACTTGGACCAAAGTGGGAAGGACCCTATGAGGTCATTGAAGCATTAGGAAAAGGTGCGTACAAGTTGCGTGACATGGATGGCCGTGAGCTACCATGCACATGGAACATCTGCAATCTCAAACGATGCTATCTCTAGGCGGCTACGACCCGGTACGCCGCGGACACTCCCGCAATTTAGTATAATGCTCAATAAATATCCGTGTATTTACATTCTGTTTCACTTAGGCAAATGTTTCTTTTCTTTTTTACAAAAACTTGCAAGTATCAATAAAATGTTGTGGTTTCTAGCTAACTCCGTGACACATTTCAATTTGTTATTTACATACCCTTGTCTTAACATTATTGCTATATTCTCTTTTGCCTACATGGCATGCACTTACCCACGATGGTGTATAGGATGAGTAAACATACTAAATAACTCGTTGAGTAAGAGGGTTGCAAACCCATCAACATTGGATCATGCATCCTTGTTAAACACCTTATTTTCAAGACGTTGGAATAAGTTTCAATGCGCATTCCACGATGAATGCGCAACAATGCATACTATCTTGGCGTTTAACAAAACAAGGAATCAAGACTCTTGGCTCCTTACTATGATATTTCTGATCGTGCGTATCACACCATACACGATTATGTTAAAAGTACTTAAAACATTATAAGTATGATAGTTCATACATAATTATGAACTCCTAAGATTCGTTGCGCTTATACAACAGTTTGCTTCTTAGACAATAAGCACGTTTTTTATGCAAAGACAGGTAACTAAGTACAAATATTATAAGTCGCAATCACATTCAACAAAAGTAATATTTCATTAAGTACCACGCGTTCTTACAAAATGATATTTACAACACAAGTTACAATCTATATGCTCCTACAACACCTAAGAGATGAGCTCCCACACGCTGCAGCATCCCCAACCTCGTTTAGCTTCTTCAACAAGTCAGTCTTGGCGGGATACGTTGGCAACACTAACCGCATCGTCGGACACTGGGGAGATGAGCCGCGCAATACCGCACAAAATAGCCTTGCCTTTAACACCTTCCTTCCTTGCAAGTATTGTAGCATGAGCTTCCAAGACTTGCTTTAAAGAACTTCCTTCTCGAGGCGAAAGGATTTAAGATGTCGCGAGGCGAGCAAACCAGACAAGCAAATTGGGACTCATCAGGTTTCAAAATAATCAAGGCTGCCTCGCATTTTCGAACGATGCGAGCCAGGTTAGCCCTCCATAATTACCCCTATGGGATAATCACGGTCGCCTCAATTCAGCAATTAGAGGAAACTCCAACATCTTCATCTTCTCCATTGCGGCAACCGGATCATCATCGCATGCTCATTATAGCTAGGTACCTTATCAGGTACGCTTCCTTGGTCGACCTCATGGCCCAGCTCCTTTCGACATTACGCGCGCGCGCCAAAGCGCACCCACTAACCCGACGCGTCCACTACCTCCTGCGACTCCAAGGCGAGGCAGCAAGCGCAGACCATGGCCGATGAGCCACAGTGCTCACGGCGATAGAAGACATGAGTGGGGATATAACTCCTCATCATACTCAATCTTTGCGAGCTTGCACAACTTCATCTCTGCGCTTGGTGAGCTTCCCACGGTTGCACCAAAATTCCCTAACGAGAGAACAACTCTTCCTTCCCTTCTCAAGATATTTCTAGCCAGAGACACGAAGCCTTATACTCCGCTGATCGATGCGCTCGACTTATTTGGCTTAGCATTGCCATCTTTTCTTGACAAGTCTTTGGGCATACGAGCTCATGGCATATGCTTCAACCTTGGCAGCGGCCAAACGTGCCTCCACAGCCGCGATTTGTCGGTCCTTTTGCGCGCTCTGGCTACTTTCTCCAGTACTTAGCCTTTAGTACCTGCGCGACCGAAAGCGTAACTTAGTGCGCGTGCCAGATCTTCAACAAAGGTCGATCCATTGGTGCATCCCCGGATGCCAATGGCTCGGCGCTTTAACTCTTTGGTTTAGAAGATTCAACGCATATGACTATCCTTGGGGCGACTCCACGAGTGTTCAAACCTGCACATACATTATGCCGCAATTGTTTCATAACATCAAAAGGGAATGCGATAAGGACGAAATAACACTTACGAGGAGTAGCGGTATCATTTGAAGGGGGGGCGATGCAATGTCAGCGGATGCGATTCAACGACGAGCGATGGGGCGCTTCTTCCTAGATGAGCTCGTGCCGCCACCAAGTGATCTCTTGCGCTTCAACCCGGCTCTCTCCTCTTCTTCTTCCATGCTCTCCGCCACTTCTAATTGTGACGGCTCCACTAACGGGAAGGAGCCCTAGGGCTAGGCATGCTTTGAAGAGGGGTTGCCTCTAGCGCGACGAAAGAACTACCCCCTGTCTCTCCCAGATCCATTTCTAGCGCTGCTGGCTTCCAGAATGGGCTCTTCCCCCTCTCTCAGCGGGCGCGCCCCTACATTCACTTGGCGCGGCTTCGCCAACTGAACAACTCTGAATAGATCCATCTCTGCGCAACAAAAACAAACAACAAACAGGTTACAAAAATTACAAAGATGAAAGGAAAGGCTCACATTAATAAAGCACAAGGAATGCGAAAGGACGAGCACCCACCGTGGCCATCCGCGCCTAAGAAGATTGGAACCTCATCAGGTCTACCAAAATAATTACAGCTAATGCCCATGTGTACCAAAAATTCCTCTGGGTAGGAACTGATGGGGATACGATTGGCGTTTATCGTATCCGCGTCCTCAACGCTGTATGATCAAGGGAGTGGGCGCTCATCCTTTGTCAGTGAACCCTGGGTGTAGAAGTCAAAGCGCCATGGGAAACACACTTCATCAACCCAGAAAAAAGCCTCCCTCCATTTCCTAAGCGCATCTAACTTTTCAGTGTAACAACTGCGATGCAATGACCACGCTTAGCGAACGATACCCACCCGTTTGACCACGTTGTGTGGTAAAACGCGCGAAATAGGTGGATAGTCAGGTTAATTGCCAGGAGACGACAATTCACCTCGAAGTTTGTTATTTTGGCGCACCTATGCGGTCAGGTGGGATATGTGTAGACGGTAGTAATTTAACACGTCGCTCAAGAATAAGGATATGGGCACACGTTGATTCGCTGAACTTCGAAAAAACATGTATATACCCTACTTTCCGTGGGAAGTGCGAAATTGGCGCTTGTGCATCGTGAACCTCCGGATGGCAGTAGCGGGGAATATAATAATCCGAGGTGAACTCGCAAGTTCATCCTCGATGCTGTCGGAGGTGAAATCAGCTAAACCACGGACCATGGTACAATTATTTAAAAACGCCTAGCGTTACCTTTAGGATATCAAGGGTTTCTTGGTTTGCAAGTTGGAGCTTTTTAACAATGGCGGAATGATTTTTCTGTGATAATCACAAGTAATAAGAGAGGCGGAATGTTATATAAGTTTCTTCATCCACGCGATGAACGCCACGTGGATCACTATCTCAAAATGAGTGGATAGGATGTTGATGTGACACACTTACGTTACATTCCCGATTTCTGAGGCATTCCTTTGAGGTATTTTGACTAGATTCACCGTGTCTTCTTCAAGGCGGGAAACTTCTTTAGCTTCTCCGCTACGCTTTGAAGAATTTAGGTGCTTAGAGATATTAGTCTAGCATCCGAGTTCTCCCGCATACTATCACTTGGGGGACATGATGATGTATAGTCGCGTTCGGGTTCTGAACCCAACCAATGACTACTACTAACAAGCCCAACATGATTGGGCTAACCCGATAACTGTTTGGGCTCGCGAAGGCCCAAACCCAAAGTTATTTATTGTAATACCCGTGATTTTATTGAATGAAAAGAAATGGTTTGTATAACTTCGGCATTAGACATAAATTTGATAAATGGCTGAGGGTTGTTTTTGTATTATCCTAAACTAAAAATAACTAGTATTGTTAAAAAAAAAAAAAAAAAAAACGTAATAAGAATTCATTAATTGGACGTGGGCTATTGGGCTTTAGACTTAGTTGAGATATCCTGCCAAAAGACTCTTAAATATAACAATCCCTTAACTAGTTATCTATAACAAACCCTAAAAACAAAAACAAAACAAAAAAAATAGTACAGCGGCTATAAAAAAAAAGAGATAGATCGAACAACAGCTTTTGATATGGAGTTCGCGAGATGATCTTTTGTAAAATATTGCGGTCTCGTGTTAAGGTAACCATTATTTTAGTCTCCCCTTCGACTATGTTGTTAGATTCCTACTTTCCTAGTTGTCTATTGATTGAGTTTTCCAATGTCACCAATTCGTTTTGATAATCAGGTTACATGTTCATTGTTGGGTTTCGTTTTTTTTTAATAATGAATTGAACTTAAATCACGACGATATGGATTAGTATGAGGGGGTGTTTCTTTTTTATGTTAATAAGTCTTAATGTGGAGATAGTGGTGGGGCCACACATATAATATGTTTCTTTACGTTAAATAGATACATATGAAGAGAAGAGAAAGGTCTCTAAATTAAGACTTATAAAATACCCACTTAATCCAGAAAAAAAAAGAAACAAGCCCTGAGTGTCATATGAAGTTACAACAATTAATATAATGGAATATGTTTTTGATATGATGAATTATATACTCAAAGTTTGGATTTTACATTAATTGAATTTTGGCACTATCTATGCATGCATGAAAGAGATAAAAACACATATTTAATACAAATTGCACTTTCGTTGTCGAATAGATAGAACAGGAAAGTAGTTAACGTTAATTGATTATGTTATTAAAATAAAAGGAACTTATATATGCATATGGTTGGGAAAGTGGAAAAGAAATCATATTCATAACGTTGATGAATGAAATTCTTTTTTTTGAATGAAACCATTAATTGTTTCGAAAGGTTAAAATAATAGCGAAGAATAATTGGAGCAATCGATTAGGGGTGCTATAGAATATGTGGGTGGTCCTGTATATAAGTCTTAGATTTTGATTGTTGAAATTGTAGGGTGTTTTATTTGGACCAGAAGTAAAAGCAAATAAGATCGATATTTTCGAGGTGAGTTTTTATGTGCTTTTTAAATTGGGTTGCATTTTTATTCGAAATAGTATCATGCAAACTTGTTTAAATGATCGTTAATTGCTACGTGTTTTGATTCTTCGATAATGTGCGAATGTTGAGAAATATGCTATGTTTACATGTTGAGATGTATAAACGTTGAAATCTTGAATCGTGAACCGTATAAATGTTGAATTGTGAACCGAACGGGAAATAAGAAAAGTTGGAACCGTTGAACCGAACGGGAAATTGTTGAAAAGTTGGAACCGTTGAACCGAACGGGTAAATATGTGAATTGTTGGAACCGTTGAACCGAACGGGTAAAAATATGAATCGTTGGAACTGTTGAACTGAACGGGTAAATATGTGAATTGTTGGAACCGTTGAACCGAACGGGTAAAAGTATGAATTGTTGGAACCGTTGAACCAAACAGAATTATATGAAAAATTGGTATGTGTTGTATATGAAATGAGTTGAATTGTTGGTTTATTATATGAGTTGTTGGTATTGAATTGACGAAGAATAAGTTAAAATTGAATAGCACTTATATGATATTTGTACAAATTGCATGATCATTTTACATGTCCGTTATTATTGAAAAGTGTTTGGATATATATTTTGTTTTGTAGATGAAAACCGTAAATTCTCACTAGGCCTTTGGCTGACCCAAAACTCTTTTTAAAATTTTTGCAACCCAGATTAGCCGCTTTAGGAATCAAGAGATTGATTGAGACCGAGAAAGAGTAGACGCTTCCGCTGATATAAGGTAAATTTTAAGTTTTTTTAACGCTCCGAAAAGGCGGGGTGTTACAGTTGGCACACGTGAAGATAATGTAATCTAACTGATAATCTTCACATGTGAAGATAATATAACTAAACTTATATGCACTTATAAGCTCAAAAATCCATTACTTACTAATATTTTTCATACGTGAAGATAATGTCGTAATCTTCATGTGAAGATAATATAACTAAACTTATATGCTTATAAGCTCAAAAATCCATTACTTACTAATATTTTTCACATGTGAAGATAATGTAATCCAAACTTAGAATCTGCTAATTGCATCAAAACTTCATTCCTAACTTCCTAACTGATAATATTCACATGCGAAGATAATCTAATCCAAACTTGAATCGACTAATTGCATCAAAACTTCATTTCTATCTGATAATCTTCACATGTGAAAATACTATAACTAAAATTAAATACACTAATACAGTAATAAAATTAAACGAGTTCACATGCGAAGATACTATAACTAAAGTTAAATCCGCTAATAATTTTCACAATTCAAAACCTTTATTTATAAAAATTAATTCAATAATAATAAAACATAATAATTACTTGATATCTCTTATGTCTGATTTGAACAAGGAATCTTCTTGATGATTTCAGTTTCATACGGTTGATTTCATCTAGATTCACATTTTCTTCATTAATATTCCGGTGATTGCTGTGGTTGAATAGCGGTGACATCAGGTTGGTTTAACGACGATGGCATCTCTGCTGCGGTTGAACGGTGTTTTAATGGCGGTTGAGCGGCGGTGGTTGAGCAGCGAGTGAGAACGGCGGTTCAACGGAAGTGAACAGCGGTAGTTGAAGCGAGGAGAGTGAACGGCAGTGGTTGATCGGCGATTAAGATCGGTGATTGGTTGTTGAAGATTGGTGGTTGTGTTGAAAAATGGTGGGGAAGTGTTCTGCGTTTTTTTTTCACCTTCAATTTGAATTTGGTGTTTTGTGTGTTTTTTTTATTTTTATAGCAGGTAACAATAGCAAATTAGAAAATATTTTTGATCGATTGTAAATTGAAGTTTGATCATAGCCATTAAATCTTAAAAAGAATGGACTAGATGGGTAGAGGATCTCTTACTAGCGTTCTACTTAAAAATAGGACCTACAATTTGAGCGCTTGTCTATATATATATATATATATATATATATATATATATATATATATATATATATATATATATATATATATATATATATATATATATATATATACTACATATAATAGAAAAACAGTCAAACTTGAAAAGTGGAAAAGTGGAAAAGTTAAAATTGGTCAATGGAGAGAGAAATACATAATGTAATTAATACTCTTATTAAAACAATTACTTAAAAGTCAATAATTTATTCACATTGTACAATTAATTAAAACAATCTACCAAATTAAAACAACCAAAATTAAACACCACTTACTAAAAAGTAAAATAAAATTTTAAGTAGCGATACAATTTGAAGAAGTTACAACATAATCCAAAATATAAAATAATTAAACACACTAATTAATGTTATTTTTAAACACCCTAAAATGAAAAGTACATATAGTTTTGAAAACCGGACGGGACCGAGGACCAACGTGTTCAAGGGAACGGTGTGGTCACCGGTTCGAAGCTAACCAATTAAAGCCATCGAAAATGAACCCGTAGAGGATCCGCTGGAAACCGATACAAAGTGGTGAATCGGATCTCATCGGGATCTATTTCTCCGGTTAATTGTCACATGTGCCGCATGCCAATGCTGAAAGTACGCACTGCTATATATTATATATAAAGGAAAAACCAAAAAGTTAAAAGTGAAAAGTTGAAACTAAAAGTGTAAATGTTGAAGACATATATTTTAAAAGGAAACTATTAATACACATAAAAAACCGGGTTGACCCGGGATGCTTCAAGCCCGGCGGGTTGACCCGGTTTAATTTGACTGTTTTCGAACCAACCTTTGTTAGGTTATTTCGGTTTAATCGACTGTTTTTAACCGAACGGTTCAACTTGTTGAACCACCCGGGAATTGGCCGGGTTTCATATTGACAAAATTATATGAGAAATTATGAAGTAGTTTTGAGCGTGACAAATTTGAAAAATGAGAGACAAAGTAATTATAGATTTTTGTTGTTTATTTTGCTTTGACACATGTATTTTATCATTTGTATAATGTTATTTTAAAAAATGTTGGTCTTGCACCACTTAAGTAACTAGCATATATGAATCGTCTTTTAAAAGTTAATATATATTGTATAGCCCTTTGTCCATTATATAAATAATGTTATCTAAGTTTATTAAAATCACAAAATTTAAATAGTATTGTTATCTTCAGTGATAATTATTTGTGCGACCCCAAAATAGCTTTGAACAATGCTTAAATATCTATGCAAATTGATAGTACAAGATAATCTTATAATGGTGTTATCAAATTTATAGGTTCAAGTTTAAAAGCCACACCTTGTAGAAAGGATAAACGCTACACATGTAAAAAAAAAAAAGTTATCCTTTTTAAATTACCGTACTGAAACAAAGAAAAGCGGTACAGCGTTGTAGCTTTATACCTCTAAACTACAATATATCACGGTAGAAACTCTATAATATAATACACTTGGGACCACCAAAATTTATTAATTAAAAGAGTTATTAATTAATCGATAAATTAATAATTATTAATTTATATATTAATTAATATTTTATTAATTTATAGTAAATGAAGGTGGTGAAAGCACTCATGAACTCCAGAATTTGATCAAAGAGTTGGGTTATCGCAATGCAATGGATGTCGAAGATGTTGACATTTCACCCGTAGAAGAAAATGTAGTTCTGTGAGTTGTTGGTGATGAAGAAATTATTGAAAGCGTTATTGGAATTAATAAAGATGATATCGATGAAGAAGATGATGAAAGTTCTACAATGGAGCCCCTTCGTAACGAAGCTATTAAAGCGGCAATCACATTGAACAATTTCTTGTTGAGCTATGAGAAAACAACACCAGAAGTTCTTACCATGCTAAGGAAAACTAGAGCGAGATTCAGGGAAATTGATTCAACAAAAACAAAACGGTGAGTCATTTTTCAAGAAACCTTCATAAATCATTCATGTAATATGTTATATATAAGGAATTATTAATTTATATTTTATATGGGGTCTAAAGAAATTATCAAAAATGTATTATCTTATAATTTTAGCGAATTAATAATTTAGCACCCTATCCCCGAGTCGGACCGGCAAAAATATTATCTTAGAGAGTTTATTAAATAATCGAGTATTAATTTATCGAAGTTTACTGTAATATAAACTACCACAATACCGATTCTTTTGTAATGCTTGAATATATTATTCTAAACTCTTAATAACTTAAAACAATTATTTGAAAATATACTTTCTACATGACTTAGATCGACTCCACATAATTTTTTTAAAATCTGATATTCTGTTGTTATGCAACCACGCATCGTAATTATAGTTATTCAAAATGATTCTCTAACGCTACAAATATTTGTTGAAAGAAACTTATGAGTCGTCGAGAATTTTCTTGAGACACAAGCCATTTGGCTGGTAGTACTCGTCTAGTATATATATATAGGCTTTGGTTCAATTGAGAATGTTTTGAGATTAAGAAGATTGAGAACTTAACCATTCAATTATAATAAGTTTGAATTATTTAACAACGTATTTAAAATTGTAATAAGGGTAAATGAGTAAGTATATCAAGTAGTAATTGAATACTCTACTCCTACAATTTTGGGCTCCATAATCCAAAACTGATAACTACTCGAATGGTAGTTTATTTTCACACGTTAATGATTCTTTTTTTTTTTTTTTCTTTTCTACTTTTTTTAATCAATTATTGTTTCTTTTAATTATGTTAAATCATCAATAATAAAACTTTGTAGGAACATAAAGATTCACAATAAGATTTGATTCACAAATATTATTTTTTATTTATTTATATTTTTTTAGTAATCATGATTTCCGACTTTTTGACAAAATATTAAGTTACAATTGGAGAAAACTATGTAATCTTATATATTTTTATTGAATCATACATAAATATGAATCATTAAAGTGATAAATTATTGAATATTGAATCACTAATGAATCGTTGAATTGATGAATCATTGAATATTGAATCAGTAACGCAATGTGATATTGAATCATTAAATATTGGATAGTGAATCATTAATAAATTATGTTAATTTTTTAATTTGAATCGTATTAAAATTGATGAATAATTTACAAAAAATACGAGTGCGTTATCTTAATCATGTACGCATGGTGCAATCATAAAAAGGCCGATGACAATTCGTAAATCTTACTCCTGACGACGTTAAATTTTGTGAATCACATAAACTAGACAACTAAATCATAAATAAATATATAAATGAATGCATAAAAATCTAATGATAAATTGTACTCTTGATACTTATGAGATTAATATTAACATAATTGTTCTTCGATGTCTATTCTCACACTTTGGCACAATTAAATACACAAAATCCAAACAGTTGAATCGAAAACAATTTCATGAATCATTGCTAAGGAATGGTTAGATTAATCTTGCATTTTTATATATAAACTAGGCACACTTTTGGCTTCCCATACGCATTGGCAAAAAGTGTTTACGTAATGTTTTGAAAGAAACTCAAGAGATCAAAGAAAATCGCTACATTTAATACTTAGTTAAATGTGCGTGAACTATCATATATAATTAGAGATGAGATAAAAAAAGAAAAACATAAAAAGATGAATGATACATGGGTAAATTGTAATTTTGATAAAAGAAAGAGATATATTGGTTGGCCCCATTATTTAGAAACCCATATTAGTGGAGAAAAAAAATTAATTGTTGCGTGGAGGCATAATAGATATTCACAGGTAAAAAGCTTAAGCTGGTGCGTGGATGTCGAAGACTTTAAAAGCGAATATTATATTCATTAGAAGGATCAGAAGGATAAAAATTAGTAAAAGAGATAAAAGAAGCAAAAAACGAAGGATCAAAATTGGTTCGAGAGGCCATGTTCACATTTAGATTTGATGGAGCAAAAAAAGGAAAACGCTTGCATCTTAAAAATGTATTAAATGAATCATAAAATTAATTAATAAAAATTGTAAATTGCCAACCTTACCCTTAATTTAGTTTATTGAGATAAAGGGTCAAGATTGCTTCTCATTCTTCTCAATCTCAAACTCTTCTCAATCGATCCGGATTTTATATTTATATATATATATAATCCGGATCAATTGAGAAGAGTTTTAGATTGAGAAGAATGAGAAACAATCTTGATCATTCATCTCATCAAGCTAATATAAGGGCAAGATAGGCATTTACATTTTTATATTTCATTCTCATTAACACTACATTAATGCATTAACACTAATTTAATGCATACTTGTTATTTGTCTTTCTCTTCAAACGTAAATTCAAGAATACATTCATTTTTTTATTTGAGTTTTTTTAGTGTTCTTCACTGTCAAGAGCATCCAAACCTATATTTATACGCTCGACATTACACCAACCTTCCTATTAGTTATTTATGTAATGCTTCATATTTTAAATAACCCTTTATTATTAGATATAGGTTATTAGTGATTCAATATTATACAATTAGTAACGATAAAAAAAATACAATTGAGTTAGTTTATTATTTTTCTTAACAGTAAGAAGTGATTAAAAAAATATTAAAAAAAATAATTTGTTAGGATTTAGAAAATCCTTTAGTTAAAGTGTCGGTCACCTCAAGTATATGTAATCGTTAGAAAGCTCGTAGTCGTAGTTATCTAGTGTTAGTAAGTAATTAGTTTAGTAACACCGTGAGACGGAACGTGTCTTTCCTTGTATGCGCGATCCACGGCCCCATAGAGGCGTGTCATGTTTGTACATAATAACCCTTTCCTTGGCCCGAGGTTTGAGCTTTCATAATTCATTTTTCTTTGTCTCACAAAGGTTCTCATTTTCTCCCACTTTCTCTCTCTAAAACCATAAACCATACGCCTCATATTAAGCATATGATGTGATTGTGAAAACCAATATGTTAAAAATGGTATCAGAGCCATGGTTTGATCATCCATCTTTCATGTTCTTGGTTTTATAGTTATAGTTTGGTTATACGCGTGGGTTTATGTTATAAGCGTGGGTTTTAAACGTATACTTTTAATAAGCTTAAAGCTTTAGATTTTACACTTGAAAACTGAAGATTCTTATGGGTTAAGGTTTATTGAGTGTTAAAATTTCAGTTTCTTGCAAAAAGTTTCAAACTTTACGTGTTTTTATAAGTTTTTTAGCTTGGTTTGGTTCGGGTGTACTATCCTACGCGTAAGAGTAAAAAGTGGTTTGAATCATCAAGTCGTAAACTTTATTGCTGTTTTGGTGTTTGTGATACTGTTTCATCATTAAAAACTGGTTTACAAAACGTTGTTGGACACTATAATCAGTTTAGGTTATTTTGGTATTTCCTACGCCTAGTAAAACCCTAGTTTTACGCGTAAGTCTCTACGCTTAAGCTGCTTTCTACGCCTAAGGTTCTTGTTCATTGATCTTCAAAGCTGTTGGTGTACTCAGTGTTTTCTTGCTTGGATAAGCCTGAAAACACTTCGACTTGTGGATATCTTTTACACTGGTATAAGTGTAAAGGATTTGTGGGCAAAACCCTAGTTTTACGCATAAGCCTAAAAGCTTACGAGTAAAATCTTTACGCATAAACTATTCTTACGCATAAGTTCATCTTACGCCTAAGGTAACTTTACGCATAAGGTTTATACTACTAAGCCTTAGTCTACGCCTAAGCTTAAGTTTCACCTAAAGTCTACGCATAAGCCATACTTACTCCTAAGTCACTGTCTACGCGTAAAGGTTGTTACGCGTAAGATATATCTATACGCCTAAGCATTTGAGCTACTTACCTTCTGTGACTTGTCATTCGTTCGTGATACGTTTTACGGTTTTCCTTTTGATTTAGTAAAATCCCGTGAAAGAATTTATTTCCCAGTTGAATCAAAGAATAGTAAAATCCCGTAAAAGAAATCATGTCTACAATCATTTCTTACGTTGCTGATGACTTTCAAGCTGCAGGATCCGATACTCGTCCTCCCATGCTTGATAGAACATATTATGATTCATGGGCTCAAAGAATCAGATTGTATTGTTTGGGAAAAGAGAATGGGGTCAACATCCTTAAGTCAATTGATGAAGGACCATATATCAAATTGAAACTACAAGAGATATCCTTGAAACCGCAGCTGATGGTTCTGTTGTATTGGAATTAGATAGACCAAAGATGTATGATGAGCTTAATGATAAAGAGAAGAAGAGATACGATGCTGACATCAGGGTTTCAAACATTATACTCCAAGGTTTACCTAAGGACATTTACAAACTGATCAACCACAACACTGAAGCTAAAGCAGTTTGGGATAATGTTAAAATGCTTCTATCTGGTTCAAAACTCCCTAAGGAAGATAGGGAGTCTCAGCTGTATGATGACTTTGAGAACTTCAAAATGACACGTGGGGAAAGTGTGACTGAATATTATGTCAGATTCCACAAGCTTGTGAAGATATGAGGAATATCAAAATGACTATGCCAAATATCCAGCTCAATTCAAAGTTTGTGAACAACATGAATCCCGAATGGCATAAATTCGTCACTACAGTAAAACTTAACAAAGGATTGAGGAACACCAATTATGAGCAACTGTATGCTTATTTACTTCAAAATGAGAAACATGTTGCGTTTGAGCGAATGATCATGGAAAAGTTCAAGACCAATGCTGGAGATGCAAGCTCTTCAAATGATTCAACTGCATTCTACACTAATGTAGGAATTACTACCAAAGCATCACAAGTCATACCTACTGGAAATGGTAACCACAAGCTCATTCCGGATCCAGGGTATAAGCCTCCTGATTCGGACGCATTCATGGAACACCTTGTCAATCAACTGGCTCTTATGGTCAAGCAAAACTTGAATTTCACCCCATACACCAACAATCATCTCAGAACTGAATCAAATCTTCACAATCATTGTAAAACCTGAAAATCTAAAACATAAATAAAGACTAAAATACCCTTGAAATCGGAATTTATTAAATACGTAAAATACGTTTATGTTCATTTAACGAAATTAAAATCTAACTTATGAATAATTAAAACCTAACGGATATATTTAAGAAATCGACATTTGTATGACGAAAAGTTAAACGTCTCGCATAGATAGTTGGGCCTCGCCTTTCGTTTATTTGTGAACCAAGTTGGGCCGTTCGTTTTGTTGGTTTGGACTCAAGCCGAGAGCCCACTTGGGCGTGTTTCTTTGTTCGGTTGGATCAAGCCGAAGCCCACACATCTCAAGCCTAATCCGATTTGTACCACCTATAAATACAAACACATTAACACAAATTGGAACCCTAGTTTGCATGTTTGGTATTTTCTTTGCCTCTTCTTTTTCTTTTCTTTCGGTATTGCTAACACCCCCTTGGTGTCGAAGTTTTGGTTCCAACGTGACAAGCTAAGGTATAACTACGTTCTTCTCGTCTCACTTTGATACACCTAATGTTATTATATGTTGTAACATGTTTTGTTTTTAATCGAAGCTTGTGTTTTGCCGAACCATATGAAACCGAAACAACATATATGAATTGGACCTTATAAATATTAGAGAGCATGTATTGTAATATGTTTTGTGTGAATCAGTATTAAGCATGTCGAGCTATATATAAACCGAACCACATATATAATAAATCGGCCAAGGTATAACATGCAAATGTAAATATGTAAGGTAATAGAGAGTTAGGGTTTCGCGTAAAACATGGAAGCCGAAACATATATATTAGCCGAACCATGTGAGTGTTTGTGAACGTGTGTTAAATGAGTAAAGAACATGCAAAACCTAAACCCTAAGTGATGTGTGAACCGAACCAATTGGTTTGTGAACTGTGTATCATGCGCGTGTGTTGTGAGTCAAGTGAGCTTGTTGGTATGTAAGCGTAGTAATGCGTGCTCATATCTTTTCGAAGCTATTGTGCATGTGTGTGTCGATGTGTATCTAATCCGGATAATAAGTAACTTTTATTGTCACATGAAATCATAAAAGTGCATGGGTATAAGAGTTGACGATATAATAATATATAAGTAATGTATGGTTAAAGACATGAAGGTGTTGAGTAAATAAACAAGAGTTAATGAGTTGTGTGAGTCGATTTGAGTATGAGTAAGTACTTGCATGTGTGAGTGCGTGCATGGTGAAGCATATAAAGAAAGGTTGTTCTCATTACGTGCTAGGTCAAAGTAATGAGTCATTAAATGACGTAACATGTAAAGTAAATGCACATTAAAATGATATTAAAAGAGTGGGAAAACCCTAGAACATAAGTGAGAGTTGATTAGGGTTTGAAGATAGGTATTAATTCGTTATTTCATGTGTGAGTTATGACTTTTAAACTATTTTCACACTTAACCCTAAACTTTAATAAATGACATAATGAACCCTAACCTACAATATTGGTTATAAAACACTTAAGTCTCATTTAATCATAAATCTCTAAATTATTAAGATCACTGAATACACTAAGTATAAACACCAAACATTAAAAGATCATTTCGACAATTATGGAATCATAAATAACATGTACGACCGGTAATGTGTATAGGTTCTCAAGAAGGAGTAATCCTGCTTTCCGTATTTCGCTTTTGGTCGTTTGCTTTGGAATAAGGTACGATATTCCGACCTTTTCATGAAGGTTCCTTATAACGTTTTCTTTCGTTAGCTTTTATATTAGGGTTTCCTAAGCCTTTGCTATGAAACCCATTCTGTTTGTTGAGTTGCTTATCTGAACTCGATTCTGAATTACAAAACATTTGATTTTGAACTATATGATATGAAAACTCTGATTTTGAAAATATGATTAATCTTCCGATAAAGTATGATCGTCTGCACTTTGATATTCGATTTGACCTAAGATAGTTTGACACCCGAGCCAAATATTTCACTAGTCATGGGGGTTCCATGTCCGTGTCATTGATGCACCTCTGACATGACTCTAGGCAGTAGAGTGATGTTCGCACGTCCCTTATCTCATTTATCTGTTATGAGCTCAAGTTATGTTATATGACCAATATCTTTCTGTGGGGCGTATGGATGCATCCTAGATCTGTTATCTGTTATATGTTATCTGTTATCACGTTATCCGTTATCGATGATTGATGTTGCGTGCATGCATGCCCTTCATAACTCTGGTAGGTCTCCCTACAAATGTTGCCTTATGTGAATATGATTATGATCGATATATGTTTCGGGCTCGTGGTAGTTAACTATAAACCTTATTCGATAATTCGCTTTATACTCAAAATGATTATGATTTTGCTATCTTTTGTTCATTATATTTCGTATCCGATATCGTTTCGTATTTTGCTTTGCTTTTATATCTGTTCACGAGCTTTTGAAGCTGGCCGCATTCTTTTCTTCCGCATGGCGGTATCTAAGCATTGAAGCTGGGTTTTGCTTTGGGATGAGTGCTGAGTGGACTTACCTTAGAGATATTTAGTTTTGATCTTATGATGTCATTTAAGACTTTACTATTTCAGACTATTTCTATTGGAGTTTATTTTTCCATTGGGACCTATGTATTGAAGTCATGTTGACTTGAATTATTTCATCATTTATGTTAAGACTTCTTTTGGATATTTATGTTTGCTTTGATATGACACCATTATTTGTGATTTCCTTTACCCTTGTCTGGGGGGCTATAATTTATGGTATCGTGAGCCCTTGGTTTTGAGACCCTAGAGCTTAGGCTATGACCGTGAGGATTTGGTAGACCTTAGGATTCCTTCAAGCGTACTTCCATTTCAGTATCTCACCTTTGTTCATTTTGCTAATCGCTTGAATATCGTTCAGATGGTTCAAACTCGTCGTAGGTAACTCCGGAAGGGACGATGATGCTCCTAACATGGATGCTGCGATTTCTAATGCTCTCAACACTCTTTCCCGGTCTCACCACACCTGAGATGATGACACTGTGTGATCAACAACATTCGTGAATCGACTGGTGCTTCGGGTAGTGGTGGAGGTAATCAACCCACCGGCATTCACACTTGGCTCGAGCGTTTTGGTAAGCTCAAGCCTCTTTCTTTAGCTGCTGCTACTCCCAGTCGAGGCCGAGGACTGGATCACTCATATTGAGAAGCTTTTTGAAGTATTGGGTTATGGAGACGAGTTTAAGACTCGTTTGGCTACATTTAAGTTGGAAGGTGATGCATTGAATTGGTGGAAGGCACTCAAACAGGCAAGAGGAGGAGATGCTTTTGCTATTACTTGTACCTGGACTGAATTTCGTACTATCTTCTATAACCGTTACTTCCCTAGCCGGCGCAAAGGTATGGGAGGATTATCGCGATTTACCAGTTTGATCATGAGAACTCCAATGAGTACATGGGCAGTTTATGAGGCCGGGTAAGTTTTGTGGGAACGATTGACTGGAGATGGTAGGCGCCAAGCTAAGCACTTCGTGGGGACCTGAAGAAGTGGGTGTTGGACCGACTGCTTAATATTGAGTATGAGGATGTGTCGGCCTGCAATGACGCATCTCGTAACATTGAGATCTTTCATGAGGTTTCGGGTTCCAACAAGCGTAACCGCGATGGTGATCGGATTCAAGGTAGTACTCAAAGTAATGATTATGGGAAATTCGCAGGAGTTATGATTCGAGGGGTCAAGTGGATAGGAGTTATGATCAGCGGGTACAGTCAGGAAGGAATGTGGACTCTAGGCGCCCTGAGGCGAGGAGTCGAGGATAAGCGAAAGCTACTGGTAGAAATGGAAATGATCGTCAGAATCAAGGTAACAACAACCAGCGTTACAACAAGGATCAGTCAACTCGAGGATCATATCGTGGTCGTGCTTCGGATCTTCGGTCGACAAAGGAGGTGAGGTTTTGCCTCCCCACCTCTCTGCACTACTTGTGGAAAGGCTCATCCCGGGGCAGTGTTTCAAGGCCACTGGTGGATGTTTCTCTTGTGGTTCCACTACTCACAAGATCAAGGATTGCCCTAAGAAGAACCCGGTGATTCCTGGAAACTACATCAAGCCGCCAACTACTACTGGACACGTTTATGCTACTACTCGGAATCAGGCGGAGCGCACTGATGAGTGCTTATTCACTCATCCTTTTTGGTCAAATCTGAGCTGCAAAACATCTAAAAACACTCCGAAAAGCATCAAAATACTGAAAATATCTCAAAATTGTGTTTTATATGTTTGGATGCAAAACAAATGAAAACGAACAAAGTTTGCATAATTGGCGAGTTTCACCCCCAACTTTCAAAATTGGCAACTTTAGTCCCTGGAATTTTAAAGAATGACAGAATTTACCCCTGGACATTTTAATTTGGAAAATAAACATTTTTAGTCCTTTGGTAATTCTTACTTGTCAAAATTGGTCTTTTTGAGAATTTTTGGAAAACTACAATTTCAGTCCTTCAAGTTTCACAAATGACAGATTTGGTCCCTACATTAATTGAGTTTTTACAAGTTTGGACCTTGGATAACATTTTCAGAATTTCAGGAATGGTCCTTGGAATTTCAGTTTTAACACTTTTGGTCCTTTAATGTTAAATGGGTTTCATGTTTAACCATTAGTCCAATTCAAATACACAAACCTAGACCCGGTCAATGGATAACATAAACCAACCCACCTCCCTTTCTTCTTCCCATTCCCGCCCAAACCACAAATACCCAGACCCCTGCTCCCAAGAACCCTAACTTTCCCCACTCCCCACAAACCCTAGCTTCTCTTTTCCCTTCTCCCCAAACACTCCACCTCCATTGCAACTCATAACCCACCTTCACCCTTTTACCCGGTTAACCCCAAATCCCAAACCCACTACCCAAGATTCCCCCTCATCCCAACTGCCACAGTGGCAATCCTGCTCATAAAAGCTTCTACAGACGGCTCAGATGAACTCTAAGATGGTACCTACCTGATCAAAGGGTGAGATCAATTCAAGGAAGCACAAAGGATGGGTTTTACCTGTTTGCACTCACTGAAGAAACACAAACAAGTGAAGACCTTGAAGACTTAGACTTAGTATAAATAGGATGATGTTGTAGCCATTGAAGGCACCCCTAGTTTTAAGTAGAAATATTTAAGTTTAAGTTTTTCTTTATTTTGTAATCTTTAACTTTGTTTAAATGGAAAAGCTGCTTTAAAGTTTAACTTGTTCTATTTTGTTTCTAGTTGTTATTAGTCTTGGTTATTAGCTCAGTCATTTGAATTTCAGAAAAGAAAAGAAATTTGGGGTCAAAAACTTTTGCAAAAGGGGTGTTTGGTTTATGCACACTTTGGTTTCAAATCACCAAATTACCCACTTTGACTTTACAAGTCAAAGTCAATTTAATGGTATTATGCAGTTTGTACAATAGTGATATTGTAGTATCAAGTTTGTGTGAGTTTGGGTGTTTTAAAAAATGAACTTTGGAATTTTTTTTCATTGCTGGGGCAGTACAGGACGTGCTTCGCGATCTTGGGCATTGTCATCAGCTTATTTGAAGCTCCACATTACCCACATTTGGTTCTCTTTTCAGTGCCTTAGGTTATGTTCAGTTTGATGCAATTTATTCACACTTTCACTCTCTTTAGCTTTGTTTAAATTGGTTTTCAAATCTGTCCATTTGCATTTTTTTGTCTCAGAAACAGGTCCTAAAAGCCTACTGTGTACAGCTTATTTATAAGCTGTACAGTGTAACATTTGGCATCCCAATCTGTTTTTGTGGATCCCCATCACTCTACCTTTGTTTGTGCAGCTTTTCAAGGTTTTGGAAGTTCATTTGGAAGCTTATAAATAAGCTTGAACAGACCCCTTGGTCTACTTTGATGCCTGCAACTGCAGTAAAAAGCAGACCACAGGTCCTTTCTTTTGCACATTGCTTATCAGTAAAGTTCATAGCTTATTTAGGAACTTAATTGCTCTTTAAGTGTAGCCAAGATTAATTTAGATGTAATTTAGCTTATCTAATACTTTTGTAGCTTGTTTGCTTAATGTCCATTTGTTAAGTTTAAGGTTTCCCTTAGCTTAGAATTTTGCCAACTGCTTATCCTCCTAACTTTTAGTTTTTTTTATAGCTTATCTCAGTATAGAAATAGCTTGTGTAGCTTAGTCTAACTGTTTTCATGCTTAGTTTGGCTTTAAACTGCTTTAGGAGTGTTTGGTTGTCTGTTATTTAGGGTGTTTGTTTGATCACCGTTAAAATCACTTTCTTATAAAAGTTTATACAGCCTTATTGAGAGTTTTCAAAACAATTGTGTTTGCAAAGTTCCTCATTTTGTTAGAACCTTAAAGTTTCAAAAGCTACTTAAAACTTAGTTTGGCCAAGTGCTTAATTGAATCAAGAAGGAGTGTTTGTTTGTAATTGTTGGCTGCTGTTGAGATAAGCTGTTTCTAACAGCTTATTTCAAGGATTTCAGAAAAGTTGTTTTTACAAAAAGTCTTCATTTTGATAAGGTCCTCAAGTTTCAAAAAGAAAAAGTTAAAAAAAAAAATAGTTTTCAAAAAATGGCATGGCTGGGACTCGAACCCACGCCATCCACCTCACAACACAACATCACAACCAGGCGCCCTTGGGACTTTTATCAGTCATAGTTTACACAATCTAATCTTTAAATAGGCCTTAGGCAGTTTTGCTTATAAGCTTGCTTAGCTTATTTGGCAGCTTATTTCCATAGCAACCACTAGTTTTCTTATTTTTCCTTGAACTAGTATTACTTAAAGTAGTTTTCTGCAAATTTTCAGATTTTTCTCAAGTAGTTTAGTATTTTTAATAATTTAATTAGTGTTAAATAGTTTTTAATTCATAATAAATAATTTAAAAGTCAAAAAAATATTCCGCTTTTTTCTAAAATTATTTTTAGTCGATTAGAACGTAGGAAAATTGGTTCCATACCCGTAGCCCTTAAATTTCAAAACTTTTACGTTTATGGCTCTGGTTGTTTTACCGTTTTTACGTTTTTGCGTTTTTGCACCCTAGGACTTAGTGTAGCTTCGTTTTATCATTTCTTAGGCTTAGTGTTAGTTTATTTTTAGTTATTTAGGGTTCCCTTGCCTTAATTACCTTCCCGTTCATTAATTTGTAGAATTCGTAATCAAATCCAAAAATCTTTAAAATCCAATTCAAGTTCAAATCACGAAACTCAACGAATCCTTCCATTCACACCTCGTTGGGACACGACCCGGGGAAATCACTTTCCGGTATCACTTTTATCACACCCGTGAGGTTTGACACGTTGACCTTTTTCCTAAAGGGTGAATTTGCCGAATTTACTGGTTATTTTGATATACGTTGATATTGTGTTTTTCACCACTCACTTTTACAACGAATCAAATTTTGCGCATTAGGGAGGTGTGTTACGACAATATCGTGAAGGTTTTACGATTAGTGACTTGAAGAACCTTCCTCGTGAAGTTATTGTTTTTATAAAAATACAAAAATACAAAAATATTTTTCTTTTCTTTGTATATATATGTAAAAGATTAAAAATACAAAAAGATTTTCCTTGTTGTTTTAAATAAATAGAAGACACAATAAATATAACATTCTTAACGAGGTGTTATCATTATAAGTTCCCGAACAAAAGATTTAAAACTTGCCTTTGTGTCGCTCGTGTTTTGGTTTACTTTTATCGGTTAAACAAACTGTGTGAGGGTATAAGGACTACCGACATTAAATTGCGGTGAAAGAGACGGGTTTTAATAAGCTTCGCGCTGACCTACAAAGTCTCTCCGCTCCTTTGTGCGTTTTACTTATAGAAGTGATCATTTCACGTGGGATTATTGGTTTAAGTTCACCGTGTTTTGCCTCGGTCTTGTTTTAATTGAAAGTGTTGTTTTTGGAAGTGCATACACTCGCTTCATAAGCTCGTAGACGAATCAGTAACCAAGCAAACGTAAAACCCAAAAAGATTCTTCGTTCCCCATTTTCATAATTCTCTTGTTTCCTCGAGTCACGTCTAGTGCATGCGCACTCGTTCTTCTAGATCATTGAGCCCTTTTTGTGATCTAGCAAAAATTCCTAGAAGACGTTCTCATAGACGTCTTTGCCGCCGAATAGTCGAACCCGAGATTCGTACTATTCCAAACAACAATATGGCCGACGAACGAACTATGGCAGAGATGCTCCAAGCACCCACCGAGGGTTATGGAGATGCCATTGTTTTACCACCAATCAATTCTGATCACTTTGAATTGAAGACGCATTTGATCCAACTTGTGTCTACGAATCAGTTCCACGGGTTTGATCGAGAAGACTCGTATGCACACATCCGTTGGTTTAACAAATTAACCTCAACCATCAATTACAAGGATGTGCCACAAAAGTGATCAAACGATGCTATTTCCGTTCTCTCACTTGAGGGGCAGCCCGGATTTGGCCGAAAAGAACCCCTCGATCCATCGAAACTTGGGAGGATCTTGTTCAAAAGTTTGACAATTATTTCTTTCCTCCATCAAAGACGACTAATCTTAAAAATGAAATTTCTGGATTTCGTCAAAACTTCGATGAAAACTTTGGAGAGGCATGGAGAGATTCAAAGATCTCTCAGAAATGCCCCCATCATGAATTCACTGAGCTTCAACAAGTTAATATCTTTTATAATGGGTTGAACGGTAACGATCAAGATTCTTTGAACGCAGCTGCCGGTGGCAATATCTTGAATCGTAAGCCTAAAGATGTGATTGAGATTTCGATAAATAAAATCAAAAGTTCCTATTTCTCAACAAAGGCAATATTCAACACTCCGCTTCTTCATCCGGTAACTCTTGAGTTAGCGCTCGTTAGCCGCTCTAACGGACGTCATCCGTTGTATGATGAAAGAGGTAAAGGAAATCAAAAGCGAAATTCATAAACCGGAACCAATCAAAGCCGTGAACAAGGTGTGTGAAACTTGTAGTGGTCCACACACGTATTATGATTGTCCAAAGAACCGATGCTTCTTTTTACCAAGCTCCCGTAGCTTCGTAAACCACAATCAATACCGCCACAAGCGATCCTCAATACCGCACCTAGCGGTATGACACCACCGGTTTTCCTCCCGTGCAAAACCATGGCAGAATCGTTTGTTCCAAATCAAGGACAAAACTTCAATAACTCTCAAAATTTCAATCGTAATAGGGAACAATTTCAACCAACCATATCAAGCTCCAAATCAGCAAAGTTATCAACAACCTTCTCAAGCTCCCATACCAAATGACTTCATAAAAAATTATCGAGTCAAGCATACGCTCAATGCAAACTCGGATCAATAACATGAGGGTTGAGCTTAAAAGGAAATTGATACCACAATGTCTCGGCAGACAAATGAGTTGAAGAATATGATGAGCAGTTTCATGAACATGAATATGAACAAAGCTTCGTCATCTTCTGGAGGACTCCCAAGCAATATTGTTCCTAATCCAAATGCCAAGTTGAAAGCCGTCACCACTCGTAGTGGTAAGACGCACAATGGACCTTCGACTCCAATGCCTCCTCCACCAGGAGCAATGAGTCAAGTTACCAAGGACACAACGGACAAGGTGCATTTCAAGCCCAAGTCGACACGTCCCACCTTCGGTAGTCCAAGCTTTAATTCGGGAACCCGAAGTTCCGAAGACAAATTCGAGCCGAAATAACTTCGTCCGGCTCAAAAGTCTAGTCAGCTTCCTTACCCATCAAGACTGCATGATGAGAAGCTCAAAGACAAAAACAAAGAGCAAATGGAAAAATTTTTCCAAATCTTCAATGAGCTTCACTTTGATATAAGTTTCGTTGATGCTCTCGTTCTAATGCCCAAATTTGCATCCACGCTTAAAAGCTTGCTGACCAACAAAGATAAGTTAACTGAGATGGCTAAAACCCCTCTCAATGAGCAATGCTCAGCGGTCATTCTCAAGAAGCTTACCAAAAAGCTTGAAGACCCCTGGCGGGTTTTAATCCCGTGTGATTTCTTAGGGATGGTTCAATGCTCGCCTTGGCGATCTTGCGCTAGCATTAACCTCATGCCACTCTCGGTGTGGAAGAAATCTGTCTCTTCCTAAACTTTCATCCACTTGTATGACACTCGAGCTAGCGGATCGTACCCAAACTCGTCCACTTGGGATAGCCGAGGATGTCGTGGTGAAAGTGGGAAAGTTTCACTTTCCACCGACTTTGTTGTGGTAGACTTTGATGCTGATCCTAGAGTTCCCCTCATCTTAGGGAGAGCTTTCTTGAGAACGAGCCGTGCTCTAATCGATGTATTTGCTGAAGAGTTGACCATACGGGTTGACAACGAAGAACTCACGTTTAATATCAACCAGAACTCCAAACCTCTATACAAACATAGTGTTGCCACAATTGATCATAAATCTGAAAGAATCAATGCAACACTCTCAAATTTCATGGTTAAGAGGAGTCACCAAAAACGTGCTGAGCTAAAAGCTTTGAAAATCAACCCTAGTTCAAACAAATGGTTTGAAAGTTGTACCAAGGATGTCCAGAGTGTTCTTGATGACGATGATCTAGAATCGGAGACTTCATCGGAAGTGGTGGAAATTGCTAGCTCTAAGAGCACACTACTTGTCCCACCTCCGAATCGTTTATCGCATCGAGTTTGTGAACTCTGTGAATGAAACCAAACTCTCTTCGGTTTCATCTGGATTGGATGATGATGTTTGTAATCCAATGGGAGACATTCTTCCCATTGATGAATTGCTCAACAATGATCCATCATCCCCTAGTCCCATTATTTCCGACTCTTCCATCCCTTCTCTCACTCCTGATGAGGAAGATGACAACTTTTGGAATGAAGTCGATGCATTTCTTAGTGATGAGTCAATTCCAACGGAAATTGATAACACTTACTTTGATCCGGAGGGAGACATCCTTTTTCGGAAAGTTTGTTGATTGAAGAACCATTTCCCACCCTCCCTTCCGGACATCTTCTTGACAATCACCATCTAAGCTTCAAGTTTAAGCTTAAAGATGTCAAAGCGGTGATTTGCTTCTCTGGCGAGGAATGGACTTGCATTCTCATGTACGTCTTTATTCCATTCTTCAGATGGTGTGGTTGCTCTTTCCCTTTTCTCTTTCGGGAATGAGGACACCATCTTTGACCCCTGTATCATCCTTTATAGTTTCTACTATTAACAATACGCAGCTTGTCTCTCGTCGGTGTGGAACTTTCTGATGTTCATATGTTTATTAACACTGTGAACGAAAGTCCGTTCGAGATTGGTTTTCACGTTGCTTCCCAAGAACAAATGAATACGGGGTCGAGTCAAGCTAGCGACTCGGGAATCAAAACAGTAGCATGCCATATGGGTTTTCACCCATATTTCTGATTTCTTTCTACTTTCTACCACCCTAGTGTGGGGGGGTTGCCCACATGTTTTGAGTAAAAAAAATCTTCAAATAATGGCCGTAGTATTTCCCTTTTCGTTCCTTGTTTCGCATATCCGCCGGTACTTTGAATATTGAGGGCAATATTCATTTCTAGTGTGGGGGAATTCTCACGAATTTTATCATATAATTATATTAATTCCGCGTTTTTGGCCAATTTTTTTGGAGTAAGTGTTTTACACTTACTCATTTGGTTATCAGTCCGCCATGTCTGTAAGACAAAAGGATTGGCTAATCCTAGAGCAAACGGCTCTTGGTAAAGATTTCTCAAATCCGTTTATATGGCTTGCAATTTGCCCAAAATTGTATGGTTCTCAACTCACCATATCCTAAAAGTGAAGAGTTGGCTAGCCAGCAAGGTTATGGCTTGTGGTAAAGGCAGTGGAAAATCCATAATTGGTAATCAGCTCACCAAAGATAATAATTTATCTAAGAGTTGGCTAGTCCGAAGGGTACGGCTACGGTAAAGACAAATCAAACCGTTGAAAGCTGGTGGTTTGCTCAAAATCACATGGTTATCGGTGTACCATGGTTCTTACTTGAACTAAAACATTTGGCTACTCCAGAAGAAATGGCTTTTGGTAAAGAGACTCAAATCCATTATGTTTTCTCAAAAGATTGCTAGGGACTAGCAATGGTTCATGTGGGGGATTTGATGAGTGCTTATTCACTCATCCTTTTGGTCAAATCGAAATTTGCAAAACATCTAAAAACACTCCGAAAAGCATCAAAATACTGAAAATATCTCAAAATTGTGTTTTATATGTTTCAGATGCAAAACAAATGAAAAACGAACAAAGTTTGCATAATTGGCAGTTTCAGTCCCCCAACTTTCAAAATTGGCAACTTTAGTCCCTGGAATTTTAAAGAATGACAGAATTTACCCCTGGACATTTTAATTTGGAAAATAAACATTTTTAGTCCTTTGGTAATTCTTACTTGTCAAAATTGGTCTTTTGAGAATTTTGGAAAACTACAATTTCGATCCTTCAAGTTTCACAAATGAGATTTGGTCCCTACATTAATTGAGTTTTACAAGTTTGGACCTTGGATAACATTTTCGAATTCGTGAATGGTCCTTGGAATTTCGCTTTAACACTTTTGGTCCTTTAATGTTAAATGGGTTTCATGTTTAACCATTAGTCCAATTCAAATACACAAACCTAGACCCGGTCAAACCCAAAACCTAGACCCGGTCAATGGATAACATAAACCAACCCACCTCCCTTTCTTCTTCCCATTCCCGCCCAAACCACAAATACCTGACCCTGCTCCCAAGAACCCTAACTTTCCCCACTCCCCACAAACCCTAGCTTCTTTTCCCCTTCTCCCCAAACACTCCACCTCCATTGCAACTCATAACCCACCTTCACCCTTTTACCCGGTTAACCCCAAATCCCAAACCCACTACCCAAGATTCCCCTCATCCCAACGCCACGGTGGCAATCCTGCCATAAAAGCTTCTGACGGCTCAGATGAACTCTAAGATGGTACCTACCTGATCAAAGGGTGAGATCAATTCAAGGAAGCACAAAGGATGGGTTTTACACTGTTTGCACTCCTTGAAGAAACACAAACAAGTGAAGACCTTGAAGACTTAGACTTAGTATAAATAGGATGATGTTGTAGCCATTGAAGGCACCCCTAGTTTTAAGTAGAAATATTTAAGTTTAAGTTTTTCTTTATTTTGTAATCTTTAACTTTGTTTAAATGGAAAAGCTTCTTTAAAGTTTAACTTGTTCTATTTTGTTTCTAGTTGTTATTAGTCTTGGTTATTAGCTCAGTCATTTGAATTTCAGAAAAGAAAAGAAATTTGGGGTCAAAAACTTTTGCAAAAGGGGTGTTTGGTTTATGCACACTTTGGTTTCAAATCACCAAATTACCCACTTTGACTTTACAAGTCAAAGTCAATTTAATGGTATTATGCAGTTTGTACAATAGTGATATTGTAGTATCAAGTTTGTGTGAGTTTGGGTGTTTTAAAAAAATGAACTTTGGAATTCTTTTCATTGTTACACAGACAAGTACTTTGCTCTTCGATCTTAGGCATTGTCATCACTTATTTGAAGCTCCACATTACCCACATTTGGTTCTCTTTTCAGTGCCTTAGGTTATGTTCAGTTTGATGCAATTTATTCACACTTTCACTCTCTTTAGCTTTGTTTAAATTGGTTTTCAAATCTGTCCATTTGCATTTTTTGTCTGAAACGATGTGTCCTAAAGCCTCATGTATAAGTACAGCTTATTTATAAGCTGTACAGTGTAACATTTGGCATCCCAATCTGTTTTTGTGGATCCCCATCACTCTACCTTTGTTTGTGCAGCTTTTCAAGGTTTTGGAAGTTCATTTGGAAGCTTATAAATAAGCTTGAACAGACCCCTTGGTCTACTTTGATGCCTGCAACTGCAGTAAAAAGCAGACCACAGGTCCTTTCTTTTGCACATTGCTTATCAGTAAAGTTCATAGCTTATTTAGGAACTTAATTGCTCTTTAAGTGTAGCCAAGATTAATTTAGATGTAATTTAGCTTATCTAATACTTTTGTAGCTTGTTTGCTTAATGTCCATTTGTTAAGTTTAAGGTTTCCCTTAGCTTAGAATTTTGCCAACTGCTTATCCTCCTAACTTTTAGTTTTTTTTTATAGCTTATTTCAGTATAGAAATAGCTTGTGTAGCTTAGTCTAACTGTTTTCATGCTTAGTTTGGTTTTAAACTGCTTTAGGAGTGTTTGGTTGTCTGTTATTTAGGGTGTTTGTTTGATCACTGTTAAAATCACTTTCTTATAAGCTGTTTATACAGCTTATTGAGAGTTTTCAAAACAATTGTGTTTGCAAAGTTCCTCATTTTGTTAGAACCTTAAAGTTTCAAAAGCTACTTAAAACTTAGTTTGGCCAAGTGCTTAATTGAATCAAGAAGGAGTGTTTGTTTGTAATTGTTGGCTGCTGTTGAGATAAGCTGTTTCTAACAGCTTATTTCAAGGATTTCAGAAAAGTTGTTTTTACAAAAAGTCTTCATTTTGATAAGGTCCTCAAGTTTCAAAAAGAAAAAGTTAAAAAAAAAATAGTTTTCAAAAAATGGCATGGCTGGGACTCGAACCCACGCCATCCACCTCACAACACAACATCACAACCAGGCGCCCTTGGGACTTTTATCAGTCATAGTTTACACAATCTAATCTTTAAATAGGCCTTAGGCAGTTTTGCTTATAAGCTTGCTTAGCTTATTTGGCAGCTTATTTCCATAGCAACCACTAGTTTTCTTATTTTTCCTTGAACTAGTATTACTTAAAGTAGTTTTCTGCAAATTTTCAGATTTTTCTCAAGTAGTTTAGTATTTTTAATAATTTAATTAGTGTTAAATAGTTTTTAATTCATAATAAATAATTTAAAAGTCAAAAAAATATTCCGCTTTTTTCTAAAATTATTTTTAGTCGATTAGAACGTAGGAAAATTGGTTCCATACCCGTAGCCCTTAAATTTCAAAACTTTTACGTTTATGGCTCGGGTTGTTTTACCGTTTTTATGTTTTTGCGTTTTTGCACCCTAGGACTTAGTGTAGCTTCGTTTTATCATTTCTTAGGCTTAGTGTTAGTTTATTTTTAGTTATTTAGGGTTCCCTTGCCTTAATTACCTTCCCGTTCATTAATTTGTAGAATTCGTAATCAAATCCAAAAATCTTTAAAATCCAATTCAAGTTCAAATCACGAAACTCAACGAATCCTTCCATTCACACCTCGTTGGGACACGACCCGGGGAAATCACTTTCCCGGTATCACTTTTATCACACCCGTGAGGTTTGACACGTTGACCTTTTTCCTAAAGGGTGAATTTGCCGAATTTTACGGTTATTTTGATATACGTTGATATTGTGTTTTTCACCACTCACTTCACAACGAATCACGCACTTCAGGTACCATTACGGGCACTCTTTTCATTGATGATTATTATGTCTTCGCTTTATTTGATACCGGTGCCACACACTCCATTATATCTGTCACATTTGCTAAGAAACTTAATATGAAGCCCAAACCACTAACAAATCACTTATCGATTTCTACACCTATGAAAAACCACATGATCATTGATCATAAATACGTTAAGTGCCCTCTTCGTTTTGATGATCGTATTCGCCCTGCAAATCTGTATCCTCTCGATATGTTCGACTTTGATATCATTCTAGGCATGGATTGGTTGGCTTACCATAGAGCTTCCATCGACTGCTATGCTAGAACTGTGATCTTTGGAGACATAAAACATCCTGAATTCGTTTATCATGGTTCTCAACCCCTCAAATCTGTTAAGTTTATTTCTCGCTCAAGGCACGGACCATGATTGCTCATGGGTGCCAAGGTTTTCTGGCATATCGGTTAAGGACACATCTTTGGAGAGTCCTAACATTGAAAATCTTTCGGTTGTTTGTGAATTCACCGCGTTTTCCGATGAACTTCCGGTCTTCCCCAGCTAGAGAAGTTGAGTTTAGCATTGAGTTAATTCACTGGTCTGAACCGATTTCGAAAGCTCCGTATCGTATGGCACCTGTAGAACTGAAGGAGTTGAAGGAGCAGCTGCAAGAGATGATAGAAAATGGATTTATTCGACCCAGTGTTTCTCCATGGGGTGCACCTGTTTTGTTTGTGAAGAAGGATGGAAGCATGCGTCTATGTATCAACTACCGTGAACTAAACCGTATTACCATTCGAAACCGTTATCCTCTGCCACGTATTGATGATTTGTTTGATCAACTGCAAGGAGCTAAATTCTTTACGAAGATTGATCTGAGATCTGGTTATCACCAGCTACGTGTGAGGGAGCAAGATGTTCCTAAGACCGCGTTTCGGACCAGATATGGTCATTATGAATTCCTCGTTATGCCTTTTGGTTTGACAAATGCGCCTGCGGTGTTTATGGACCTAATGAATCGTGTTTTCCATGAGTTCCTCGATAAGTTCGTTATCGTTTTCATCGACGACATTTTGGTTTACTCCAAGTCTGAAGAAGAGCATGAGCAACATCTCCGGATAGTTTTGGAGATTCTGAGGAAGAATAAGTTGTACGCCAAATTTTCGAAGTGTGAGTTCTGGTTAAAACAAGTCGCTTTCCTTGGTCATATTGTATCTGCTGATGGTATCACCATGGATCCGTCTAAGGTCGAGGCTATCACTAAATGGCCAATACCTACGACAGTGACTGAGGTTAGGAGTTTTCTAGGACTTGCGGGTTACTACCGACGTTTTGTTGAAGGTTTCTCTCGCTTAGCTCTACCCCTAACCCAACTGATGAGAAAAGGTGAAAAGTTTATATGGACGGATGAACGAGAGAAAAGTTTTGAAGAGTTGAAACGGAGATTGGTGTCCGCTCCTATTTTGACTCTTCCATCTGTTTATGGAGGATTTCAAATTTACAGTGATGCATCTAAGAAAGGATTGGGCTGTGTGTTGATGCAACATGGAAAGGTGATAACTTACGCTTCAAGACAACTGAAACCTTATGAGGAGAATTATCCAACTCATGACCTTGAGTTAGCTGCAGTGGTGTTCGCGTTGAAGATCTGGAGGCATTACTTGTATGGAGAGACGTGTGATATTTTCACTGACTATAAGAGTCTCAAGTATATTTTCACTTCGAAAGAACTTAACATGAGACAAAGAAGATGGTTAGAACTTCTTAAGGATTATGACACCAACATTCATTACCATCCCGGTAAGGCTAATGTAGTTGCTGACGCACTTAGCGGAATCGCATTCTTGCAAGTATTGAAATCGAATCTAGGATTCTTCGTGACTTAGAGCGTTTGGATGTTGAGTTGTGCGTACGAGGCTTTGATGGATACTGGGCTAGTATGAAGGTGGAGTCGAATCTTATACTGCAAATTAAAAAGCTCGAAAGATGATGGTGAGCTGGGTCGTGCGCAAAATGTTGAAGAAGGTAAGCAGACGGAGTTTAAGGTGGATAATGATGGAATTGTATGGTATAAAGATAGGCTTTGTGTTCCCAATGATTCGGTACTTCGCGAGAAAGTTATGACTGAAGCTCATAGTTCTCCTTTCACTATCCATCCTGGTTCTACCAAGATGTATAGGGATTTGAAACAGTACTTCTGGTGGAATGGCATGAAGCAAGATGTGGCGACGTTTGTGTCGAAGTGTATGATTTGTCAGCAGGTTAAGATTGAACAACAAAGGGCTAGTGGATTTTATTACACGGCCATTGGATATTCCAACATGGAAGTGGGATAAGATATCTATGGATTTTGTGAGTGGACTACCTCTTACTCGGAAGAAGCATGATGCGATTTGGGTAGTTGTTGATCGACTAACCAAATCTGCTCATTCTTACCAATTAGAAAGGATTATGGTATTGGTAGATTGGCGGAAATTTTTCAACAAGAGATCGTTAGGCTTCATGGTACTCCGGCATCTATTGTGTCCGACAGAGATCCGCGTTTTACTTCCCGTTTATGGAAAGGTTTGCAAAAAGCTTGGGGTACTCGACTTAATTTGATCTGACATTTCATCCTCAAACGGATGGTCAGTCGAAAAGGACTATTCGGACCTTAGAGGACATGCTAAGGGCTTGTGCTTTGGAATGGACGGGCAGTTGGGATGAATATTTGTGTTTAGTAGAGTTTGCATACAACAACAGTTGGCATGCTAGCATTAAGGCAGCACCGTTTGAACTTCTTTATGGGAGAAAATGTAGAGCACCTACTTGTTGGGATGAAGTAGGTGAACGCTTAATTGAAGGTTCGAAAATGATTGAGATCGAGAATGAGAAAGTAGCTGTTGCTAGAGAAAATTTGAAGGAGGCTAGGTCTCGTCAGAAAAGTTATGCCGACAAGCATCGTCGTGATTTGGAGTTTCGGGTTGGAGATCGTGTATTTCTGAAAGTTTCGCCGTTTAGAGGTGTAAAATGTTTTGGAATCAAGGGCAAGCTCAGTCCTCGATTCATCGGTCCGTTTGAAATTTTGGAGCGTATAAGAGAAGTTTCGTATCGGTTAGCACTTCCGCCTCAGTTATCGCATGTTCATGATGTGTTCCATGTATCACTCTAAGGGATACAACTATCATCCGTTACACGTTGCTTCTTATCCGTTTGATCAAATCCAGTCCGATATGTCTTTATCTGAAGAACCGGAAGCCATTTTAGAAAGACAAGAAAGAGTCATGAGAAATAAAGTCATTCCGTTCGTTAAGATTCTTTGGAAAAATCACCCAGAGCGTGAGGCTACTGGGAGACCGAAGAGTCGATGCGAGCTAGTTATCCTCATTTCTTTGAATAGTTTGGTATGTTCTCATTTCGTTTTCGTTTCGGTTCATTTCAATTTTCGAGGACGAAAATTCTTCTTTTAGAGGGGAAGAGTTGTAAAAACCTGAAAATCTAAAACATAAATAAAGACTAAAATACCCTTGAAATCGGAATTTATTAAATACGTAAAATACGTTTATGTTCATTTAACGAAATTAAAATCTAACTTATGAATAATTAAAACCTAACGGATATATTTAAGAAATCGACATTTATATGACGAAAAGTTAAACGTCTCGCATAGATAGTTGGGCCTCGCCTTTCGTTTATTTGTGAACCAAGTTGGGCCGTTCGTTTTGTTGGTTTGGACTCAAGCCGAGAGCCCACTTGGGCCGTGTTTCTTTTGTTCGGTTGGATCAAGCCGAAGCCCACACATCTCAAGCCTAATCCGATTTGTACCACCTATAAATACAAACACATTAACACAAATTGGAACCCTAGTTTGCATGTTTGGTATTTTCTTTGCCTCTTCTTTTTCTTTTCTTTGGCCGATTGCTAACACCCCCTTGGTGTCGAAGTTTTGGTTCCAACGTGACAAGCTAAGGTATAACTACATTCTTCTCGTCTCACTTTGATACACCTAACGTTATTATATGTTGTAACATGTTTTGTTTTAATCGAAGCTTGTGTTTTGCCGAACCATATGAAACCGAAACAACATATATGAATCGGACCTTATAAATATTAGAGAGCATGTATTGTAATATGTGTTGTGTGAATCGGTATTAAGTATGTCAAGCTATATATAAACCGAACCACATATATAATAAATCGGCCAAGGTATAACATGCAAACGTAAATATGTAAGGTACGTTGAGGAGTTAGGGTTTGCGTAAAACATGGAAGCCGAAACATATATATTAGCCGAACCATGTGAGTGTTTGTGAACGTGTGTTAAATGAGTAAAGAACATGCAAAACCTAAACCCTAAGTGATGTGTGAACCGAACCAATTGGTTTGTGAACTGTGTATCATGCGCGTGTGTTGTGAGTCAAGTGAGCTTGTTGGTATGTAAACGTAGTACGTGCTCATATCTTTTCGAAGCTATTGTGCATATGTGTGTCGATGTGTATCTAATCCGGATAATAAGTAACTTTTATTGTCACATGAAATCATAAAAGTGCATGGGTATAAGAGTTGACGTATAATACGTATATAAGTAATGTATGGTTAAAGACATGAAGGTGTTGAGTAAATAAACAAGAGTTAATGAGTTGTGTGAGTCGATTTGAGTATGAGTAAGTACTTGCATGTGTGAGTGCGTGCATGGTGAAGCATATAAAGAAAGGTTGTTCTCATTACGTGCTAGGTCAAAGTAATGAGTCATTAAATGACGTAACATGTAAAGTAAATGCACATTAAAATGATATTAAAAGAGTGGGAAAACCCTAGAACATAAGTGAGAGTTGATTAGGGTTTGAAGCTAGGTATTAATTCGTTATTTCATGTGTGAGTTATGACTTTTAAACTATTTTCACACTTAACCCTAAACTTTAATAAATGACATAATGAACCCTAACCTACAATATTGGTTATAAAACACTTAAGTCTCATTTAATCATAAATCTCTAAATTATTAAGATCACTGAATACACTAAGTATAAACACCAAACATTAAAAGATCATTTCGAAAATTATGGAATCATAAATAACATGTACGACCGTTAATGTGTATAGGTTCTGTGAAGAAGGAGTAATCCTTTGCTTTCCGTATTTCTGCTTTTTGGTCATTTTCTTTGGAATAAGGTACGAGATATTCGACCTTTTCAAAAGGTTCCTTATAACGTTTTCTTTCGTTAGCTTTTATATTAGGGTTTCCTAAGCCTTTGCTATGAACCCCATTCTGTTTGTTTTGAGTTGTTGCTTATCGAACTCGATTCTGAATTACAAAACATTTGATTTTGAACTATATGATATGAAAACTCTGATTTTGAAAATATGATTAATCTTCCGATAAAGTATGATCAGTGTCACTTTGATATTCGATTTGACCTAAGATAGTTTGACACCCGAGCCAAATATTTCACTAGTCATGGGGTTTCCATGTCCGTGTCATTGATGCACCTCGACATGACTCTAGGGCAGGAGAGTGATGTTCTGCCACGTCCCTTATCTGTTATCTGTTATGAGCTCAAGTTATGTTTTATGACCAATATCTGCGTGGGCGTATGGATGCATCCTAGATCGTTATCATTTATATGTTATCGATGATTGATCTTTGCGTGCATGCACGCCCTTCATAACTCTGGTAGGTCTCCCTATAAATGTTGCCTTATGTGAATATGATTATGATCCGATATATGTTCTTTGGGCTCGTGGTAGTTAACTATAAACCTTATTCGATAATTTTTTTATACTCAGAAAATTATTATGATTTTGCTATCTTTTGTTCATTATATTTCAGTATCCGATATCGTTTAGTATTTTGCTTTGCTTTTATATCTGCTCATTCTGAGCTTTGAAGCTCACCGCATTTCTTTCTTCCGCGGGTATCTAAGCATTGAAGCTGGTTTTGCTTTGGGATGAGTCGAGTGGACTTACCTTAGAGATTTTTAGTTTTGATCTTATGATGCCATTTAAGACTTTACTATTTCATACTATTTCTATTGGAGTTTATTTTTCCATTGGGACCTATGTATTGAAGTCATGTTGACTTGAATTATTTCATCATTTATGTTAAGACTTCTTTTGGATATTTATGTTTGCTTCGATATGACACAATTATTTGTGATTCCTTTATCCTTGTCGGGTCGGGGCGTTACACTCATAATTTGGTGGATTTGGGGTAAAATGTTGGAAACGGATAAGGCTAATCTCACCATATAATATCAAGGGTTGTATGTGCTAGGCTAAGGTCTAATCTAGTTAGGTTAAGAAAAACATGTCAAAATTTAAAAAATGGCTTAATTTTTCAAAATAAACTAGATAAATGAGGGCGAAATAAAGTTCAAGAGATAATTCTACTCCCGTCCCCCCACTTGAATTGTACAAAGTCCCTTTAGTACTAGGCATTAAAATAAAGGTGAAGAGAAAGGTAGAATTAGAGCGAGAACTTCCCTGAAATTTGCTCCATAAAGAAGAAGGCCCACGAGAAAGAAACGTGCATTCGTATAAGCGTCATGAACAAAATTCAATTCCTGAAATCACAATACCGCAAGCATAATTCTAAAAAGAAAAAATGAAAAACGAAAAACAAACCTAACTCACTTTCGTAGGAATCACGATTGCATTTAGCGCATGCAACAAGCCTTTTAAACCACTTGGTGTCCCAAGTGGACGAGTGAAGTCTCGTGAGGGTTTACGGGGAACACACCCACAAAGGTCATTTAAAAACTAGTACAAGGTTACTGCGTTTTAAAATGAAAGAATTAAGCAAGGAAAGTTACGTCGTAGAACTCTTTGAGGAGTTACGCCGAAGCTGCAAAACCTGGAATGAGCTGCAAAGCGAGTAGTTACGGTGCAAACAATGAGATGGTATTACGCCGTAATTGGTAATGCATCAAGAATTATGCTGCTATAAGGTTGGTTACGACGTAATCACCAAGATGAGTTATGCCGTAACTCTGTTCAGATCAGCAACTGCAGCAGCAATTAGTTCCTCGTATCCTGAAAAAATAGTTAGAAAACACAAAACCCAACAAAAAAGGAAATAAAATAGAAGAAAGGGATAATTCGGGTTGTCTCCGAAGAGCACTTTCTTTATTTACGAGTCTTTAAGTTAGACTCAGAGCCGCGAGGCTTCTACGGGGGCCTTAGGATCTGCCCCACTTCTTCAATATCTTTCATCAAGTTATGCCCTTTTTTAATTGTAGAATTATTGATCCCATCTGTTCCAAGCCATTTATCACATGATTCTCCTCGATCATCATCTTCAGTAATAATACTATTAGTAATGCTGATGCTGGATCTTGTACCGTCTATTGTGTCAGTGAGATGATTGCACTTATACCGCTTAACCAAATTCCCTTAATGATTTTGAGTTTCCAAATTTTATTTTGTACCAATCTTCCAATGCTAATTCGACATCATGTTTTTCTCCCTTATGAGGGTATATCCATTCATTAGCCTTTCTTTCACATTTTTGAGGATGAGTAACCGGTGGCCATGTTGTGATTGACTTGCTATCTTCGGTCGACATCGAGTTGCAAAAATGTTTGTTTGGATCTGGAGTTTCCTCAATGCTTTGGACTAATTTATCCTATTTCTGCTTACAATTATCAATATTCTATCTATTATCATTAGTAATAGGATTAGAGTGTAGAGTGGGATCCAACAATTGAACATTAACAATGTCAACACTATTAGAAATTTCAATTTTTGGTTTTAAATGCTCTTTCATACTAAAAGTTATTCGTTCATTTTCAGTTCTCAAAGAAATTTGTTTTTTGAAAACCTTAATCTGAGCCCTACAAGTGGCCAGAAAAGGTCTTCCAACAATGAAGTTGTAAGCCTCCCGCTTTCCCATGTCAATAACCACAAAATCGGCCGGGAAGAAAAATTTTCCAATTTTTAAAAGCACATTGTTCACAATTCCCTTCTACATACCTTGGAGGAATCACCATTTCAATCATAATAGTTGTTTCTTTTAAATTGGTAAGTTTGATTTTTTCAAATAAAGTGGTAGAGATAAGGTTTACCCCGGCCCCTAAATCAGCTAATGCGGGAATCTTAATGTTACCAATAGTGTAAGGGAGAAGAAAACTTTCTGTATTGCTTTGTTTTCAGGAAGTTGGCTTGGCAGACCTGCCGTTCTTCCGATTTATCATCCTCTCTTAGGTAGTTAATCCCGGAAAGATCATTAGTGATAGAGGATGTGCACTGCTCTTTCTTTGCTTTATCTTGCATAAATATGGCTTTGCAGGTAATGGCTTTAGCATTACTTGTCTCAAGGTTTTTAGCCAATTGCCCAATTTGTGTCTCGAGGTTCTTAATCGCAGCATCTTGGTTACGTAGGTTCATATTGGTATCCTCCTTTACTTTTACCATCCACTCCTTGAGTCTATCTCCCTTTTTTGTAGATTCTTCGATGTGCCGGTGCATTATTTCCTCAAGGCTAGGTTTAGGAGGATTATTGTTGATTCTCGTGTAGTACCCAGGGGATTTTTCTCGATATATGGGTTCGTTATTATTGTAGCTATTGAAAGGGAATTCTCTTCCATAGTTAACTTCTCCGATCCTTTTAACTTCTTCGTTGGAGGAACATTCTTTAGAATGTGGAGTCCCGTTTCGCTCAACTTGAATGGAATGCACATTTTCCTTGAGCTTCTTCATTTCTCTTCCAAGGCTTTATAATTTGTTGTTTATTGCTGCAAGGCCTTCCATATCATCATTCTTGCTTCGGTTGCTTCCACCATTGTGCCATTTGTGAGAGTGGTATGCCATTTTTTGAATAGTTTCTAAAGCCAGAGTGGGTGTCATACTAGGAATCGGCCCTTGAGAATCAATCATTTGTCTGGATGAGATGTTCAGTCCCTTGTAGAAGACATTCACCTTTTTGTTGGCTGTTGAGGTCATGAGTAGGGCATTTGTATAATAATTCGTTATATCTTTCCCAAGCTTGGTATAACGTTTCATCACCCTCTTGCTTGAAGTTATGAATTTCTTCCAATTGCTTAGCCGTCTTTGATGGAGGACAATATCTCTGAATGAAATACTTTTTTAAGATACGCCAAGTGTTGATGATCCAAAGCAGTGTCGATCGACCCATATTTTTGCAGCCCCCGTAAGAGAAATAGGGAATACTCGTAACATTATAGCATCGTGTGAGACTTTGGGAATCTTGAATAGGCTGACAATGTATTCGACATTGTCTACATGTTCATGGGCATCATCGGTAATGCTTCCAGAGAAGGGATTTGCACGCAATTCTCTCATGAATTGAGGTTTGATTTTGAATTGAGCATCTTCGCTATAGCGGCTAACAATCCACGGTCCTTGTTCTTCTCTTGTCAACGCCAAATATTCCTCAAGAGTGAGGCCATCGATGTTACCGATGCTTCCATGGTACCGAAAACTTGAAATATGATCGTGAGAAAAGTTTAAAACGAAATTAAAGACTTAATATTAATCCTAATATAACTCCCCGAATGCGGCGCCAAAAACTTGATGCGTGTTTTACTGACACTGTGTCTTAATATTTATAATGTCTCGTTATACCTATGGTCTACCCTAATGCACTAACGGGCAGTGTACCCGTCGTGTGTGTAGTGTAGTAAATGGTAAAGCCGAGGTCGTCCCAAGAGCTATGTGTGTTGGATTATTACTAAGTCTAGTGTCACAAAATAATGATGGTTTCAATAGGGATTTAATTAATTAAACTACTAATGCAGAAAAAAATAAAGCAGATAAATGGATAAAGAGAAATCAATAGAGAGAAGTGGTGCTAACCTAGTTAATCATCATAGCTAGTTATGTTTATGTCTACTTACTTCCAATTACTTCAGGTGGGGTCAAATTCGAGAGGACAACATTTGGTCAATTCGCCCTAACCTATCAGCTAAGATGCCACCACAGAGAAATCAAAGCACCGTCATAAGTCTGTTGTTCTGGTCCCCCTAAGCCAAGTCATTAAGTACCGCTACATGCTAGATTCATAATAATGAGTGCCCGACCGTTAGGAACTTAGACACTACACCCCCAAATTCTTAAGTTCATCCAAACGATAGGTGATCAGTTGGTTATCTCCTAGGCAATTGGCCTCTACCGCCATTCAAAACTACCGAACCGAGGGTGACTACCAATGAACTATGCATGCATACACTTAGAAATAATTGTACGGAAGTAAAGGTAAACGTAAACAAAACAATTAAGGAATCATAACTAGGCTAGCACCAAAAGGTGCTTAGCCGCTCATATTAATCATGCAAATTAATTCAATATTCAAAGGTACGAAATACATGAATTGAAAGTAAAAGAAATATAAAACGCTAATGCTTATCGTAAAGGAGTGACTTCTCCCTTGGGAACAGCTCCGTATGCTTCTCTAGACCTGCCTTGAGCTTTTTCCCACGTTCTCAGAGTGTTGTGTGTGGAATGGGATGATTAGAAATGCTGGAACTCGTGGGGTATATATAGGCCAGATATGGGTTACGGCATAACCAATATATGAGTTACGCCGTAACCTTCTATTCCTTCGTAAAATGCACTAGATCTGCTGGTTACGGCGTAACCTAATGAGTGGTTACGCCGTAGTCTTCAATAAACTCGTTTACGTCGTAAGTGATGCATCAATTCGGTGTAAGTATCAGCGGCGTGGAACCTCTTTTGATCTAATGTAGTTACGTCGTAACCTCTGGAAGGAGTTACGCCGTAACCTCTTGATAAGTTGGCATCTTGAGTCACGCAATAGTTATGGCGTAATGTGAGATGAGTTACGCCGTAGCTTCTTCAAAATAGCATACTGTGATAAATCTTTAGATATGTTTCCATTTCTGCGTCTCTTTAGCTCCAATGCTCGTAATTTACCTGAAAGTGGAAAACAATAGAAAACAAGCGTAAATCCATATAAATGATATAAATAACGAGCATTATTGGGGGAAATTGACACTTAATATTCAGGATTATTTGATGTTATCATTCTTGCTCATCTTGGGAGAGTGCATATCCATGCCCTTCACACCCGAAAGTTCATCCGGTTAACGCCATCAACACGGGTTCCATGCGATCCCTCATGAAGTACCAAGGACCCGAACCATTGGTCCAACCAACTCTTGAGAAACCCATCAACCAAGAACCCAAACCTAATCTAGAAAAGCAGTACAAGGAGCTACACCAAGAAAAACCGGTTCTTGAAGTCTTGGCTTATGCGCCTTATTACAATGCTTTAAAAGAAAAATATGAGCAAGAACTAAAGCTAGGAGAACGTGGTTCCGCATTTGTGCAAAATAAGTTACCTAAGAAGTTAGATGATCCCGGGCTATTCATTCTTCCGTATAAGCTTGGAAACTCCAAACCTTTCGACACTTTAGCCGACTTAGGATCAAGCATCAATCTTATTCCGTTGTCCCTCCATAGAAGCCTTAACCTAGGTAATATAGAACCAACGGAAACCATCTTAGGTCTAGCAGACGGTATTATTGCATATCCGGTAGTGATAACAAAAGACATGGTAGTGCACGTAGGTGAATTGACTCTTTTGGCGGATTTCCATGTGCTAGACATGAATAAAGACCCGGCATGCCCATTGTTAGTAGGAAGATGATTCTTAGCCACCGCTAGTGCCACAATTGATTGCAAGATGTCTAAGATAGTGGTAGGAGAAGGGAGTGTTAGGTCAATTTACGATGTCAAAAAGCATATCTACTACAAGGAGGAAGAAATTCCCTACGAGATCATGTTAGATAGAACACCATCTAGATATGGACCTTGGAATAATAAAGTTTTTGTAGGTCGTCAACGACCTTTCTATTTAGAGGAGTCCTTTGTAAGTGAATCAACTTTCCTTGACCAACAATTGGCTAGGGACATTGAAGTGAACCCGTTCGAGGACACCTTAGTGTTTAGGAAGATGACTGAGTTTCTAGGATCCTTACCCGTTAATCTTGTCATGAATAAGTGAAAAGTTGAGAGTGATGAGCCTGAGCATACTTGGAATTGGGATAGACCACCTAGTGATGAGAATGGAGAATGACACATTAGGATGACAATCTATGACCCCAATGGAGAAAAGTTTGAGAAGGCATACCGAACTGAGCGTACCACTAGGAATTTAAAAGATAAGTTTGATCCCCATGACATTCTTGAGGATAAGCTTACTTACATAGGTACGTAGGGGAACAACTTCGAGTCTAGCTACAAGACTCATAAATAAAGAAAAGCGCTTCGTGGGAGGCAACCCATGCTTAATTGTTTGCTTGTTTGTGTGTCAAGTATCTTTTCATTGATTGTTTATTCTCATGTTTGAATTTGTGAAAATGCTTTATTTTGTCTTTAACCTCGTCTTAATTACATATAAAGGTATTTTACAAAAAGGATAAGTGTAGGGAAGATTACACACGTTTTTAAAAGAACGTGAACATGATAATTACGATTATTGAAAAAGATATATATGTGTGTTTGTTAGAGTCACATGCTTGTATCGAGTCATAATGGATGTTTTGCATGAATATTTCCAGATTCTAAAGATGTAATTTTTCCAGAAAAACGCAGCTTATTGAACCGGTTTGTCAAGATAACTGCGTCGAGGATTGCAAGTTTGCAACCTGACGGCGTCAGGAGGAGCATAAACAACTTATCTAACTTTCTCTCGTTTTCTGTGCTTCTTATAAAATTTTGGAATTTCCAGGTCTTAATTTTCCAGAAAATCTGTAAACATCCATTTCACAAGCATTATATCCTAGTGTAGTAGAGTCATATATAGTTTTACCGCCGATTTTACGCGAAGGTTTCGTCTATTTTCTTAAAGTGTGCAGGTTTTATTTATCAAGAAGAAGAAACATAAGATTGGATGGAGCTTTTCACGCATACATTCTTCTTTGAAAGAATTTAACCACTACTTCACACGGATCCTACCAAGCTAATCAGGGGAGTATTAGTTTCTTTATCTTTTAATTACCTTCCGTTATCATAACTTTGATACTTTCGGGGAACATTGGGGACAATGTTCAGTTTAAGTGTAGGGAGGGAGAATAAAACGGGAACTTTGAAACTATGCTTATCCTTGATTATTTGTCTTGTCTTATTTCATTTGTGTAATAAGCTATGAGAAATATCTGTTAGGGTAATTTTAACACCAAATTAAAAAAATTTCATGACTTGTACGAGTGGGTCTTTAGTCTTAATAAAGCGTCTCATGGATAGGATGTTATATGACTAGCACAAAAACCCTTTACCACTCAAATTCCACCCCAAAAATGTGAGGTTCGCCCCTAGATTTATAGGAATTAAAGCATTCACCTTTAATGCTTCGAGAGTGTACCGGTAGTATAATAGATTCTAGAACTTGTTTTGTGATGCATTCCGAGATCGCTAGTGAGACTACACTTGTGTAGTTAGGAATAACTAAATGATAAGAGGCATTAGGATAACCCTTGTTTGATAGTTGTATTATAATTACTTCTTCCACATCGGTTGAGTAATTCCCCCACACCCTTGCGTTGAACTCATCTTTAGTACACGATACCCCTAGTTAACCCCTCAGAGCCTATCCTTTTCGCGGTTCTCGTGATGTTTCGGTTTTCCGGAATATCAATGAAGATCATTGTTTACAATCCACCCCCAAATGTACACCCAAATCGCCTTAGCCTACCTTGTATGCACTCACTTTTAGTGCATTATTGTTATCATATTAAACCCTTAGTTCAATGATCTGGTTACTTGCATGGTTGCTAAGTCGAGTCATATCTTTTGTACACAGTTTTGGGATGATTGGGACTCATGGAAAGTTAAATTTCAGGGAGTGACGAGAAAGAACGAATTCCCTTTATCTACGTAATAATGTACTCCAAGTGTTTTGATCTTTTCAATTCGGGTCAAATTAGTGTTAGAGTAATAAAAACTCAAGTGTACGGATGTGCCTATAAATCCCTTGTATTTTTATGTTATCGTAGAGGATGGTAGAGTAAAAATGTATGAAAAAAAATCAAAAAAAAAAAGTGTTGAAAAAAAAATGAAAAAATGAAAAAAACATACGGGCTACCATCCTACGTCTATCTTTATATTTATGTTTGTTTGTTTCAAAGTTATCTAGAGTTTAAAGAGTCGAGTCTTGGCTTAGAAACACCATTCTTTATATTTATGCTTGTAACATAAAGATTTTTGACTTGCCACCACTAAATCGCCCATCCAACCAAACCCTTTGTTTCCCTAACCGTAATTCTAACATTACAACCCTTTAAAAGACCTCCTAGATAGTTTTTCCTAGGTGCTTACGCTAAAGCGGTGGAGGTTTGATCTAGTATCAAGCCTATGGTAATCTATGTACTATGACCGGTTAATAAGTGTTTTTCTTCCATTTCCATTTGATATATTTCATATACACCCGAGAGATGAGAGTATCTAAACACCACTTGTGAGGTGCTAGTATATAATTTCCGTGCTTGTTATGACTATTGCGGGGCTTATACTTGTCATGAATTATGTTAAACCAATGCTTCATGACCTTTAACTTATAAATTGATTGGCCAAAAGCACATTTGCTTGAGGACAAGCAAATACCAAGTGTAAGGATATTTGATAAGGATTTAAAACGTACACTTTTAAGGGGTCATTTAAGCCCTTAATCAACCACTTTTATATTCGCTATGCTAATTTCGTTCCTTTTCACTTTTAGGTCTCTTGGAAGCAAAATGCTGGAATGATGCATTTTTGGACGAAAATGAGTGAATATGTGAAGAAAATGGCTAAAGTCAAGATCAAGGCACTCAAGCTGCTGGAATAACACCCGACGGCGTCACAATCCAAGGGCGACGCCGTCTCAACGTACTTAAAACTGTGACGACATAGAAGCGAAATTGCTAATTTACACCTGACGGCGTCAGGCTTTGAAGAGTAAGGGCGTCACTAAGACTTTGCATCTCAGACGGCCTAGATCAAGATTCAGACGACGTCAGAGTTGAAGACTGACAGCGTCAAAACCACAAGGTAACGCCGTCCCAAAGTTGACTTGGCCAAGACGAAACCCTAATGGCGGTGATCTGACGGCGTCACAATTAAAAGATGACGTCGTCACAGTTGTAAATCTATATATAGAATTCGATTTTCAGACTTTTAAAGGAGGGAGACTTGTGGAGTAAAACCTAAAACGATTGTAGTCCATCTTGGACAGTATTTTAGGGTTCTAATACCCTATCTTACATCGAGATAAGTTATTTATTCCCTTGATTTCATTATGTCTTCAACTGAATGTGTGTATGCTTGCATGTTTAACATGTCCGGCTAATTTACTTGTGTGTTTACTTAGATCTATGAAACCTAGTTATTGAATATTGATTGGTTATCTCTTATCTTAATTGTAATTGGCTTAGGAGTTCTTAAAGCCATCGTTGTGTTTTTAATACTTGATTAATCTTTGTGAACATTAGTTTATAATTACTAGTGGAATTGTAGGCTAAAAATCAAAAGAAAACCTTAGTGTTAAGTTTAAGAATCATAGAGATTTCGTAGTCATTAACCTTAAGTAGCTTCAAAGAGTTAGGGATAAAAGCACACCCTACGACCATAGAAAACACAAAGTGTTAAGAATAAGGACGTGACAATTCAACCACCAATAAAAGATAACTAGGGAGTAATAGCATTTAGGTAAACACATCTCAGAATCATCATACGAGCACACATCAATAGACGTAGCTACCCATTTGATTAGATAATTAGATAGTAGAGTAATCGGTAGAAGTACCAACCCCCAAATCCAAACCCCGAGATTTTACCCTTTGCTTTATTAAAAAATATAAAAAGATAAAAAATAATCTTCCTCAACCTCAACCTTAGCGTAGTAACTTCTCACTAGCATTCATATTCCCCTAGAGAACGATGTCAGTCCCCGAGGCTTACCCTAACACTACACTACAACGATTAGGTTCACTGCCTAGGTGGTTGAAAAACTTGCTCGAAAAAAGGAAGTTTCCTTTGACCCCGAACGCGCGTTGTACGCGTATCACTAGGGCAACATCTATATCTGATCATTGTTTCCCTGAGCTCATGCCACTTGTTCCAGCACCCTCATCCTATCGCATTCATTGTTCGTTTGTGAGCTCATGCCACTTGCCCCTGTTTTGCTACTAATACCTATCATTAATAAATGAGGAAGCCTACCATAAGTTTAACCTTGAAATTAGGATATTTAGCAGACGTAAGAATTGAAAAGGGGAAGATACCGACATGCAAGGAAAGAATCGAAAAAGGGAAGATACGTCATGCAAGAACCTGCTAGATGATATGTGATTCTGGTACACACATCGAAACAGAAGCTCAGATGAAATCAAACCATAATCTGAACACAAATTGATACCCCAAAATTAATATTTCCACAAATAATTATGATACCTATAGGCAAAAAACATAAACCTAACACAAAATAATTATGAGATATTTTGGTCTTAACTGCTTTAACAATAAACAAAGACAAAAACTCCCATACTACAAAGCTGTTAATTCAAAACAACTTATTGAAATAAGCATTGCTTGCCTTCTTATTCAAAACACCTTATTCAATGGCAAATAATCATATATTAGATAACCAATACCAAACACTACAGAAATTGCTTATTTACAAACTGATAAGTACATAAGAAATTTAGGGGTGTTTCAGATTGGGCTTATCTACTTTGAAAATAAGCATTATCCACTGATAAGCACTAAATTATTAAGAAACAACTAATTTTAAGAATTAGGATTAGAATACTTACATAAATTTTAAGAATTAGGATTAGAATACTTACATAATGAGGAAAAGTAACCCGTGGTCCATTATACTCCTAAAGCACATCCTATACATAAACACCATCCAACTTCACTGACAAAAAAAAAAAAAAAAAAAAAGAAAAAGAAAAAGAAAAAGAAAACGGAAGCACATAACTACTACAGAAAATTAGATGAACAAAAAAATAAAAAATAAAAAATAAATAAAAATCTCATTAACCAAGAACCAAAAACACAAATTAACACCACCCATGAAATAAAATACTGAAGCTATAAACTATTGATTTTATCTAAAAAGAAAAGAAAAAAAAAATTAACCTCATCGTTGTAATCATCATCCGGTACATCACAGGTTCATTGTCGCATATCTTCAAATTCTGTCGAGCCTTTTTTTCTTCTTACGCCTGATTCCGAAGATGTGTGTAATGAGAGGCGGTGCGAAAAGGATTAAGACGAAAGATTGTACCTTTGGAAGAGATATCGTGTTCAAAATCATTTTCTTCATAACCCCTTTTGGTCGATGTTTTCTATAGATTTTTTTTTTTTTTTTTTTTTTTTGGTAGAAACACAGAGATACCAACAGCAGTTGCGGTTTAGGTTGAAGATATCGATGTCGGCGAACAGAGGTGGAGAATGATATGTGTCTGCGTAAATTCTCTGATCACTTTTGATATGCAGTTTCTTGAGTCGGTATCATCGATGTTTTCAAAGAATTCCAGAAGATTTGAGATAAGAGGGACAACCGCTATTCTTATCTATCCGGATATGTGGGTTAAAAGACGGGCCCAAAATCTGCTTGTTTGGACTACCAACATTTAAGCCCACAAAATATAATATCACGCTATAAAATACTAAACACTCACAACCCTAACATTCCTAACCCTAAATAAAAAAACGCAGTCACATTTACTTTTTCTCCCAAAAGTATGATCCAGTATATTGATTGATTGTGTTAGGGTTTATGATTTTCCTTTATAATTTTGTTTATTTAATGTACTGTAACAATCAATTGTGAGCTCATTTTATAATAACAAGGAATGCCACGATGCCGCCGCGTTGCGGCGGGGCATTTTATATTTAACGATATACCTGCTTTGGCCTGTGTTTTTTGTGTAACTTATTTTCGAGAAGGCTTTTGGAGTTGGAAGAAGGTGTGGATGATGGCGTAGTTGTTTGTTTTAGGTAGTTGTCTAGAATAAAGTTTGTGTTTGTTTAGTTTATTGTAGGATGGGGTCAAGTATGTGGTTGTAGTTTGCAAGTGTTAGTATTTGTCTAGTGTCGGTGTCAGTATGTGTGTATGTTAATATAAGTGGTACTTTTTATGTATGTGTAATTTTTTTTTTTTTGTGTTTGTTTGTTCTGTTTTGGATCTTAAGTTTTGCATATGATGGGAAATGGTTTTGTTGAGCATCGATATGGCCGACCCTGGTTTTGTTATTGCCATTTTCTGTTTTAAAGTCGTCTCATTATGTCGTGACTATCTTTTGTGTATTGAACGAATGTGCATCGAGATAGCATTTGTAATTATGAATAGCACGTAATTGCTTTTGGATTTGTTGATGTTCAAAGCATTTTCCGATGTTGTAATTTTGTTTGGCTTTTTTTGGAAAGGCGTTAGTATTATGAGTAGGCATCGAGTGTCCGGGCTTATACGATGAGTACGCATGTGACGGTTTCAGATGTGGAAGTGCACCACATCGAACCGGGTTTCGAAATTTGTGGCCGCTTTTAAGCGCCGGCTTGTATGTATTTGTAAATGTATCCATCAAATGAGCTAATGATGCACATGTCATACAAAAGCCACATCCCAGTGTTAGATTACGATACGCATTTTTAAGAGCAACATAAACACATGGTATGTATATTAATTCTGACCTAGATTAGGAAAATTGCCTTTGCATGGCGACGGTGCTATTGTTTGTTTTACTGATAAAAAGCAACCATGGGCGGTTCACAGGTCAGCGGCGCTCATATCTGAGGGTTGCTAGCATAAAGAAACAATGATCGGTAAGACTAAACTGTTACGGTAGATGGCGGCGAAAGATCATTCTTGCTTACTTCTTTTGTGGTGACGGGTGATCGGTCAATCGCTTCGCCTTTTAGCAACCTGACGAGATGTTCTTGTAGCCGTTGGCTTACCGGTAGTCAGATGAGAAGTAGCTTCCATGTAGGTGGTGTTTGGGACACTTTGAAGTGAAGGAGGTGTAGTAAACGCCTGACATTTCAAGTGTTTCATTAGTAGCCATAGCGAGTCGCATGTCGGTGTCAGTTCTGAATATGGTGGGTGGGAAGGCGCCCAAAAGCTGGTGGCTCCGTTGAAAAACTCGCTTTCCTTTCTCTGCTTGCGTCTTCGACCTGTTAGATAAAGTACTTCGCTTGTTACTTGTATATCCGCTTCATCTACGGGTGGGTTATTCTCAACCGCAGCGAAAGTCCGCTTTCCATATTGTATCAAGTATGTATACGGATTTTCCTTTGTTGACTCGCTGCGAAGTGTAGCCGAAACAGATGAGTTGTTCCTTCTAGTGCTCGCGATCTTTGGAGGTAATGTATAATGGATCGGTGTAGCCTTCTTCCGACACGACTTTATTGCGGTTCCGCGCGAGTGGGGCTTTCGCATTAAAGCATGTAAGTATCAATGCACGGCCGCACAGCAATAGCAATCCCGGCGAGTCGGAAAACACCCTGCAAGATTATTTAGCAAAAGAGTTGAATGTTCATGCGATAGCGGTGGCTACCGCGGTAGCAAATGTCACATTCACAATGAGAAATTCCGCACTGTAATCTTTGGCTCTCCGGATCCGGCGCTACGGTGGCCATGGAGGCGGTCTTGAAAGATTTTATAGCGGCATCTTTGCACCCGCGAAAATACCATGACCCGCCAACAACGTATGCAACGATGGCGATGATCGTAAACCTTACGTTCGATCAACGAATCGATAGCTTAGCAAGTGTTCAATAATGTTTTGTTTTTGTGATAAAGTGAAGATAATACCGTTTGATTGCGTGGGTCTTCTCGCAGTAGTTCATCTATCGCCGCCCTATTCCCGGATTTTTCTTGCTCGATGTCATCAGATGGGCTTTCTCGAATATTTTGTATCAATGGCTGGCCAAAAGCTCGCACCTTAAAAAAACACACGTATTAGATAAAAAGATTCAAGAAATAACATGAGAATTTCCAAATCCCCGAAAACATACCGGCATTTGGTGGCAAATGGCGCCCAAAAGTAAAGAAAGGAGCTTGAAATTGCCTCACATGCTTAGTATGTATTCGGTTTCGGAATTGCCGGGTTTAGATAGTAGTATGCGTTCGCGATGCGTTTGCGATAATGGAGGCCGCGTATTCGCACGTTAATTACATAGAATTTTACTTATTGAGATAGTAGTGTTGTGGTTTACGATTAAATTACTGCAGATGTCGACCCAAGAAGAGTCGACCGCCATGACGGTTGGCTTTGGCTCTTTCTCATAAAGATCAGATCAAAGTCTCGTGCCTTTTCGCGTTCCAAAGAGTGAAGCGACAGATTTCTCCGCATAGAGTCGCAAATGTTAGTTGCTAGCCGACCGATGATGCAAGTAAACGAAATGAATATGCGTAGATTACTCTAGGTTTCGGAGGATGATGTCTCTCCATATGACAGGTTTTGTTCCCAACCCCGGTTGTCGCAGTCACCCATTGATGGAGAACGATCCGATATAATCTGCAGCTTAACGGCCGCTTTTAGGGACGCGGGCGGCGAACTAATGAGCGAATTTTCATCTGTTAGTATCACGTCGTTCCTATCGGCGCGTAAAGGCAATTCATCATACGGTGCGAAATTGAAGTAATGGGCGGGGAAATGGTCATCGAAAAATGGATGCACATCGCTTAATTTTCCTAGCATGAGTATAAAATTGTTTGGAAGGGGTCGTGATCCATTTTTTAGCGTCCATCAAACCGAAACCGGTGATGGTGTATGCACGGCCCATCTCGAAGGTATTCTCGAACGAATACGTTCCGTGGTTCCACATTTGCTTGTATAGCACCTCCCTACATAACGGTCATCTGAGTTGGTCGGCTACAATGGTTTAATCCATGCATATACCGAAAAGTAAACCGATCCATATATCTTACCATTTGATCAAGCAAAATAAATGCGAACTGGCGGTCTTGCACCACGGCGGAAATGACCGTCCATTTTCGGTATACTTTAACGCGGACCGCTTTTCCTATGTCCGACGGTTTGATATTCCCGACGGCCACGATCTCGAGATCTGCATGTGCCTTTTCCCTCGCAGACTTTGCGCAAGTAAATCATGAGTGGTCGACATTCTCCTGCATATACAATTATAAAAGGCAAGTATTAGTTTTATCAAGCATTTCAAATACGGCTACACAAAAGGTATGGGCACAGAAGATGGGAAAATGGCGGACTAAAGTTACGCATCGTTGCCGCTAGTGAAGCATATAGCACCCGTTTACCTTAATGAGCAAAGCATATTGCTATGACACATGAATAGACATACAACCTCTCGGCCGTGGCAATTGAAGGAACAGTCACGGGCGAAAACCTCGAGATGTCATCTTAGAAATGTATTACATACGCTCACGGGCTGCTCAAAGGAAACGCCATTCCGATAGTAACAGAGAGTGCATATTCCGTTTTGTATGGATCGGCATATAGCTATGAGAAAGGTAGACAACTATAGGTTCTGTACATTAGTCGAGGTATGCCGGTGACACTTAGGTATGGGCTATTCGATGCAAGTAGGCTTATCTGGATATCATGAACAAACTAAGAAAGTTGTACATGGGACTGACACCTAAAGTAACAGTTCAATAAAACTGATAAAACACGTTGCATGTATTTAAGAGTTACATGTAACAGATATGAAAAAAAAATTTGCAAGCATTGGTGGGCCTAAACTATTAAGATGCATGGGAATAGCAACAAAACACACGACACAATCCGCTGTTACTTAATATAACCTCGTCTCGACAATCGTTTCTAAAAGTCCATGTACACGATATTTTTGTTGTGTTGGTGGTTTGTCCGGGTGATCACCGGCAAGTATTCTCACCCATGTGGAGAGGTGGCTCTTGACAATGCTACGTATAACCGCCATGACCGAATATTGGCTCGTAAATATATGCCTATCCTATTCGGGACCGCCTTGGCTCTTATTGATAGTCATTAGTAGCAAACTTTAACTGAAACTGTTTCCTCTTGAATATGAACGGTAACCTGGTCTTTCTATTGAACAACATTATCCAGGAAGAAAGACTTTTGTGAGATTCTTGTGCCCGTAACAATTAAACCTCTCGCTTCTATAACCTTTGGCGAGCATCATGTAACAATCATACGCTGCACGCTACATAAGCCCCTGCTAAGTTCAAATTCGTAGCAACATAACGGTGCACCTATTTTCAACTGAAGATTATGTGGCGGAATTCCGTAAAACGATAACGTGTTTAGGTATTCGATCGGGTATACACTCTGTGGCTCGCCGTCGTTGCTGTTCAGGTATGGCTTCGTCGTTACTCGCGATAAGTATGACCGACACGGATAACATTCGTGAGAACGTCGGCGTTGATCGAATCTGCAGTATCATTCTTTGGACATATTATGGCTTTTCTTGCGCAATTCAGGCGTTGGTGCTTGTAATATACCGTGCAAATATATGAAACGTATGAGCTCTGCTAGCATTTTAGTGTTGGGAATACGGTAGATGTCAGGTATGTGTATCCACGAAGCATTATCCGGATCTGTGTTGTCCGGTTGTCCAATAGTACCGTTGCCTACATCCAACGACCATTCGAGAACATTCGATGTTATGATTTTCCTGTGCCCGCAGATGGCGCGTGTTCAAACGCATGTTTTCGTCAACGAATGGACCTTGAAATATCTCCATGGTAAGATTGCGTAATACAGAAGATATAATTTCTGTTTAGTGGCCTTTTTCTTCACCGGCAGACCGCCTAAAGTCACCACCAAGAATAATGATTTCCGCCAAAAACATGAGACGGAGCATCTAAGATATCGCACAAAGTCCTGTCCAAGAGTTTCAAACACCGCTCACTCATGGGTGCCTGCCCCGATAACGATATCGATCACGCATAAGAAGGTCAGCCAACCGAGTGTGTTTTGACCGCACATAGACTTCGTTTGTAAGATCAAGCGGAAGCTTGAATCTTGAATGGGCGATACGACCTCCGGCAATAGAAGAGGGCGATACCGACGCGCTTACTGCAAGAACAATCTTTCGTTGTGCTCGAGGTGTGTAGATTATGCTTTTCCACGAAGGTCTTTCCTGTTCCCCATGTCCATAGACAAATATCGGTTCTTATGCATTTGTTTGCCGCGGCATCAATAACGGTGTCAAAAAGGGCTCGCGGCTTTCGGTATTAAGATTTGGCACCGAGAAAGTCTTTCATGGGCCATGGCTTCCGGATCATAGCTTCTCTCCTCCATGACTGTTCTATTACTAAGAATGGACATCAAGTGAGTAGGTGGCAGCCGTAGATCAAAATCCGTTACTGGACCGCCATAGAAACTTAGAATGCCTTCTAGCTCATACAAGATCCCACCTACAACTCTTAGTCATTCAGACTAACCTCGAGGCATATGCAAGCGGTAGATAGCATTCTGGGAATGTCAAGCTCATAAAGGCCAATGGTTATTCCGAGAGAAGCGGTGGCCACGCGCAAAATATAAGAATCGACAAAGAGTTGCCTCGGTTCTGCTGGCGATGCCCAAAGAAGCCGCTTCCACCAAAGCCAATGACCATTCCCCGTCCGCCGATAAACCCATGGCCATGCGGCTCTGTTGGTTGCATAAACATAGTCATCAATCATGCGTATCCACTGAAAGGAGGTGTGCACCCTTCGATGACATAACAAAAGCCTTTGATAAAACAAATCCCCGCGACTTGGATGGACATAGGATAACCGACCAATAGAGGGCTTGTTAAGGTTACGTCTAGGCGACCAATACTTCTGCGGACCGTTCCAAACGAACTTCGGACGGAAGCGCAAATACGTCAAATGGCGGCCAAGAGTAGAGAAGGCGTTAAAATCCAACCACTGTGTCAGTGTAGTCTTTTTATTGCTTGGGTTATCAACAACAGACTCTAATGATTCTGATGTTCTAAATAGCACACGCTGCATGTTCTCTAGATGAGCGGCTAATATCGTCGGGGGGATCTCTATAATGAATGTCAAAACCAAATATGCCAACATGCTTGTGAGGCCCAATGTATCGCTAAGCGTCTAAATAATTTTTATCTCATCCATCATAGCGGTAGGAGCCCCTTTTGTGGAAGCCGTATCTCCAACAGTTCTTGCAATTTGCGTGACTATCCTATCCGTACCCTTGGAGATATACTTGAAAAGATACTTAATCAACATTGTCCATTCACAATACTCCACGTTGATGTGCGCGTAGAACCTTCCGAAGCGACATGTTGTACGGAACCACGTAACCATTATCGGTGAACATTTTGCCTAACCGTATTTGGTGGAACGCTGCGATAGTGAGCGTACCCTTTATTATCTATGGATGTAGCGTTACAATAAGGTTTAGGAAACCCCTTCGTGCACTTGTCACCACCTTTCATACAAACGGCAAACATGTTAGCCAAACCACACGGACCGTGCATCATCAATTCTGTGACAATACGGTACCCTTCCGGATCGGAATCCCTGGCGGTATCTCCGCGGCTACGTAGCGGTCAATATCCGCATTTGTCCGGACCCTCGAGCGTTCTTCTATCCACAATAACAAATGGCAATGTGGCAAACCCCTTTTCACGAAACTTCGACGGTGTACAAAACTGCAGTAAATAGTGAAGGAGTTAGTATGGTGTGACTCCATAAGCACATACTGAAAGCACGCATAAATAAATGCTCACTGCAGACTACGGGCCCAAAAGGCCTGGAATCGCGAAGATACGCAATAAGTTGATGTATTTTCTGCTCAAATACACGATCAACTATGTCGGGCCTGCAAGCGACGCATTGATGGCCGCAAATTGCTCCATGAAATCCAATATCTCCGGCCATTTAACGTTACAGGTAAATGTAATAAAGAAAGATGGGTTCCCATGGACCCGACATATAGCCAAGGCATCTAAGTAGTGACTATACATATAACGCGGGCCACCAACAAACGGCGGGCAAAATCGTGCGCATTCCCGCCGTGAGCGCTACGGCCGCGGCGCAATGGCATCATATAACCCCGCAAGGTAGTCGTTTCGATATCATCTTGGTGTTTACTGAATGAAATCCAATCGATACGATTCGACACTACGATGGTAACGACATATTGTTGAAACAACCGCCCCCTCTAGTAAGCAAAGTATCACTGCTTTGAAACCGATCATGAAACTGGTACGAATAATACATCTTCATGGAGAGTTTCCTGTCCTCATCGATAGACTGACTTGTGACATCCCATATTCTAAGCCCAATGTGGAAACCATCTTCTCCATATATAAATAACACGGAATTGCAACGACATATATGCGGGTGCAACTTGTCGACCCTTTCCGCTTCACCATTTCGCCTATGGATGACGACGTCAAATTCATGCCGGTATCAGGACCGCCCGTGAAACAATAGCCGATTGAATCCCCAGGGTAGGTCATGTTGTTTCGATCCGGACACCGCAAGCGGCGATTTTAAATTCGAGGCGTCGCGGCGGCAAGCAAATCCGTTCGTCCTAAAATGCGAATCAACTCGTTGTGGTCATCCAGCAAATGAATGGCGCTTCCACTATTTGTGGATTCGGCGTTCTCCCGGCGTCAAAATGTTGCGGCGTTCTCCACCTCGTTCGAAAGTATCAAAAATATATAATTGCAAAAACCGTGGATCGGTATGATCGGCCGGACAAAGACCACATATCCATGATAAATTTGGCCGAGACTTTAAACACGCAAGGTCCACACCCTATTAACAGATTCGTCAATCTGTGCCCCCAAAGAAGTCATCGCAAACATGGAGTTGTAAGCACGTATATTGTCCATGAAATGTGGAACGTGACAAACCGCTTAAGATAAATCGGATAATCGGTACGCGCGGCAAGACAACCTTTCCACCCATACAGCAACGGTGATATTCCGGAAAACGCACCCCACCCTGTTTTAAACGCTCCCCGAACCAAAACAATGCGTTGCAATGGCGACATACCCTATTGCAACGGCCCAAAGATACGTACGTAGCGGGAGCCCCTGAAATCCAGAAACAAAATCAAATCCAAAGCAACATGACAAATGACACACAATGGGTAAGAAAACAGTGAAGGACAACGTTATAAGGATAACATCGCATACGCCAACATTCCGCACGGAATAGAGAGAATTGGAGCCACTGCTATTTATTTGTCGCCTGCTAAGATCGCATACCTATAAAAACACCAAGAATGAGCAAAGAAATTAAGGCCAAAGAATGTAGCGTAGCGATATGAAAATGAAACAGCAAGGAAAACAGCATCCAAAGAGCATAAAAACAACAAACATGAAACCCACGTGCATATGAGATGACGCGCGCGACACGCCCGAACTCCGGCTCGGTGGTGCGAACTATTTTGACCCACTGAAACAAAGCACCAAAAGTAGAGTTCGACAATCCGATTAGAGAAACCGATAATGGGCACGAATAATACATAGAGAACGATAGAGAGACTCACCGAGAGGCAAAAGCAACCGGTCCAGCGTTATGGATCTGTTCAACATCGAGCGTAGAAGCTGCGGCAACAAAAACAAATGACCACGAAAGTACTAACGGAAGAAAACAGATGACGATATAAATAACAAAGAAAAATAAGCTGAAAAATTCATGTGAACGGACAGGACCGAGCCGTTATTTGAAATGAGAAATTACGCTGAGGAAGCCGCGTAAAGAACGCCTAGCTACAACGACAAAAAAGAGTTACGTTCCGACAAAAGCGGCATTACGTACGTAAAACAGGAAAACACATAGTACATGAAAGCGCTTTGGTCCGTAGTGGTTGAAAACACGTGCTCAAAGCAATCTCGGGACCAATGAGGATCTGAGAGCGAGAGGTGCCCATCAAATGCACTGAAAATAACATATAAAAACACTTATAACAGATATAAAGACGCTAGGCGAAAACAAAATATGCAAAAGGAGAAAGCAGGGTTACCATGATAAGTGGCCGATACATCGCCTACTTTCCTCTTTCCCTTACCAACATAATCCAGACCGGAAGCTGTTGGGAACGTGCACCGGCAAAACCACGACACGTCGAATCCGCTTCGTTGATGGTTATCCCTCGAAGGTTCGGCGGGCGGTCAACCACACGGAGGACCGATTACAACCCATGGAGATGGCCATATCAGCGGAATGCCCAAACCCGTCCCTCTAATAACAACATCATCAGAAACACCATTCTCTTGTAACAGAAAGCAGCGGGACCCAAATCCTCTAACAGGAATAGGTAGCAGCTATGATTGACAGCGACATCATCGCAAACACATACATCATCCTGCAACCCATACCCACAACTATTCCTACGCACGGCCCTACTTTTAGTTTTCATTTCCTATGAGATAGCCTATAATCATAAGACACCACTCCCCCTAATAATCTTACAAAGAATCAAATACGAGAGGCAAACAGAGCAACCAAGAAAAGCGAAACACCAAGACAAAACGAATCACAAATACAAACAAGATAAACATGTAAGGATTAAAAAACAATTACCTAAGACGAATTCCGCAAACAACGAAGACCAATTCTTGGACAGGAGAAAACATTAGAGATATGAAGAAGCAATTAAATTATTATTTTTTTGAGCAAAGAACCGATTATTGAAAGCGATGAAAACTAATATCGCGCCACGTTGACCGAAATAAACACGTATACGAAGAAAGCAGATAAGGAAGCTGAAAAGAGGGCCTCAAAAAAAAAACCCAAAGACCCGGAAAAAAAAGAAACCGGACCATAGCAAGTGGACTGACAAAAAAAACGAATGGCCCAAACGGCATGTTTTGGTGCCGTTTTGTATGCTTACGTTAATATATATATAATCATTCAATCGGTTTCAAAATTAGGGTTTGATTCATTCTTATTGATTGATCTGTGCATAGTGTATTGATTGATTGAGTGTTGATGTTACAGGAGAATATAATGGAAGTGAAACGTGCGCCGATTGAAGGCCAGAAGCCTGGTACTTCTGGTCTCAGGAACAAGGTTAAAGTTGTTATTGGATTAAAATTCATTTTTATTGGATTAAAGTTTTTCTTATTAGTTAGTTTTTTCCGATTTTTTTACCAAACCGATTAATAAGGCCCCGATCCGGGCGACTGCAACACTAGTATATTGATTGATTGTGTTAGGGTTTATGATTTTCCTTTATTATTATGGATTAGTTTTTCGAGTTTCTTTCTTAATTAGTTTTGCGCATCTAAGAATATCAAATATGACCATCATTCCTTTGTGTGTGGTATACATTGTTTTAGGGCGTTTCCTGTAACGTTATAATGCAAGTTAAACGTGGTAATACTTGTGCTCTTAAATTTGTGGCTTTCATTGTACGCATAGAACAAACATATTATATAGGTAGACACCGGAAATTAAGTGTATTTGGAGGTAATTATATTAGCAATTGCGGGTGGTTTTGTCATTTGTGTACCTGTTTCTCTGCTTGCTCTAATACACACCCACCCACCTTAAATCACTGCAAGTTGCAAGTTGTAATGAGCCTTTTAATGGTCTAACCGCTATGAATGGAAGTTAAACTATTTTTAAGGGTAGCCCTTGTATAGGTTTGATGCTGGTGTAGCTGGTTTTTTTTCCTACTAAGTTGGGTTGGCTATATATATATATATATATATATTACCTTATGAAAGTGTACATGGAGTTAGCGAGATCTGTTGTACCTTTGTGGGTCATGTGCAATTATTTGTTGATTGGATTGCTCAATAGATCTGTTTGGAATCACCCTTTTTTGTTAGTTCTAAAAGAGCTTCTCCGTTGGGTTTGCCTTTATTAAGTTTTGATGTTAGCTTAGTAAGTTCAAAATCTCACTTAGATGTCACAAGCAGGGCCTTTTATGTTTTATAAGACCTAAATCATCTACGATTAAGCAATTTCTTAAGCAAATTTGTTTACAGACGTAAAAAAAATAAATGTATGATTATTCTCGCTGATGAGTAATTTGGTGTTTCGCTCTGTTAAGTTGTTATTTATTGGATTTCTCAACTGGCTTGTCGTTTTGAGCTTTCTGAATTAGTAGTGGTCACATGTTGTCTGTAAACTTATCAAACTATAGGCATTTGAAGATTAATACAAGTGATTTCCCAAATCTGGATGTGAAGCCAATATTTGTTGCAAATAAACTTTGGCTGAGTGTGATGAACAAAGATGCTGATAATTATAATTTTTTTGGCAATCAACAGGTTCAAGAGAATATGTCAACGGAATCCTCAATTGTCTACAAACAGATTCAAGAGATACTTGGAGGCTATTTTTCTGGAATGCCATTGTCAGCTAATTGGTATTGTTTAGAGAGAAGTTACTGGGTAAAGTTCAAAAAATCACTGCACTATCAGTCCTTAGGTTTGAGAAATCTTGATGAGCTCCTTGATAAGATGGGCGACATGGTGGTGGTGTTTGAAGACCTAAAAAGAAAGATGAAATATGTGATGTCTGCTCGTATGGTAGAAACCAGACGAAACCGCTATTTGAAGCCTCATGTTCAAGAATTATTCAGAAGGCATCGTGGTGAAATCAAGTTCGATTCTTTTGAGGATTTTTACGAGGAACATTGGGGTCTCAAATTGAACTATCATTTCTATGGTTTGGCCAATCTTGATCATCTTTGTGGAGCCTTGAAAGATATTCTGGATGTGGATTTCGATTACTCAGGAGTGAAGGTGATAAAGGCGGTCAAATGCTACAATTTAAGAAAAAGGAAGTACTGGATGTAAAGGTAGAGGGTTGCCGGACATATGAAGAAGATGATGATATTTTACTTTCTCGATCTTTGGGTAAAAGTATTTGTGTTGTATAGTTTCAGGAGCATGCTTCTATCTTAGTTTTAGCGGCTCAAATGCTTCTATCTTACTTATCTGTTTATGTTTTCAAGCATGCTTCTATCTTAGTTTTAGTGGCATCTTATTTCGTCAAAATCAATGTTTATTACTTTATTTATATGCCTTGTCATAAAACTGGATTTACAGTAGTCTCTATTCTGAAAAATCACTATGGAGTTGCAACCGTGATAAGGCCTACTTTTAGTTTACCATTCATCTGGTTGTCAATGGCTCAGGTGAAGTCATGTTGGAGGAGTGTTTGGATATAGTTATTATCTCCTGATTGACTTCATGGTGACTTATTTTCTGGCACTATGATATACGATTGCGTTTACTTGAGGTCTAGTAAATAATTTTATACCTCTCAAAGTGAGGCAATATTTTCTACTGTAAATTTTTACAAGGAGTTGATTTTTAGTCCTTTTTTTTTCGTCTCACAACACATTCAAACACGCCCCTGCGTACACATTATGTGTTAGCTCATTCGGTGTAGGCCAGAGATTTCCTTCTTTTTTGCTCGAATGAATATTCTTCGACCATCCCAGTGGTGATTCACGCCAGAGATTTCCTTCTTTTTTGCTCGAATGAATATTCTTCAACCATCCCAGTGCTGATTCACACGTGGCCCAAGCCGCTTAGTACAACCGTCTTGTATCAAGATAATGTATTATTCTCATTAAATACAAAAATGACTGAAGCTTTCATTTACCCTTGCCACGATCTTAAAATGCTTCAATTTTATATTTCTAAAATAACACATTTGAAATGGTATAAGCCTAATTGACATTTCTTACATTTTACGAGCTCCAAAAATGTTTAATTCACAAAAAGAAGTTAAAGGAGCTACGCTCCATGTGATTTACCCTTATTATTTTATCCAATCTAATTTATGTTCACATTTTATTTTTAAACTAATTGTTTGCCGCTAAAAGTAAATAAAATTTTAAGTTTACCATAGTGTTTATATTGAAACTTATTACTATAGAGTTTAACGAAATACTACATCCGTCCCTAAATAAATGTTCAGTGTTAACTTTTAAAGTCTTTTTTTTTAACTTTGACATTAAATTATTTCGTTTGTGTTATGTAATACTTAATGAAAATTATACTAATAAAAATAAATTTAAACCTCAATCCATTCATATAGTCTGCGTCAAGTATTACTTAACACAATTAAAATAATTTAAGATCAAAGTTAAAAAAAGAAGATTTTAAAAGTCAATAGTGGAAAAGCCACGTGTGGTTACTTTCACTCAAGCTAAGTTTAGGGAATATGATGAGCCGGGCATGAGATATTCCACACCTTGTGGAATAGAAGGTTTATGATAAGCTCGTTGGTATCGATTAATGTTAACACAACATATACAAAAGACGATGACAAATAAAGAAGCAGGTCATATTTTAATTTTCATGGGCCTAACAGAGCTCAGTAGTGGGCTAAAATTGTTTTCATTACTATATTTAAACCCGTAGGAGTTTTAGTATATATATATATACTAGTGTCAAAACCCGTCCGATGGACGGGTATGACTCGTGGTTTTTGTTTTTAGGTTTTAGTAGAACAAATATATACTAAAAAATAATTAAAAGTTAAATTAAACAATTTACAACTATAATTGGGTTTTTTTATTTTTTTATAAGTTAGTTTTTTTTATTAATTTTTAGATTTTGAAATAATTTTTTTAATTTGAAGTAAAATATAATAGGTCGCCATTCTGTTGTTTTTTTTACCCGTGCCCCATTTATCTTTTAGATTTCTTCTTATTTAGATTTTGGACCAAATATCATACTTAAATTTGTTCCGCCGCAATGCGTGGTAACCTAATTCCTCGTTCGATATATAATTTAAAAGCATTATATAAATTCAATAAGTTTCTAGTAGACTGAAAGAAAAGTCAAGAGCTTGATATAAAAAAATTCAAGTATTTTTTATAAAGTTGGAGACTTGTGAATCCGCTAAGGTCTCGAAGAATCTTATCACAAACTCAAAGAAAAGCATCAAGTATTCATCAAATGATCTCGATCAGGCCATAAGAATTGTACAATTGTCAATGTGTATGCATGTTAGCACTATTTTTGTCAATATTTTGTTTTAAAATTTAGATTAAAGTGAATTAAAATAGCACCAAATGATATTCTAATGGATTTACCTTATAAAAGTCCATGCAATCTAGAGTTAGGATGGCACTTGCATCTTGATGGTTACAAACTCACAAATCATAACAATAAAACTTCAAAAGACCATTATTTATAAGAAGTTACCGGTACTAATTATTTAGTTCTAGCGGGACCAATCGGTTGTTACATATGGTTTACTAAGCACATGTGCAAATATGGTCACGCACAATGCTGGTAAGGCCCATTTGCAAACAATATGACGACAATCAGTATTGTCGAGCTTATAAGCTCAACAATGAGTTTATGAGCTTCTCAATTTTAAATAAGCTCATAAGCCCAAAAAATAAGTTAATCGAAACACCCCTTAAGTAACACGTTACATACTTATGGTGCTAGCTTGAAGCATGATACCGGTTTCGATTTTGGGTGTTTGGAATAACTAATTCATGTAGTAAAAACTGTTAGCAGCAATATCTTGAGCCGCTATAGGTGACCATGCTTCCAAAATGTAAACTCCTGGTGAGACATAACCTATGAGAATTCGAGTTTCGGTTGCTAAAAAATAAAATTATCTAAGATGGAAAAAGTTACCGACTTTTATTACATCCAGGGTTATAATGTCCGGTCCCTTGGAGGAGAATATCGCCTTTGCTGGTGCTGGTTTAGTATCATAGTTGTCGAATTCCTAGGATTATTATAAAAAAAAGTATAACGTTAGATCAGAAACATGATTTGTTATTCATTTCTTTATTGAATAGATCATTTAGGAAGTTAGATAGCGCCAACAGTATTCTTGGACACACCTTGTTTCTTAATACATTATTGCTTTTATGCAATTGGCTGGTCATTGGGTATGCATGTACCCGATGAACTATTACCAAAAATCATGTGGTATTTCTTTTTAGCATTTTCAAATGCCTGTATGGAACTACTACAACTGGTGTTTGAATTTTTTGTCATCATATGATTACCTGTTACAAAACATGTAAAAGTGTAACGATAAGCCGTGAAAAGCACTTAAATAAGCAATCCCAACCAACCTCTTAACCAGCTTTTTAGAATTTGACCCGTTATAGATTTATAGCCTTCTTAACGCCCTACTTGCCTGCATATACATATCAATAAATATAAAAATATGGTAATCTATTTACATAAGAGAACAAATCTAACAAAGATGCAAATACCTGAATACACCAACATTGGTAATCCCTTCTGCAGAGTGGTACTTCTCTTCATCGGAGGATAGCTCCACACATCACTCACCTGGTTGGAAGTTCCTGTTACGATAACAACAAAATAGTAAGATCAGGTGCCAAGAAATACCACTTTTGGCTAATGAAGAGAGCTTTGTTATGTACAGATGGTTGACCAGTTTTCTTAAATACTGGCTTAAGTTTCGCAAGATCTGCCAAAGTGGTTCCTGTACGGATGCTATCATCAACAAAGATTGTAACAGGTGTTTCGTTTTCGGTTTTTGGGACGACAATCTTTTCTCTATATAAAGCTTTATATCAGAAGGAAGCAAAACGTATCATAATAAGATATGGAGAAAAAAGAAGCTATTTATACCTTAGTCTTGACGGGAATGATCTTGTCCTTAAATTTACCGAAGCAGTTTGCAGCACCGCCTTCCTATGGGAATCAACCTATGTAACACAAAAACCGTTAAAAAGACTACACTTGAACGAAACAGCAACCTTTCTATATTGTTCTAATCAACTCACCGCATCCTGACCTTGTTCCTTCCTCGTCACCCCAAAGAGTTGTAAAACATTTTCTGACGTAATTCCCATTGAGCTCAATTTAGTACTCATATTTACAATTTTCATCGTTAAACTACAAAGTGGAACTTATGTGTTGGCAAAGATCAAATCGGTGGCTACAAATATGATTGGAACAAAAATATGCAGATAATATTTATATGTATTTATTGGTTTACCTCATTATAATCAGTTGATATCGAAGGTTTCGTGTAACGAACAGTGAACACGTATGGCGTTGCAACCGTCTAGAACCAACCCAACAGACCTGGTCTTTTCCATTTCATGTATGCGCTATATCGAGTATGCATCATCAAAAATATGAATCAAATAACTACTTGTGGTGGCGGACTTCCTCATATGTTGATGAAATACCGATGCTAGGCAACTTAATTTCTCTTCGGAAGCAGAGTGATTGAAAGGCAATCTTAACAGTCAAAAAGAGGCTATGTGAAATCAAGTCAAAATTTTGTGAACCTCGGTTATCGATCCACTAAGATGAATATCATTTTCACATTAAATTCAAGCTGGGAATCCAAACACTCATAAATATATAAGCTGTAAAGATATCATAGTATTTTTGACACATACATTATTAAGGTCTTTATAGATGTCGATATATATTGTGTTATCATGTAGAACATATTGAGACTATACTTTATACCCTTATTTAGTTATTGATACATTGAAGCTTACGTTAACTGACATCGAGGAAAGGAAAATGAATATATAAACACTTGCCTCTGATATTTTGATTGTTCTCATGGCTGGTAGATTGGATCTTTTGTTATTAGATAAATGTTGTATGATACATGCACTTGAAAAGTATTGTGGTTTTGGTTAGTTACTCAACTTCTTCACTTTTTTGTAGCCGATCCGTGGTGAATCGAATTTATGTTCAAGAATGAACCCTTAACAAATTTAAAAAGATAACATCGTTGTTAATAGTAGTGTGGTTAGTCTTTTGGCACGGTACAAAAGATTTACAGAAGATTCGTTAATCTCAAAAGCACATTAGATGAATTAAGGTGATTCCGATAGAAGCATAAACATAGAAAAGATCTCAAAACGTAAAGATTATCATGTATGTTCTTAACCTGGTGCAATTGGCTAGAGCTGCTTCCACATATTTAGCTTCCATCCCTACAAAGTATTAAACTTCATATTCAATATATAAATATGGAGAAGAATGCAACGATTTTGTGCTTTGGGTAGCTTATGGATTAATGGGTTTCTAAGAGTTTTTTCTATATAATACTTGGTATATGTTAAAGTAGAAAACATTTAAAATAAAGTACAGTCGTTACATTCAACACATTCATATATATTATAAGCTAATCATTGTGGAATACTAACCAAGTCGAAAACAAATTTTGCACTTTTTGTGTACTAAGTGTCACCATAGATAGTGAGTGGCTTTTTTCTATATGTCCGCATCGTAGGTAGTTTATAAAATCAGCATATGGTTGCATGTGTAAATGAAACCACAAGGTAGATGGAGAAGTAGGGGTTCAACATCCTTTTTATGCTTCTCCTCTTATTCTTTATTTTCTCCAATGCCTTTTCTATTTGTTTGACGTATATTTGGTATATACACACCCTCCTGATGACAACCTAGAGCAATATATTATCAAAACCCTTAATTTATTTATTCTTTTCTACAATCCAGGGGAGAGCTCATATGCTGCTAAGGCAGTCGATGAAGTGAGCTTTGAAGGCTTTATAACCACAGTACAACACATGTAACAATTCGGAAAACCTAATACAACAACCATTATGCAATGTTACATTCCGAATTACAGTCAACAATTATAAAGGCCATCATTTATAGAGGTGGTGTATAAGCAGGTCCTTTTAGAAAAGTTTAGGCGGGGTTGTTCCAAAAACATTTTTTATGTATCTTTTTAAATGACGCGTGTGTATATTAAGATTTTTTTTGACACAATTTTTGAGTATCATTTCCATAATCCGACATTATATTCACTGTAAGTCTAATCATTGATTTTGACCCATTCACTTTTCGAATGAACACACTTAAAATGTTATTTCATCAATTTGGCAATGAGTAATTCATTTACATGAAATTATCCTTAGTAGGCAGGTACAAAAGGTCCAAGACAACCATGGCATGATTTACGTTTCAGAATTGATGGTCCTGCTGCATATGATGTGCTAAAAAACTTTTAACAAAGCTAAAAATAAGCCATGATATACTGCCGATACATGATGTTTATTTGCCAAGTCCTTCCCTCCATAGCTACTTAGCTACGGGTAGGAACCAAAGTTGCAGCCTATGCGGTTTAAACCAAGCCCCACTCTAAGGCTACTAAGTTATAGAAAAGAGTTACAACAAAGTTTGCTCGGTTTATATGTTTATTCAGGTTCAATATACATGTTAATCCTTAAATGATACAAAACCTATACGGGGGTAAGCCGGTGGTGGAGGCTTAGGATTTTCATGTAGAGATCCAAGTCTATGACACGGAATGGTTACAACTCTGGTCTTAGGGAGTTTCAGATGGCTTGCCTTGACCACCCAGTACAATAAGACTTATTATATAGGGTCATCTTACATGTAAATTCTTAAATAATCATAGCTCGCCAAATAATTACGGTGTTAAAACATTAAACCAAACCAAAATACTAAATACCAAACACACTTAAAAGAGCTAAAAAGTGTATTTAACAGTATCTCATACAGTTTGTTTTTTAAAATTAGGGCATAACGATCGTACCTCCTGCTGAAATGATGGGGGCCTTTGTAACCTCTTTATGGCTAATTCAGCCGAAGAAAATGTCCAAACGAACAGCACCTTTGGCCATCTTCCATGACTTGCATCACATGGCTTTTAAAGAAAAATAAGAAGTTAAAAATAACAGGAGATTAAAGAAAAATAAGAAGTTAAAGAACCTTACGACACTTTCAATTCTCTTAGGCTTTTATGCGGTTTCATTCTTGCCCTCCAGGACTGCAAGCATAATATAGGCCTGGTTTAGAATAACAACAAAGATTAGCACATAAATTATAAGAACACCTTAAACCTAAAAATTTACCAAAATTACTCAAGAATTAGTCGATTCCATCTTGTTCTTGCAGTCAGTTTTGCAAACCTGTAATCAAAACGGATAAGAAGAATCTTTAGAGATGTTGCATGATATTGAATATTACCATGTCAAAATAAATCATATCAAAACATATGATATAGCCAGAGCATTAACTGTAAAGAAATCAAATGCTAACCAAACTAAAAAGGCCAAACTCCATATTACACCTATTGATGAAGCTTATAACTTCATATAATTTTGTCATATTCACAATTACTATATAAAAATCTAGAAAGCATAGGTACTCGGTTTATGGAAAACCTGAAAATAATCTTTGGCTAATGACCCTTGTGAGAAACACGTATCACAGCTTCTACATGTTATCTAATCCTTCTCAAAGCTCGAGCTAGCACCTTTCTGGTATCATAACAGTTTCTTATTAGCCCTAATATAGTGATATAATGGTTAAGAGAAACATATACAAATAATCTGCATATATAGTTACCTGATTAATATGTGGTTTAAAACTGGGCAACACTTGCATACGGCTATAAATAGAGGGTCAATCATGCATTAGGTAGTAGACTTTTGTAAAAAATATGAGTAATGAGATATAGTATTTACATCTTATTTATCCAGTGGGCATTGTTTTACTTGTTTGGTAATCATGGTTTACAATATAGTAAGCTAAAAGTGAGACCAAAAAATTCTAGAAACAACCTATTCCTTACCGTAGATCACATGCATTTGTAACTTTTTCCATCCATGTTTTGGAGCCTACTTTAAAATAGCATATAAGAATTCTATCTGAAGATTTAAACCATATTAAACATGCATAGATAAGATGATACAGGTTGCTGGGGTGTTTGGTTTGTTGCTGACTTGGATGTTTGGTTTGCTACTAAAAGGGATGTTTGGAGGATGCTACCGGCGACTTTTAATCTGTTTGGCAGATTGACCCATTTCCATTTTAGTTACATTTTATTGTGAAATCCACCTGTTTGACCCATTTGATCAATTTATATGTAAACGGCTCAAAATGGTGTGAAAAAGCACCCTTAACGAACTGAAACATGGAATTAAAAAAATGCTTAAAAAGATAAAATACTATATAAAGTAGAGCAGTTTATGATTAAACATAGCTTAATAATTACATGTTCTTATAATGACCTTGTTTAGTGTAATTTCCATAAAGTGGTGAAAGCACACATACCACCGTGAATGCTTGAAAAACTTTCTGGTCTCTTCATCATGAGTATTCATTAATCCAGCCTGCATAAATTTTGATCACCACAAATAGCAATCATCATTGCTTAATAATCGCAAGTGAATTGAAATTTTGCTATCTCGCCGTTTTAACAAAGATGTGTTTTCCACGAAGATGTGTCAATACCAAGTTCAATGGAAATATAACAATAACTTGAACCTCAATAGCCTATGATCGAGGTTAGAAACTGCATGGGATTTTTTAAGAACAAATATATATATATATATCAGAATAAAATAATTTTAACATCAAATTAAAAGAAACAAAAATACCTTTTTGCAGAATACAAATGATATGATGCATGGATTTAATATTGTGTAGTTGTAGCTTCAAGTCCGAACCATTAATGAGGTGAAAAGTAGTTTGTTGCTCAAAAGAATTTCAAAAACGATTCCAAAATCGCAGCAGCAAGTTTATATACAGAATTTTACTAATGCTTAGTCATTGTAACACCCTGGCTATTGATTGCTTTGTTCTTGGATACCATGTGAGGACTGCCCACTTCTCTACATGCTTAATTACAGAGTTCTCTGATAACACAGTAAAAGCAATATTTGATATCTGATAACACTATAAAACTAAAAAAACACTTATAAGTCGATAAAAAAAACTTGTTCAACTGATAAATCGAAAAAAAAAATTAGGGATTATTCACCTGTAAAACTAAGAAGTCGATTAAATTTTTTAGGGATTCTTATGTTTAGGAATAATATAATATGGTGTATTTATACAAAAAAAAAAGGTTAAAAATATATATGGTATAATTATCTTGTAAGTAATATATATCATAATTTTTTTTAATTGTTATCTTCGTAATATACATTCCTAAAATACAAAATTGCAGAATTTTTTTTATCATCTCCTTATTTGTATTGATTTTAAAGATATAAATCAAAAAACAATTTACTCTAGTGGTAAGTTGTTTACAAAAATCATGAATGACCCAAGTTCAACTCCAACAAATGTCTTCTTTTTAATAAAAGAATTTTTAAATTAAAAAATAACAAAAACAAAAACGAATTTTAAAAAATATAAAAATTAAAAAATTGTAAATATATTAATTAAAACGCCACATGTCATTTAAAAAAATAAAAAAAAATGCCACGTAAATAGAATGATGACATGGAAATATGACATGGCATTATGGGATGCCAAGTGGCATTTTATGTGGCATGCCTCCTCTTATATATAATGTATAGATATATATATAACAGGAGGCGTTACACGTAGATAATGCCACGTAAACGCCACCTCATTGCCCAGTAATTCATTATCAGCCATGTCATCACATTGTTGCCATGTAAGCATTAATGCCACCTCAATGCCAAATAATCAAATTTCATGCCACATAAGCATTTTTGTCCAACTAAGCAATGTTTTTATCCATCTAATTATTAATACTTAATTTTCTGATTTAATGTATGAATTTTCGGATTTTTGAAGGTATTATTTATAAAATTCGTTTTTAGTAAAAAATGTGCATGGTAGATAATGCCACGTAAACGCCACCTCATTGCCCAGTAATTCATTATTAGCCATGTCATCACATTGTTGCCATGTAAGCATTAATGCCACCTCAATACCAAATAATCAAATTTCATGCCACATAAGCATTTTTGTCCAACTAAGCAATGTTTTTATCCATCTAATTATTAATATTTAATTTTCTGATTTAATGTATGAATTTTCGTATTTTTGAAGGTATTATTTATAAAATTCGTTTTTAGTAAAAAATGTGCATGGTGAGATTCGAACTTGGGTTGTTTGTAGGATTAGTATAAATAACTTGTGTGTTTACCACTTAGGCAACAAGTTATTTTGATAATTATGTTGCATACTATAATATATAAATAACTATAATTTTATTGGAATCATATAATAAATCTATGCAACTATGTAGGAGAATTTCTACAACTTAGGTAACTCTAAACTAAACATATACATAAAAATTATATACGGTTCATAAACTTTTTTCTCAAAAACCCTAATATCCTTTTTCTCTCACAATGTTATCTAATGATGATAAAAATTATATACAAGTTCATTATATTTGTTTCTGTGTTTTCTTTATCACAGGTTTGCATCCCATCGGTTTGCATCCCATCGGTTTCAAGTGAAGTTAGTCGTCATGATGTGTCACTGGAACGCCTGTTGGTATCCGTATTTCTGATGTTTTTTGTTTGCCATACTTTAATCAGAAAAACCCGTATCAATCTGCAGATATGATTACTAAAAGTTAACGAGTCAAATAGGTTTTTTTGGGCGTGATCGTTCTGGAAACAACTCCAGCTCATGGATTCCTGTAGCAGGTTTACATCAAGATATTGCTATCAGGATCTTGCTTTAGACTTACATGTCTTTCAAGTGAAGTTAGTCGTCATGATGTGTCACTGGAACGCCTGTTGGTATCCGTATTTCTGATGTTTTTTGTTTGCCATACTTTAATCAGAAAAACCCGTATCAATCTGCAGATATGATTACTAAAAGTTAACGAGTCAAATAGGTTTTTTGGCGTGATCGCTGGAAACAACTCCAGCTCATGGATTCCTGTAGCAGGTTTACATCAAGATATTGCTATCAGGATCTTGCTTTAAACTTCTATGATATCTAAATAATTGTTTTTTTCTTTTAATACCTGTATGATAGATTCTTGAAAAATTGTATTTAACTTTTACAATGCAGAAAAAACAACAGTTGAACATTACTTTTTTGGGCAGACAAATTAGATATGATCTCTTATTCATGATAAAATTGTTATTTGTAGGCTTCAAAATTTCCTCACTAAAAACAAACTAAGTAATGCTCATAATATGTAGCATCATTTGCTGACCTACTTTTCCCTCTTAATGCAATGAGTTTCGTGAAAGTCCCCATGGTGTAACCGTTTCTTCAAACGATGGTGATTCAACCGGTGGATCTGACTCCTTTCGCCCACTTGAAGCCCGATACCCTGCTTTGATTTTCAAGCAGCAATTGACAGCGTATGTTGAAAAAACATTTGGGTTTATCCTATCCTATATACTATATTGAAATAATTGATTTGTTGCTTCACGTAAACAAAATGATATTTAAGAAATTGATGGAATGTGCAGGCAGGGACATTTATGTACCATGCTCATTATGAGTTGCAACAAGAGTCTGGATTATATGGAATGATTAAAGTGTCGCTTCCGGATGGTGAAAAATACAAACAATACGAACAAGAGCCTGGATTATGCCACGGTCTTTCATCTAACCCCTATGTTTGGGTCGTGATCCTCGGCATTTAGATACTATATAAAATTTTGAATCGCTTATAGAAGAATCCAATGATATGATTATGGTTATGTGCGGAGGACGAAGCAAAGAATAGCTATAGCCAGGGCAATCTTGAAAGACCCAAGGATTTTGCTACTGGACGAAGCTACGAGTGCTCTTGATGCGAATCGAGAGGGTTGTTCAACAAGCACTTGATAGAATCATGGTTAACCCAACTACTGTCATTGTAGCTCATCGCTTAAGAACAATAAAAATTCGGCGTAATCGCCGTTATTCAAAATGGCAACATTGTAGAGAAAGGTCCTTCTCTTATCAACATATATTATAAAAAATAACGTCGCAATGTAACACTTGGATGACTCATATTTTTTCGATAACTAATCAACCAGTTCACAATCGAGCTATTACAAGATCCCGAAGGTACATCTTGCCAGCTTATACGATTGCAAGATCTAAGCAAATTCTCAGAAGAGCAAGAAGATGGCAATCACGAGGAAAGGCCAGCGATTAGTTTTGCTTTTGGAAGACATTCGAGTCAGCGTATTTCTATTTCAACGTATGTAATTCAAGAATCGTCTAATATTACTAACATTGTAATTCAAGAACCGTGTTCTTTGAGGAACTAAGACATGGTAATCGAAAGATTCTGCACCTTCGGATGTCTCACTTTTTCGTTTGGCCTATCTCAACAAGCCGATATCCCGTGATATCTGCTAGGTTCTGTAGCTGCTGCTATTAATGGTGCGGTCTTAACTATATATGGGTACCTACTTTCAATTATTATAAAAGTGCAAATTCTTATTGCAGAGCTCATACACCCACAAAGCCAAATTCTTATTGCAGAGCTCATTCTACAAGAATGGATCCCAGCTTAAAGATCATGGGTAACGAAGATTATAAAATGGGCAATTTCTTTGAAGCTTTGTCTCTATATGATCCTGCTATTTTTCTTGATCCCTAAAAGGCTTCATACGAATAATGCATATTAAACTAAAATGACTTATGAATATTGATCGAGCAAGGGAATGTATGATGCTTTGGAGATCATATGAATTTTGGATTAACAATGGCTTATACGACCCTTTGTTCTTTCGTGGGCCATCCTTGAGTATGGCGTCAGATGAATGGGGTTTATATATTTGCCCAATTTTATGCTATATAATCATATTTATACAATTGGTGTAACTAACATAGGTTTACAAAACAAATCAGGTATCCCGGTGGTGTATTTGCAAATATGTAAATATGTGAGACAAGATCGCAAGAATATGCGAATTGCTTATGAATTGGTCACCGCTTTGAATCCTTTTGATTAAAGGTAAATACTCAAATTATAGTAGCTATTTAATTGAACTAATTTGTTATTTGTGCTTGAATTAGACTGAAACAAAATTAGTATGTACATGTCAGATTTGTTAATTTCTAATGAGGTTATGAAATTTGTTAATTTGATTGGTTTCTCGTGAGGCTATGGAGATTGTTTGTTGATTATGTATCTGTTTTAACTCATGAACAGAACTATAAACAGACTGAGCTTCAAAAGAAATAAATCTCAACCTTTTGTCGAATGGGGTCGAAGAGAATGAGAGTAGAAGCACTCTTCGGCTGGAACTGTTTGCAGATATGTTTGATCGTTGCAAGTAGTTATATATATATAGTGTAGCGTTCAATGCAGAACCATATTTTTGTACAGAACTTTACAGAACCATATAAACCAATCTTGGCCATTGGATGAGTTTGATCAAAGGTTAGGATTAAAAGTGCTAAAATTACATCTAAACAAAACATGAGGACTTGTTTTTAATTAATTAAAAGTAGAAAAGGGCAATTTAGGTTTTTTGTATTTGTCCCTAAAAAAATGCTAAAAACTTATCAATCACATTTTTCTCTTTTTAATTTAATAACCGCCTAACTTCTGTAAACCTAAACCCCATCATCCAAAACCTGCCGCCTCATTCTCTAGACCTATTTCTCTAGATCGAGCAAACATCAATGATTATGAGGGAAAAATAAACGTCATAAATCTCTTTGGATTGATGTCATTTTGTTCCGAGATCAAAGTCATTTTTTATAAGCCACGACTACCATAAATCATCTTACATCGAAGTTTTCAGGTAAGTAATTTTATATGAATAATCAAATCTTTTTTTTGTGATGCTATATTTATAAACATCGTTTTTAGTTAGTTGAACCGTTTTTGGTTTATTGCCAGTTTTGGGTCCTGTGATCGACTTGGATTATATTGTTTTTGGCCATTAAATCGTTTTCAGATATGTAGTAAGAGGATTTAATTTTGATTCTATCTTTTGTTAATCGTGTGTTTAACTGCATGGGTTAAATTATATCTTTGTGAAATTGTTTATAGAAAAGTTGTGGTACTGAGGTGAAGAAGAAACACAGATGGATGGTTTAGGATGGAAAAAAAGTTAGTATCTTATGTTATCTGTTGGAGTATTTTCTTGATTACAATGAGTTTCATTCATGGAAGATTTTGGGTTTAGATTAAAGTGAGTTTGATTCATGGAATTATGGTTTGGAGCATATATGTTTATGGTTGTGAACATATATGTTTTGTTTTGAAATTGAAGTGAGATGTGTAGCATATAGAGGTATGTTATTTGATGCTCAAAAGTTGAAATAGTATTATTTTTTAAGAAAACAAAACCAGCTTTAAACATTATACAATACAAGTAAGAAATGTATAGCATTATTTGTATTAAGTTACTAAGATTTATACGCAATGAGTCATGGTGCATAACAGACAGCTAATTTGACACTTATAAATCAATAGTGGACTTTTAAAAAATATAGAACCAACTTAAAGACCATATTAATGTGTTATAAATAAATTGTTTGCATGTGGAACACACATTTGTTATATGAAGTTGATTAATCATTTGTTTGACGGTCAAAGTAAAATTGCAGATGTAACCAACAATAGTTGCATTTATAAGAGTATGTATGATAGATGAATGGTTGCGTTAGCGGAGCATATGTGTTATCTACTTGTTATGCTTAAAAAAATTAGTTGTCATAACCATACTAATTATGTATGTTCCTCTTGATATGCAGTTAAATCAAGACCATGTGCTTTACAATAAATGTGTAGCGTGCACATATGTTTTTTGGAAAGCGTGCATATATATGTTCCAACGAATTTGAGAAGAAAGCGCTACGTGCACATATGTTCTTTGAAGGGTACTCATATGTCCTTACGAAATTGATGAGAAAGTGAAGTGTGCACATATGTTTCGGGAAGAAGCACAAATATTCTTGATTGACGCGCACATCTATATTTAACAAGATACATTTGTATTTTAATTGTGTTTATTTTATATCAAATTTTCTGTATACTATTTATATCTTTGTTTGTTATAAATTTAGAGCTTACATGTATATGTTTATGTTTTTGGTTATAAATTTCAAAGATTATTGAATGTATACCGAAAACATATGTGCAATGACTATTTTAAGCAAAACAAGTTTGATGTTTAAACAATTGTAAGCAAGAAACATACGTAAAATTATAATATTTATTAAAAAAAAAAAAAAAAAAAAACAAAAAAAAAACATTTATGCACCTGGTTGAAAACATGCATGCACAAAAAAATATAAAATTAAAAAAAATCAAAAATTTAAAGGCTTAAAAGATGTTTTTATATTAAAAAAAATCAAATAAAAAAGTGAAAATATATTTTACTATTATGCCCTTTTGAATTAAATAAAAAGATTTAATAATACTAAATTCTCATTGGTCCAAAGTAGTTCTGTAAAGTTCTGTACAAAATAATGGTTGAGGAGAGTTATTTTACATATCAAACTTTTCTCACATACCAAGGGACTCATCTCCACCATCCATTTAAAAAGAAATCAATGGCTAAGATTAAAAGCATTTTATTATTTCACCTATTTTTTATAATTTAAATATCTCTTAAACCGTTAATCGTTAAGCAAAAATAGTTACACCATCATGACGAGCATTTAATTATCTTTCTATAGACGGGCACTTTGATATACTTTCGAAAAAAGAAAAAAACTCGTTTTTTCACGTTTTTTCGTTATTTTTCGTTTTTTCGTTCTGAAATTTACATAAAAAATCATATATGATAAAACACTAAATTGAATATCACATGTGATATTATATGTAATATCATATATGATATTACACTAATATCACATGTGATATTACATATCATATATGATATTACACTAATATCACATATGATATTCAAATTAGTGTTTTATCATATATGATTTTTCAATGCAAATTTTAGTAACGTAAAAAAAACAAAAAGCCTTAAAAAAAAACGTGAAAAATACGAAAATTTTTTTTTGTCGAAAGTATATCAAAGTGCCTATCTATAGAAAGATAATTAAATGCTCGTCGCAATGATATATTTTTTTTCGCTTAACGATTAACGATTTGAAAGATATTAATATTTGAAAAAAAATGATGAAAGTGGGTTTTAAATTGTTGGGATTAATCTCATCCATTAGATCAAATAAAAATGGAGGGTGAAGATTGATCCCTTGGTATGTAAATAATCTTTTGTCCTCAAATGATCTTTTATCATAATGGTTTTGCATTGAACGTGACCCTATATATATATATATATATATATATATATATATATATATATATATATATATATATATCTTTACTATCTAAAATGGAAAAACGGTCAAAGTGGAAAAGTGAAAACTTGAATATTGAATATTGAAAGTCAAATGAGAGAGAAATGCATAGTGTAATTAATACTCTTATTAAAACATCCCACTACTTAAAAATACAATAATTTATTCACAATGTACAACCAATTAAAAGCACATCTACCAAATTAAAAACAACAAATTAAAACACCCCTTACTAAAAAGTACAATAAAATTTTCATAATGTACAATATAAAGAAGCTACAACATAATCCAACACACTAATTAATGATATTTTTAAAACATCCTAAAATGAAAAGTACATGTTATTATACACATTAATAAAACACACAAAACTTCATACAAGCTAACAAGTTGATGTTACATATAGTTTTGAAAATCGGTCCGGACCGGACCAACGTGTTCAACCGGGAACCGGTGTCGCCACCGGTTTGGCTAACCAATTAAAGCCGTCCGAAAACGAACCAGAGAGGACCCGTTGAAACCGATACAAATGTTGAAGACATTTATTTCAAATGGAAACTATTAATACATATCGAAAACCGAGTTGACCCGGGACGCTTCAAACCCGGCGTGTTAACCCGATTTAATTTGACTTGTTTTCGACCCAACCTGTCGGGTTGACTCGGATTAAATCGACTTGTTTTTATCGGACGGTTCAACCGGTTGAACCACGGTCGAACCAGTTTCAAATTTGACAAAATTATATGAGAAATGATGAATTAGTTGTGAAACCCGTGAAAGGTTTGAGACATAAAAACGAAAGATAAATGTTTGTATTCGCATTTTTTTGTTTATGTACACTAACTATTTATGTACTACAGGTCTTTAGGGACACAAAAAAAATTGTGTTAATTGCTCCTTCCAATAAAAAATAGCGTTATTATTATTTAATATTGATTAATGTAACTTACAAAAATGCTATAAAAAAAAACAATCTCAAATACAAAACAACGCTATCAGAAAAACAATATAATCATTCAAAATGGATTCCTTAACACTTAAAATCCTGATTCATGAAACAAACTTAATCACCGCTAAAATTTTGTCGGAACTAGATACCGCTGCCGCTAGGCGCGGGTACTCGTCTAGTGTAGTTAAGATAGAAAAAGACAAGAAATTAAAAAAAGTACACTAAATGAAAACTACGTAAAATAAAAATTAGACGTAAAAATAAAAGTTAATTTTAAAAATTTGATATTGTCATCCACCCTAAAAACAGTTAATTTTGACAACGATAAAATCTAAGTTTCGAAAAGAATGAGAATTAGTTGACTCTTGTTAATGATTTTCCTAAATTAAAGCATTGACTTCATTAATTGGTTAATTACATATTGAATCATTAATGTGAACCGAAAATTTCAAATATGAACTTAAACCGTGTTTTATGAAATTGAAACTTGCCTATATTAAGTTTAATGTAAATTTTTTAATATATGAATTTAAAGGTTAATAAGATTAGTGTTAATAAGATTACAATTTGAACATCAATGTTAATAAGATTAGTTGACTTTTTAAGTTTTTCAACATTGACCATTTTTCAACATATTCAACTAAGCTTGACTTTCAACATTTAACATTTTCAACTTTGACCATTTTCTCTTTATATGTAACTAGACGATTACCCGCACCTAGCGGCAGCGGTTTCTAGCGGCAGATAATTAACAATATGCGATATTGTGGCAAGTGTTTCGTAACATGCGATAATTCAACTGAAGTAAAAATTCTTAACATGTATCAAAGAACACATAAAAATATTTATTGAAACTGAAAATAAAACATTACATCAATTATGATATAACTAACAATGCACGTTACTCGTCGTGTAAAATTTCTTAGTACACGGCATATGAGGTGTTGAATTCTCTTTGACTGAACTCTTTGATTGGCTTCACTTTGTAGTTATCATCCATCAAGGCATGGTATTTGACCCAATCAAAAAAACTTCAAACCTAAGAAACTTAACAAAAATATATACACCGGTTGTATAATGTATTTTGACCAAATTATTTCAGAAAACTTTGTATATCTTTGAAATTAATGCACCGGAACAATCAACGATTAAAGCACTAATCAATCACCATCATTATAGCAATATTTGGAAACAGATTTGTATTTACCGTATTTAATGCGCAAGAACAAGAACAAAAAAAATGAACCACGTGACTATCTTTACTACATAAAATAGAAAAATGGTCAAAGGTGAAAGTGAAAATTGAAAGTTGAAAGTTGAAAGTCAAATGTGAGAGAAATGTATAATCCAATTAATACTCTTATTAAAACACCCCATTACTTAAAAGTACATTGATTTATTCATATTGTACAACCAACTAAAAGCATATCCACCAAATTAAATACAAACAATTAAAACACCTCATATTAAAAAGTACAATAAAATTTTCACAATATACAATTTAAACAAGCTTCAATTAGGGATGGCAAAAAAACACGAACCCGATGGGGAAACCCAAAACCCGAACAAATTGGGGCGGGGCGGGGCATGCTAATCGGGTTACGGGGCGGGTTTGGGGCTTAAACGAGGGTTTTAATTGGGTTTGGGGCGGAGAGCGGAGAATCCTCGCCTCGCCCCACCCGAATAATATATACACATATACAAATATATCTATACCTACATAGTATTTTATTAGCATTTACGTAAAAAATTACTCTGATATTATTAGTTTTTTTATCTTTGTAAAATTGCAAAATTGTGATTATAGAAACTCGTTTGGTGTCATATTTTTAAGTTTTATTTTTTTATGTAATTAATCATTATTTATGTATATTAATACCGTTAAAAATTTAATAAGGTTTGTTTGTAAATTATTAATAATTTTTAATTCTTTAAGATATTGCTTGTTTGAATGATGCGACTTTGGTCAAGAACTGCACCAAAAAAATACACCCCAATAAGATCCTCGATTAATATGGCGGGTTTGGGAGCATCGCGCCCTTTACAGGGCACCGATTAAATCATGATGGGGATCGGGTGGGTTTGGGGAGAACTTTAGTAATCGGGTTTGGGGATGAGGATGACCGCCCAACCCCAAACCCGCCCCGTTGCCATCCCTAGCTTCAACAAAACCAAGAATATAAAATATTTACACACACTAATTAATATTATTTTTAAAACACCCTAAAATGAAAAGTACGTGTTATTATACAAATTAATAAAACACACAAAGTTTCATACAAGGTAACAAGTTGATGGTACATATAGTTTTGAAAACTGGACCGGACCGGACCAACGGGTTCAACCGGGAATCGGTTTCGCCACTGGTTCGACTAACCGATAAAAGTCATCCGAAAATAAACCAGAGAGGACCCGTTGAAACCGATACAAACTGATAAATCAGGCCTCATCGAGATCTGTTTTTCCAGTTAATCGTCACAGGGTACCAGCGTATACTATATATAAAGGAAAACACAAAAAGTGAAATGTTGAAACTAAAAATAGAAATGTTGAAAACATATATTTCAAAAGGAAACTATTAATAAACATCGAAAACCGGTTTGACACGGGACGCTTCAAACCCGACGGGTTGACCCGGTTTAATTTCACCCATGTTCAACCAAACCCGTCGGGTTGACCCGGTTTAAATCGATCCATTTTTCGACCAAAACGGTTCAACCAGTTGAACCACCGGTCGACCGTGTTTCAAAACATTATGTTTAATACCCAAATCTTCAAACTTTTATTATTTTTCGTTTATAACTATAAACAATTTTTATCACTAAACGATCTGTCGCTATAAAATCTCGTTGCTATGCACGGGTACTCGTCTTTAACTATATGTATATATAATTACCATTAAAAATTCAAACTAATATTAAATGAAAACTGATTTGGCATATTCAATGTTGGAAAGTCAATACAAGTTTTTTTATTTATTTATTATTATTATACATACAAAGCATGTATCCATGTTTTTGAAACATAAAAAGTGAGTAATGTTAAATTTCTAAATTTCCTTTAAAACTAAGATTTCTACATAAAAATTCAAAAAATTTGTCCTTAATGAATAGCTACCATAACAATTCACACCTAAAATTTCAAAGAAATGTATGACAAAGTTTGACAACTTTTACAAATGTAATTTTCCAAAAAATATATTTTTTTAATTTATTTAATCTTAACACTAATAATTTCTAAAAGTTTATCAATATATTTTATTTTATAGGGCACCATATTACAACTTATTTTTTATTGTTATGTTACTTTATAGTGTGTGTATCATATACGATCTCAGTTATTAAATATTGAAATGTGTGGAATCACCATATGATTTTAAAAATATTGTTTTGACATTTATATATAGTTGAAATTGCAGAGATATTGTTGTGAATAGCTTGAATGTTTACAATCACAAAAAATTGTTTCGATCTATTATATAGTCACGGGTTCATTTTTTTTGTTCTTGTTCTTGCGCATTAAATACGTTAAATACAAATCTGTTTCCAAATATTGCTATAATGAAGGTGATTGATTGGTGCTTTAATCGTTGATTGTTCCGGCGCATTAATTTCAAAGAAATACAAAGTTTTCTGAAATAATTTGGTCAAAATACATTATACAACCGGTGTATATATTTTTGTTAAGTTTCTTTGGTTTGAAGTTGTTTTGATTGGGTCAAATACCATGTCTTGATGGATGATAACTACAAATTGAAGCCAATCAAAGAGTTCGGTCAAAGAGGATTCAACACCTCATGTTCCGTGTACTAAGAAATTTTACACGACGAGTAACGTGCATTGTTAGTTATCTCATAAATGATGTAATGTTTTATTTTCAGTTTCAATAAATATTTTTATATGTTCTTTGATACATGTTAAGAATTTTTGCTTAAGTTGAATTATCGCGTTATTCTGAAACACTTACCACAATATCGCATATTGTTAATTATCCGCCGCTAAGAATATGCGCATTGAAAGCTGCAGGGTCTGCGTCTAGTATATATATATATATGGATGAATACACCATGATTCAAGAACCAATGTAGTGAGTTAAAAAGATTCTAACTTTATTTTTATAATTAGCAGATTAGACATCTTTTTTGAAATAAAAACGGTTCAAATGAAACATATTAGACCCGCTTCTTTATAAACATATTTTTTGCGAATTTAAACCCAGTTTGTTGTTTTACTCATTTTGATGATTTGCTTGATTTATTTGGATAACAGAAAAGCTTAGGAATTTTTCTGATGATCTTGCGTTTGCAAAGAAAATAGGGGTAGCCCAAGTGTGTTTACCAGTTCAAGTCCAATCATACATTGATGAGATACAAACAAAGCTGAACACAACATTTTATACTCTTTCTGAAAAAGCCGAAGATAATAAAGATGACATAAACCGAGTCCTAGATACCATGTAAGTAATCAACTTCAGTTTATTGAAACCAAATAAACTTATGGACAAAAGTATCATAAGATAGATAAAGTCTTGTGTTTTTGCAGGACGTTAGTTCGATGATTATATCAGCAGTGATGCTCTTCTTGACATTCATCGGGTTTCGTAAGCTTCTTTTCTTCCCTTGATAGAGTTAGTTTACATTCTTTGCTAATTTCTACTGGTAGCTAATTTGGTGGATCGAGTATGGACTTAATCTGTCAAGATAATAAGTATGGTACGGGCTGGCTTGACCTGAAACAACTTTTTTTATTCTTCAAATAGTTATATCATTTTCAGACATCGGATTCCCGAGACACTAAGTATGGTACCGGGTTCGGGTTACAGAAACCAAAAGATGGATGCAGACCCTACCAAATTGCTTGACACTGATATTCGAAAGGTTTACTGAAGTTAAACCATTTTCAGACATCGGATTCCCGAGACATCACCTAAGCACTTGAAATGGTTTTTACTAAAGTGGCATTAAAACCATACTATAAGTATATCATAAGCGGTGAGTCGACATTAGGATCCATCCTTTGAACATAAAATAGAAGGCCGGTTTTTTTTAACAAAAGTGGAGCAACAAATACCATCTCAAAGTGGTGTTTGGCTGCTGATTTTTTCAGCGAAAATGAACCAAAGTAAAAAACATCTCAAAGTGGTGTTAATTGACCCACTCAAAACCCACAGACAAGCCTTCACTGTTGTCCTGACTCCCGACTGACTGTGTATCCGAATAACTATAGTGTACCTACATTTTGGTTCAAAGACCTCTTATAAGATAGGTATTCATGTTAGAAGATATAATATGCTCCAGTAGTAGTGTGTCCCATATAGGTTATCATTGATCATCTAAACCTTATTTTTCCTTTAGAACGGCAATACTTTTTATGGCAGATTTTAAAGCCCACAATGATACATATTGCAGGTATAGGTGAAAGTTCATCAAGTGCTGCCAATGAAACCCAAAATAAAGATTTGTCCGATTTTGAGGGTGAAACAAATAGGGATATGAACCGGAAGAAGTTACTGAACATTCAGAAACACACTACTGAGAATGGAAAATTTTAAGACACGCCCCAGCATGCGCTGTGCGGCACCTCTCAAGAACTGGAAAAAAGTTCTGAATGGCAGACCTGAAAGGGAATTGAAGCCGTATAAGGTGGTTTACGCTGCCAATCTATTTACATTCAATCGTTTTTTATGTGGAGTTATGATTACTGTCTGTTTATTATTCAACTGAAAATGCAGGGTAGCCTTACGGATTCACTACATGTTAAGGCTTTAACGAGTATTTTTAAGAGCTTCTGAACCTGCGATATACGGGTCAGTTGGTTCCCGCAACTAGAGCAGGCAGAGGTAATACTTGAGGTTCCAGAGGTTAGCTGGAACGACAGCGGCTGTCGTTACAGGTATTAAGTGAGTGCCTGAAAAGGGTGGCGTTGGTCCGCTGGCGAACAACAACCGCAGTCGGTCCAATCGCCTAGGCAAGTGGAGCTAGCAACATTAGTTTTCAATTATGAATATTTTCAATACTGTTATTCTGGTCAATCATGTGGTACGTCACATCTGTTTTGTAGCACTACATCATTTAGCGAATGAAATTGCTGGAAATTCAGAGTCAATTCTTGCAGGGTTAAATTCTCAAACTTTCTCAAAATACATAACAGATACATAACTACCTAACACATAAACAGATACATAACTACCTAAAAGTATTTATGCCTTGATACCCATTGCATGATCTTGCAGCTTATAAATGAAACAGCCCATACGGGTAACATAGTTCCGGCGCACTTAAAGATACCAACATCAAAGGTAGACACGCATTTCTGCTACACCTTCATTAATATGCTAATTATTAAAGGTGGCAGTTCTAATTTATCTGCTTATGCTCTTCGCTTGCTTTGTGTTCTTGACTCTATTCGCGAGCCACTTCGAATGGGTAACAACACAAATTCCCTGAAAATAGCAATACGTAGAACTACCACTTTCAATACTCTGGTGAATAATCTCAACATAGAGGTGATTAATCTTACCATCAGATTCTAGAGGTCATGATTACTGGTATCAAGAGAAAGTACATACAAGGTAGCGCTTCTCATAAACGGCCTAAATCTTAGACGATTGAAAGTAATTTTCTATGTGGCGTTAGTGATATAGGTTTGTCATGTTTAGTAATTCCTAAACTGTTAGTATGAAAGTATTTTCTTTTATATTCATTGACGTCTTGGGTGGTTTGTGACCAATGATCCTAACGGCATTTTCAAAAATGCAAATGTACTAAATGATTGTTCTATAAAATCTAAACCAAAAGTTACAATTGGTTCTAATTTTTTTAATCGAGTATTTGTTTATGAATTGGTTAGTGCAACGACTCTACCAACAAAACAGCTTCTTAGTCGGTCTTTAATCTTCTTGGATTAATCTTTTTCACATAGGATTACATGATGAATGTTAATAAGGTTATTTTGAAGAAGTAGGATCACAAACACAAGATTTCTCTAGGATTTTGCATTACCATGTGACTGAAATGATCATAACTCAATTCACCTCAAGAATAATCTTAATGATAGATGTTTCTCTGTTTCAAAAAGGATTCGTGTAAGCACGAGGTAGTAATTGAAAATCAATAGCACCCTTTTGTTGTATTGTCATCATGCCAAAGTCACAAATCTTCTTTTGTGTGCTTCCTTGTCTGTGACCTCCTTAGGTGACGGGTAATAAGTGATTTGGGTTGAAACAGGTCGTTTTTTTAGTATGGGTTATCCAGTTGGCCTGCTTATGTGACCTACAAACATTTTTTTATTTTAATTTTATTTTTACGCAAATAAATAATGCGCTAAATAGCACCTTATCTCCAAGGATATACATGCAATATCCTGACTACATATCCATCCAAAGTACTGAGAATGCAAACAAGGGACCGAATTTTGCAGTACACAAAAAGCCAATGATGCAGACTTAGGAAGAGACCTAGGAAGACGCTAAAGATAAATACACCAAAATGACACCTGAAAGTCTTCCCCAACGAGAATACCTAGCCACACCTAAAAGTAAACCACTAAATCAATAACAATGCCTAAAGCACTGTGTAACGTGTTTTTGTTACAGGTATCAATCAAAACAATTTTGGTAGTAAAAAGGTCATTCGGAACTATTCTTTGTCAGGTGAGCTGTTTGGATTTCAAAATTATAATATAAATTATATGCATTCATCATTCGCACGCGATAATTCAGATGCTTGAAGTGATTCAGTGTAATAATACCATATGGAGTGTGCTCAATAGATTAATCATTGCTTCTACTGTTTACTACATTTGGAAGGAAAGAAATGAAAGATTATTCTCTCAAAATTCCAAAACTGCTTAAGTGGTTCTGCAATCTATTCAGGATCATGTGAGAATGCAACTCATGAGTCTCAAAGTTAAGAAAACTACTCAAACTATTAGAGTTTCTGAGGTTTGGAAGGTTAAATTTTAGTATGAAAATATTTAAATAGCTGGTCTTTAGTTATTTAGTATCTTGGATTCTCAATACGGAGTATGTTGAATAAGTCTGCTTACAGGGATGTTTGGATTAAGGAGTATACTATGTTTTTGACATTACCAATCAGTGTATTTCAATACCATTGTAAACATGATTGGATCTGGTTTCCAATTTTTACCGACTGTTCCATCTACAACTCAATTGATCTCAGCAATCCTCATTCCTGAAGCATTCCATAAACAAGAGTTACGTTAAGAGCTGTAGGGGCACAATGAGAAAGTATGACAGTTAGTTATCCGTCAAATCATTTTCAAAGTTTTGAAGTTGGTTTTTTATTCGGTATTTCCTCAAGTTCATTTATTTTCTGCAATTTATTGGTTTTTACATGCTCCTAAACAATGATACTGTATAAAACAATGCCTGACACAAAGTTCTGTTTAAAAATTGTCTTACAGGATATCATAGATGTTGAGGAGTTTAAGCTGATCCAGTTGCCACCTTATGAACTTGAGCATGTTAAGCTGAAACACAAGTAATTCTGGGAAACACCGTTTTATTTAACTCTTGTGGATGCTGTGCTGTGGTGTTTTCGGCCTCGATCTCTAATTTTAAAACTGGATATCTGTACTGACATCTACACAAGTCATGTTGCAAAGGTAAGATTTATATGTGTTTACATTTGTGAAATGTTTACCTTTGTATTGTTTCATTTCCATTGCACTCGAACATGGTTTAGATTCTGTTTCTATGCAAAATCAATTAATGCATTTAATATTTTCTCTTCAGTATACATATGAGAAACTACTTCAACAAGAAGATGGGGGCCAAACTAATACTAGATGTGATTAGAAATATGGGTCAAAATGATGTCAATAAGGATGATATTGATGTGATTAGAAATCCCATAACTATGATGAAAGAAGAGACTGAATCCCGTCGAACTGAGCCCCAAAAAAAGAGTTACTTTCAGATATTGGGGGCTGATTCGGGTCAAAATGATGTCAAAGAAGAATCAGTAATTCTAAAACCGATAGTAGAAGAGGATGATAGTACCAACAATGGCTCGGATGAAAATGAGATTGAAGGGATAAAAGATACTGATACTCTCCCGACAAAATTGGCCAATTTGAATCCAATTTTTGCAGCTTTCAGTGGGGCTGTAATTGTTTATGTTTCAAAAAGTAATGCTGTACAGATGAAGTGACAACCACACACTCACTCCAAGCTCCTTTGCCGCTGTGGATACATTGTTCTTTATTAAATTTATAGATGAGTATTATGATTCCAATAATAATTTAACTTTATGTTAATAATATAGGAGCTTTAATGAATTTTAATGCATTTATAGATGATTTTGGATGGAAAGAGGGCGGCTTGGATAACAGTTAAATTGGTTTGGGTTTAAACGGGTCATTATTTAGTGTGGGTTATAAGAGGGTGTGTTGGCTTAACCTACACTCTTTTTGTTCAATATTAAATATAATTATAAAAACTTCATCTGTCAATCATATTACAATGATAATATTATTATGTTGATGATAATCCGCATAAATGCTTTTAGAGTTTGCAAAAAACTATCTCACATGTTTATGAGTTATCTCATATGACCCATTAAAGACACCAAATATATGTTTCTATAATATGACCCAACTTTATATCAAGATGTTTTTGGGCCTGCTTATTTTCAAATTTATATTACTGTAATACATGGATTCAAATGCGCTTTATTCGCCACTAAGCCAACTGGATGCTCATGTATAGTTACTATGCTATATAATTTAGGTCTTCAGGATAATAATGTTTCTGTTAGATTATAATTCATGAATGGATATTGTAGGGTGTGAACCTAAATATGTTGGAAGATACATAATCACCGACCCTGATTTGCTCAAGATTCAGCTTGAAGAATATGTCTGATGATCGAGGCAAATCTGTCTCCAGGGACATCAATATGTGTTCGCCGACATGTAAAAAACAGACGAGTGCATGAAAAGTGTATGTGTTGTGAGTGGCAATTTTCTTGCAGCCAAGGTTAGCTTTCTCTTTCTCAATTTCGTACAGTAATATAAAACAATATTCGTCACTCTATTATATATTATGTCTACAAGAAAAGAAGAGTTGTTGACGGCACTGATTATGGAGCAACAGGTGAAGTGAAGAAACTTGATATTGATCGCATCCGTGACAAGGTGGATAACGAATCAATCGTAATCTTTAGCTACCTTGGATATTCCAGCTCTAAAGGTGTACTGAATTGCAAGTATGCTATATATTATGTGGATTTAGTGATTTACTAATAGGTATCCTTTGTTACTGTTTGACATGATCTAATCGAATACAATATAAAAAGATCATAGGCGCTCCCCCTTAAGTTTTGCGATCATAGAAATACAAGATACATTCAGCCTACTTAATCTTGAGGTAATAAAGAAAACATATGTGTATCTTATTCTATAATTAACCAATGTATGTGTTATTTAGTTGCAAGTTGTAACTGTATGTCAGTGTTTTGGATATTATACATATCTTCGAGTTCACACACCAGCAAATGGGTTCATATTAAAGCTTTTGGGTGAATAAATAGTCTTGAAAGATTTTCATAAGTTTACCATTCCCCTAAACACGCAAAAAGAGAGTAGTAACTGTTACATTGTGCCAAAGACAACCAATAAAGAAACTATCACCAAACTTTACTTTGATGACAAATTACATCCACATCAAAAACAGTCTAAAGAGCGGTCTAAGAGATTCAGATAATATGTCACGAATCTTCTTGCCTCTCAAGACCCACACATCAATGTCGAAAAGTTCCACCTTAGTTGCACTCCTTCTTTACGATTACCCTCCTTCTTTTGCTATAGCAAATTATGTCAACGATAATTATAAGACATGCCCACGATTTATTGGAAATCTAGTATATATATATATATATATATATATATATATATATATATATATATATATATATATATATATATATATATATATATATATATATATATATATATATATATATATAACAGTAGTTTTGGCGTGGAAACGGGGACTTTTCCGTGAAAGTGCGCGAAAGTAAATGTTTTGTTTTACATTGCTGTTTAAAGTCGGGTCATGTTTGCGGTTTTTATTTCGTCATAAAAATGTAGGCAATAACTTAGATACTTGATATGGATTTATATTTTTATGAATTTTTTGGTAGTAATATAAGTAATAAGTGTTTGAACATATAGTGTCAACAGAGAACACATGAAAACAAAAATATGTTTTTTTAGTCACTCTACATCTACTGGGCCTGGGCTTTGTGACTAAACTGGACTTACTTGTAGGGTATGCATTTCCCTCACCAGAGAGCTCATTGCCCTATTTAATCCATGATTTAGTTGACCCATGCAAATTTTCCAAATAAAAAGTAATTAATGATTTACAACTTAGACATGACATTTCTATAATTAGTATTATAACTTACCTTAGCAAAACATATATATCAAATTTTCAGACCCGAAATGACTAAAAAATATGTGGCACCCCACGCTAACAACTGATGACAGATCTTTTGGATATATGAATCCTAAGAAAATTTCCTGTCAAAAATACCTTGTCAAGAGACTGAAGTTTTCCACTGACATTGATAGCACCATCCAATGAATGAATTGAAGCGCCATCTTTGGATGAGTTAAGCAATTATCAAATATAGTAGAAGTTGGTACACCTGTTCACAGTTCCGCATATAAGTATACGCGGCTGGTGGGCCTGGAAAAAAAGGTAACAATTAATTGTAGCAATAATAACTATAAAAAACCCAACATACATTATTTGCTCAAACGACAGAAATATACTAAAGAAAATGTATCTAGAACAATCAAAGGCCCGACTTTGTCGAACAACCCTCGGGCGCGTGGCATGCATACACGAATCTAATAAACCCGTCTGTGAATGTCGGGGTACAAATGCATCAATAATGTGAACCAATGAATTAGTATGTTGACATCAACCCCAAATGACATGAATATACTAAAGAAAATGTATCTAAAACAATCAAAGGCTCGACCGTGTCGAACAACCCTTGGATAAGTACAAGCTAAAATGTAGCTTCATATAATATATAGATGAAATTTTATACTTACATTTGAAATGCCAATTTAGCACCCTGCTAATTGTTGTGACGGCCCTTATAATGTCCTCTGAGGTTTTAGTCAAAGGAGCCTGCATAAATGAAAATGAATGTTCATGTAAGTGCAGTTCATGGAAAAGGCCCTTACTCTTGGCTCTCAACAACATAAATATTTTTGCCTAGTATTTTAAATATATATAGGGGGCCATTCTTGTGAGAAATCTAATTTTTGTGAGAACGCGAGAAAAGATCTTAGCCATCCATCTAATCATTCCTTTTTTTAATTTAATGGCTAAGAATAAATAAAAAAAAACACACACAAGTCCCACACATCAAGTGAAATGAACACCGATCCTCTCCCATCTTTATCATATGCCATCAAACCACCGCTAATCACCACAGATTAAACCACTGATATTCGTCGCCGATCAAACTACCACCACACCGACGTTCAAGCCACCACTACACCGCCACTACACCGCCACAATTTTAGCTATAATAACCATTTAAATCAAAACCTTCTACCACCGTCTTCAACCGTCTACCACCGTATTCAACCGTCTACCACCGTCTACTATCGGAATCACCATCGAAATCACCACGGGAATCATTATCAATTACAAAATATTCGACAAATATGGGTGAAGAAGAAGATGTAAATGGAATTAGGTCAATTGAAGCTGAGATTGATGAAAAAGATCGAACTTTTCAACTCAGATTATACAAGACAGAAATTTCAAGTAACTATTATTTTTGAAATAATTTTATTGTAGAATTTGTGAATTATTATGTGTTTGAAGTTATTAACATGTGAATGTATAGATTACTTAAGTCTTGATTGTTATAAGCTACTTAATTAGTTTACATCAAGAGATTTTTTGATATTACTAGCAAATACATATGTATAGTATGACTATCTTCGCGTGTGAAAATATAATCCATGAATGAAATTTTGATGTTATTAGTGGATTTTTAAATATAGTAGCAGTATCTTCGCTTGTGAAAATATAATCTAAGAATATATCTTCACATGTAAGAATATAAAATATCGAATACACTCACATGTGAAGATATAAGGTATCGAATATCTTCATGGCAAGATATAAGGTATTGAATATCTTAATGTGAAGATATAAGGCATGAATACACTCACGTGAAAATTTAGTAGAAACATGATATTTTTACTCCATACTTGTGAAAATATAGGAGATATTTTCTTCCTTGCGTGAAAATATATAAGATCTTTTTCTTTACTGCGAAAATATATAAGGAAATCCTTTTTCTTACATGAGACAAAACTGGCTCGGGTTTTTGAACATAATTTTAGATGTGAAAAGTCGATTTTGTTGAATTATAAAAGATTGAAGATATATAAGGACTATATAGTTTGATGTAATTACTATTTAGATTTGGGAATATATGATGTGCAGTTGAGTAATGATTATAGCCGGTAACTGTTTATGTAAGACGAGACGGGTCGGTAGAGCGGATTTTGTCTTCCCCTTATCATTTCTATCCAACTTAACAAAGAAGGGTCATCAATAGAATATTACAAAGTAAAGATATTTCATCGGTAACTGTTAAGTCTATTGTGGTTTGACATACCTTCATGAGAACAACAAAGTAAAGATATTTCATCGGGTTATAAAAGGTGCTAAATATTGTTGGATTCGAGGCCGCTAAAATTGCTGATTTTGAGTTACCAGTGATTACAAGAACACCAAGTGGTGGTTTTGTTGGGTTGCCTGTGAGGTTTAAGAAGTGGAGATATGGAAAAAGGGTGGTGGGTGTGAGAGCTACGGTGGTGAGAAGTGGTGGTGGTGGTGATGGTAGTGAGAGGAAGTCTGGTGGTTGTAGTGGTGGTTACCAGAGCTCTGGTAAGGAGGTGATTACTTTTAATGATAGTAAGAGTTTTTCAGATGAGTTGTCTGCTTGGGATAATATTGGTGCTGTTGTTAGACTTACATACGGAACCGGTTAGTTTTTACTTTTAATTTTTTATCAAATCTCAAGAAAACTGCAAGAAAATTCATTTATGATGGAAGCGTTTGCCTTTGTGCCTTTGCAGTAACAATAACAAGAGCCTATAATGACGCGGAATAAAAAATTACATATCTGTATCTAGTTGCTGATGCAGTTGGCTGCTTGATTAAGACGCAGACTTCACAAGAGCCTCAACTATTAAATAGGTACTGATAAATATCAATGCACTAAGTAGGTTGTCATCGTTTAAATTGTAAATGTCACATGTGAAAGTATGGACTACGCAAGGTTTAAAAGTACGGAAGGCGAGCCTCGAGGCGTTTTCCCTTAGCCTCAAGAGGCGTAAGCCTCGAGGCGAACCGAGGCGTAAGGTCGAGGCGGAATTAAAAAAAATATAGAAATTGTATATATAATATCTTATATTAAAAAAAAATACTTAGCATCAAATAAAGTTCATAATTAATCAAATAACATAATTTGCATCATCTCCCAAGTTATGATCTTCATGGCCCCTATGTTTTGGATTTGACATTTTCGGTCCCTCCTGGGGAATAAAACCCCACAACACACACATAAACACACTTTTACACACACATTTCTCTCTCTCATCTCTCTCTAAAATTCTGGTGACCGGAAACCTCCACCGCGTCTTCTCCGGCCAATATTCCGCCACCCGTCACCGAAAATTACACCACCTATACCAAATGATAGATCGTCGAAAGGAGATCATTTTGATAGGGTAACGCGTGGTGAAACCCAACCGACGCCCTAGATCTACATTTTAAGTTTCGGACTTTTGGGTTTTTGTCGCTATTCCGCCCCTCATACCCGCCTCACGCCTCTTCCGCCCATACCGCCTCATTCAACAGAGGCGTACGTTCTAATATACCACCATGAAGCGCCGCCTCATATGCGTTTTATGCCCGCTTCTCGAGCGCGCCTCACACCGTTTTTTTAAACCATGGGACTACGAATTTGGTATTGATTGCTATAGGTGACTTAATTAGTTTGCGTAAAGTAGAAAAAGTTTAGTAAGAGTATCTTCGCGTATGAAGATAATTATTAAGTAATGAAGATTTGAGGTTATTAGCGGATTTAAGTTTAGTTATATCATTTTCACATATGAAGATTATCAGCTAGAGTATCTTCACGTATGAAGAATATCGAGATTAGTGATTTTTTAATTATTTAAGTATATTTAAATTATCTTCGTGAGTGAAGAATATCGGTAAGGAATGATGAGGTTATTAAGTTTACTTAGAGTATCTTCGCATGTGAAGAATATTAGTACGGAATGAAGTTTTTAGATTATTAGCGGATTTAAATTTAGTTAAAGTATCTTTGTATGTGAAGAATATTAGTAATGAATGAAGCTTTTAGATCATTAGCGGATTCAAGTTTAGTTACATCATTTATGCGTGTTAATAATATCAGTAAGTAATGTAGTTTTGAAGATATTAGCAGATTTAAGTTTAGCTAGAATATCTTCGCGTGTGAAGAATTTTACTATTTAATGAAGATTTGATGTTATTAGCGGATTTTTTGATAGCATCTTCGCATGTGAAAATATCAGGAAAGAATAAAAGTTATGATGTTATTAGAGAAATATTTGATGATTGAAGTATATTAATAGCATCTTCACATGTGAAATTTTTGCTGGTCGACATACGAAGCTAGAAAATCCCTTTTTCAAGAGGTAAATAGTGATGATAGAAGTAGGACTTAAGAGCCAACCTTCTGTTTTACTCTTGTTGTATTGAGGAGGAATACACCTCACACATAGAAAACAAAGATCGAGTTTTACAAGCGTGTGACCGCTTCCAGATATTATATTTATTCTGAGCTTCACGAACTCCATTTGACGACAATTGAGGCAAAGAGAGGAAGGAGGTTAGTGTGTTATAGGTAATTGTTGATGGCTTATGCTTGTGAGATTAGCAGTTGTATGTGTTGTTTATTGGGTTTTAGATTAATTATACAGATCTAGTGAGTTCTATCCCGAGATTTTCAGTAAGTTTTGTAGGAAATTTTTTCAATGTTGATGTACCACTGCTATTTTTGACATCTAAAAATCATGAGATATTGTTCTGAACACTCTTTATAGCTGAAAAAATAAATTTTGTGAGTTTAAACTACATTAACCTTTGGGCATACTAGTAGAGATGTGGAATGTTTGGTTTGGTGTTCTCTAAACAATATCCTAAACGGCGTCTATTAAATTACAAAATAACGGTACCAACTGATCTTAACAGACTAGTTCTGGTTTAAAATTGGTTTAATCCCATATTGAGACTGTAACTTATGATGTGCGAAATGTCGTCTGAGAAATGAAAATTAATTTATTACAATACATGGGGTTCCGTTTCAAACACCAGACCTGCGGACCATACTACAAATAGTTCATTGGTCCAATGTCATCTCGGTTGTGTTTAGATATTGAACAAATAAAATTACATAACTATGTGAAGCCATGCGAGTGTTGGCATCTTACAAATTGGTACGAGTGTTAGACCTCGTTCCTTTGTCATAATGAAAAAATGGAACTGTTAGTTGATCTGTACTTACGAGTAGGATTGTAGGAACACGGAAAAAAAATAATGAATTGCCTATTAAATAATCAGAACTCTTAAAGTGGGTGGGCAGTTTATAGAACATACAATTACATAACCTGTATTGATATGCTCTGAAATTACTCCTTTTGACCAATAACCAACCGCGCCCCATCGCGGCGAGCTATAACATGATAAAGCATGCAATATGAATGCATACATAAGTCATTCGATAGAAAGTTAGAATTTATTGTTTTGGAATCCCTATAGTAATACTAATATATGCAAGAATAATCTCTAAGGCTATCGAGGGAAATGTACAGCCTGGCAATATATTGTACTCACCATGAATATGCTAGTTGGTTGGTTTCGAGGTGCAGATAGTTGCATTATATTGTTTTCTTAGGAGTAAGGTACTGGATTTATTTAGATATATATTATTCATAATCTAATTTTGCCAAATTTTTAATTAATGATGTTCTTTGTTTGATTATTCTAATGTAAAGGAAAATTCTCGTCAACTCGTACCGTAACCTGACCCGTAGTTTGACCCCAACCTGTTTTGACCCGTTACCAACCCGTCCCATATTGTAACTTCAAGTTTAAGCAAGTAGTTTTCTTTTGGGTTTTTTCTAAATATATATGAGAGTCTACCAATTCAGTATGGTGGATTGAGTGTAGATTTCTGCGATTGCAACCTGGAATTCACCATTAATGATCCGGCTTCAGTGGTTACGGTCAAACCCACAACCAAGCAAACTGTTGACATCGATAAATGAGGTACTTATGTCATTGCGTTTTGAAATGGACGGTGTAAGTTGAACGTATAATCTTTTCGATTATCCTCAAGTTTTCCAAATTTAAAATGACAATTACACAGGATAACTTTTTTAACTGATTTGAATAAGTGGTCAAAGTTTTTGAGTATGCTATATATCTATTTTTCTGACTAATTGGGGCATTTTTTTGGTCGTTTCACATCAGATACTAGTTTAGTGCCCATCATTGTGTATGCATTATTTGGGTCATCAGGTCAGCTTGCTATTCGTCCAGTAGTATTTGTTTCGTTGTTGGTCTCAAATTTTCTAGGCAATGTTGATTCATCTGGTGAAATGTATACAAAAGTCGCCATATTGTTGTCACTCATGGTTGGAATTCTAGAATTCTAAGCAATCACTTGTTATCTCAGTATATGGTGAAAGTTATCGGTTTAAAGGTTATCTCCCTTCAAACTTATGCCAGTTACTTCCACGCACACAATTAATAAAATCCATATTGAAGATGACCGGTTTACATATATCGAAGATGTTGATAGTGTATTCATTTAGGTCGTCTAACATTTTATCTTGCAGGCAATTACTCATCGAGAAGCCAAAATCAAGACATGGCTTTCACCACAACTATTTACAAAGTTCTAAGAGC